>CM076186.1:35647309-36136100 GCA_038277355.1 Encarsia formosa
TCCGTATTAACCACGAAGATATTTAACTAAAACAACTAACTTTTATCGTATGCGTCAAAAATTTCAGCAAAAACTACGATCAACCAATTGCCAATACGGAAGAAGGGATGTCCTTCAATTTATTTGGATGAAAATTCGGGGAGAACTGACTTTTATGAGTCTTAGAAAAGAATAAATTTTTGTTAGACTGGCCATTGCCTGGCAAAATCCCGACAGGCTGACCAGCGAGCGCGCGCACAGCACTCACGGACGCTTTAACACCTCCCTTTCTCCCACGCGCTCCTCTCATAATCCTCCTCCCCGCGAATGAAATCGCCACGCGACGTCCTAAAAGACGATCGTAAACAATAACCACGCACGACCGGTGCGGATGACCCGGAATTTTTCTTAATAATTCTCGGACCGCAAACGCCCCGATAAGGGTAGGCAGAGTAATGAGGCAGCGCAGGCAACGATTTCTCATCCAATTTAGGAGAGCCTCATGCCAGTTCTTGCAAGTAACCCGAGGCAGGACCCACACAGAAGAAAGCGAGCAAAAAAAAAAAAAAAAAAAAAAAAAAAAAAAAAAAAAAAAAACACCACCCGGCAAGTCACATGCCGAGCAGGAGCCGGAAATCAAGAACCCAGCTACTACGTCACGGGATAGGAGGCCCGGAGCGAGAGACTACAGAGCAAAAAACGACAACGACCTAGCGCGTAAGGAGGTGCGCACACGCGCTTGCAGCAAACATCTACTTTCCCCGAACGCATATGAAAAATTTTCTCCAATACACAGCCCGGCCGAAATAAACGTAGGCCGCCACTACGCCTGTAAGGAGAGAAATAGAGCAGCAAGGGACACTGCAGGCAAACCACACGTGCAAGCCCCGAGTCGGGGGCGTGAGGCAAAAAAAAAAGGGAAAGCAAAGGACCCTTGAGACAGGAAAACCATGCAGCAAGGAAAAGCCCTGGAGTGGGGGGAGGCACAAGCTAGTTCAGAGGGCACGACACACCCCGGTATAGAGTCAGTATATCCCAAACCTCCAGACACTAAACGTCTAAGAACCCGTAAGCAACCAGCTCAACCCACGACTAGTAAGTCAGCACCCCGCCAAATCAAGACCGACCAACAACCCCAGTGCGCGTGCAGTGAATAACGAGCGGTTAGATCCTACGACCTACAGCAAACGACAGACGCGTAACCACAAGTAAAGTCGCAAGCGCAGTTGGAAGAAAAACCAAGACACCACCGGGAAAAGAAAATCCAAGCAAAAAGCCCAGACAACGCGCAAACCAGCATAGCGAAGAAAGGCCATCGAAGAAAAAAACCACCAGTAACCAAAAGGATGGACGCACACCATATGACACCTGAGGAGAAGCAGCAAGAAATGCGATCAGCCGCGCTGCGATTCATCAAAAGAGCGGTCGAACTAGGCTACGACCTAAAATCAAGGAGCGCCGTCCTATTCACCATAGAGGCAACCGACAGGAAGAAAATAAACGGGCCCCGAGCGAAAGGCGTCCTGAAGAACGTCAGGTTTGCATTCCTGAACAGTGACATCGCTCCAGAGGAACAGGCGCAAATTTTCCCGATAGCGGTAGCGGAACGAGAGCTCGACGACGAAGACCTCAGCTGGGAGGAGGACAGCGAGCCGGAGACACCACCGAAAACCGTCGACAACGCTCAGGCTCCAACAACCAACAAGGGGGAAGTGATATTATTGAGACAACCACTACCGGGGGAAGAAGACGAGCACATAGTCGTGGACGAGGACGAAGACACCCGCACCACCCCCAGACGCCCAGAGCAGCCCAGCAGACAGGCACCGGGAAACGACGCGGCACAACCGGGCCCAAGCCAGCAGCTATACAGGCCCTGGCTACTCGCAGACACCCCCGCAACCACAGCAGGCACCAGGTTAAGCGACGAGACTATAATAAAAGCGTCAAACAATATCGACACGCGCGAGCGACTCCTGTTTTGGATGGAACTCACGAGAAAGTTCCACTTCAACAGTTACTACTACACAGACGAGCAGGGACAGCCGCTGTGCGAAAACTGCAGCCCTGGCCGACAAGCAAGGAAAAACAAGTTGCACACTACAGTCTCGACCAACCAATTCAAAACGACCTGCGGCAAGTGCAAACAGCAGCGAGTACAGTTCGGCGACAAGATATTCTGCCGAGACTGTGTGATCTCGCACGCGAGAGGGAAGATCGCGGAGTTAGGCGAAGGGACACTCAGCCACATCTTCGGGAAGTAGGAAGCCGCCCGGTCGGCTTATCACCGCGCGAGGTGGAAGATTCATCGAGTTAACAAGCAGCGAGGCACCTAAACCAGTGGTAGTGCAACACGTGGAAGCAAGGCAAGGAAATTTAGGCTAATCATATTAACTTTCTAACTTATATTTGCTTATTTACTTAAAACATAGGAATCTACTATTAATCCAGAAATATGAAAGGCTTGATATCAATACATTTATGTAATTATTTACCTACAACTTAGAAGACTAAGTTTACATATATCGTGTACTACTTATTTACTTATAACCTGTAACACTAAATTAGTGGCCTCACAGCCAGCGTTTGGAATGAGATAAGTTATAGAATGAAATTAATTAAGCAAACTGCTAGGTACACAAAAATCATGTAAGGACATTATAAATAAAGAAAGAAAGAAAATAACAATCACAAATTCCTAAATTCTACTTTATTTATAAGAAAGAGAAAAAATTCCTACAAAATACATATAAAAAATTCTTAAATCTTAATCACAAAATTCCTTATCTATCTTAACTATGCTAGAAAAAATTCCTACAAAATACATATAAAAAAAAAAAATTTTTTCTTAAATCTTAATTACAAAATTCCTTAATCTATCTTACCTATGCTAAAAAAAATTCCTACAAAATACATATAAAAAAATTCTTAAATCTTAATCACAAAATTCCTTATCTATCTTAACTATGCTAGAAAAAATTCCTACAAAATACATATAAAAAAAAAAAAAAAAAATTTTTTTTTTAAATCTTAATTACAAAATTCCTTAATCTATCTTACCTATGCTAGAAAAAATTCCTACAAGATACATATAGAAAATTCTTAAATCTTAATCACAATATTCCTTAATCTAGTTTACTTATGCTAAAAAAAAAAAAGAAAAGGAAGAAAGAACTAATACATAATGCTAATTAAACTCATGAATCTTCTATATTAAACTAAGACCGAAAAAAAAACACACATCCTGAACCATGTCCGCATAATTAGCTCACGAAGAACTGAAATCGCAACCCTCGATGCCGACATAACTCATGAACCTAAGTCCCCACCGACCATCTACAGCCCGTCGTCGGCATCATCCGGAAGCGGAACAGACTGGGCCTCCGCCATCTCCGCAGCGCTGGGGAAAACCACGCGTGCAAGCCGGGCACGCACACGGCGGCGAGCCAGCAACCGGCGGGGCTCGCTAGTCGGCTCATCCGGGACGGGGGCTGAGGGGGAGTCAGCGACCCCAACGCGCCGAACCCCGGGCGGCTCGGCAGCGGGACACGCAGTAAGGTGACTGCGGAAGCACTCGGGTTGAAAACTCTGTCCGACGCCAGGATCGACATGTCTCCGCGGCCTCAAGAATAAGACGGAGTTGCTCAGGGTGGCGATAACCTCCGCGGGGTAACACATGCACGTAGGTGTCAGATCCTCGGTAGAAGTAGCTGCATCAACCAGCTCGCCGGGACGCACCCGCGCAAGCAAGCGCCTCACGACGTCACACATCCAAGTGAGCACCTGCGACACAAACAAAACGTTATGGGGTGAAATGACAGAAAGCAAGAAAACACATGCACTAACCTCACGATAAAAGCCACACATGTTTGAGATTTGAACCAACGTAGGGCAAGCGACAACGACACAAAGACTCCCGCGAACAACACCGGCCGGCGCAACAATGGCGGCCGCTCAGTGCCAGCGCCGCAGGGAAGGCGCGCGCGCGCGACGAATCGGCGGGAGATAAGAACACACCACGCGACCTCATAACTCAATATGGCAGAGGTCGGAAGAATCACGACTCGCGCAAGCGGGACATTCAAAATTACGCACGACGAACACAGTGCACGGACGTCCGTACCCGGGTAACGACGGGCAGACACGCGCGCATGGGTGCAAAAACACACGGTCGACGGGGTATCGCGAGGCAAGGTATAGAAAGGCGGGTACAGGAACTCAAAGGCACAGGTAGCACAGCGCGCACTCTAGCAGCAGGGCGGAGCGACGAAACGAGACTCCATCGCGATTCACCGGAGGGGCGGAACCCTGGGGCTCGGAGAGGCTAGGCGGGCTAGACAAAATTTCTGCTTAAAGATACCTCCCATATAAGTTTAACTGACTCATATCATGAAGATAGGCGAATCCTTATGTTATTAATTACGATAAGATATCGAAGTAAGAAACCTAGAAATGTATGAAAAAAGGAAAAAACTCCTAGTATTTATTTACGGAAAAATGCCCTCGTCGCCCGATCAGAGGTAAGAATAGACACATAAGCGAAAGAAAACCTCTTCTTGAAAGCAAGAAAATAATAACGACAAAAAATAAGCTAACTTACAAGAAGACACCAGTAGGGACAACAAACCCTCCTCTCGCTCTGAACGAGCGAGCGACCTTTATAATTAGGACTGATCGACTCGTACATAACATTATATTTTTAGGAGCTAATACAAAAGGCCCCACAAAATTCCGTAAAGGGTAGGCCACCGATTCCATATAAGCCGAATGTATAATACTAGGATACTACAGATCTAGTATAACTTAGTTTTACTTATATCTAAAGTAGATACAAACAATTGTATAACCTCAACTTAACCATGCAAAAACTATGTACGACTTTATCTCATTTTATGTAATTAAGACGCAACCGATTTTATATAACTCTACCTTGTATAACGCTATTTTAATTTAGGTAACTAAAACACCGCCAATATTGTATAACTTTATTTTGTATAGTTTTATTTTAATTACATACTAAGATGCTACGCCGAACGTCAGGTCAAGCGTCGCGCGCGCGCCAAAAACAATCGCGATTCACGAACGAAGTTTTTTCTCAATTTCCATAACGAAAAAACTTGCAAAAAAAGGGGAAAGGTGTAACATACCCGCGACCAGGGGGTAATATACTCGCGACGCGATAGTGCGGCGCGCACACTTCCCACGCACCCGACACCCGAATACCGCGAAAACTCAAAAGAGCCACGCACAATTCAAGCACACGACTATTAAATCACGCGTCATAATTGTTTAACACCGACACAATCCGAGCACACAACCATTAAACCGCGCGTCATAACTAATTACGCCCATCGAAAAACCTATTACCGAGCAATTCACACGGAAACGCGAGCGTGAGAAAAACACCAGGGACAAAGCTATAACGATAACACTAAACCGCGCAACACAAACATTTATACGACCCGGCTAATGGCACCCGCTAAATACGTACCACAGAAAGGACGATAAATTAACACTTATACTACCCAACCAATGACAGCTACTAAGTACGCACCGCGAAAAGGACTATAAATTAGACAGAACTAAACCGCGTAACGCGGACACTTATACGACAAAAACTATTAGCAGCCACTAAATACGCACCGCAAAGAAAGACAATAAATTACACAGTTTACGACCGACAGCCCGAGACGCCGGCCGCAAAACGATCTCACGATGTCCGAGAATCGGGAGAAAGCGACCGTAAAGATGTCATGGACCACGAAAATCGAGAGCACGTGTGCTCCCGGGAAAAGCGGACCGGAAAGGAAAGATCAAGGGCCACACCACACTCCTGAGGGGGAGGACCATCAGCGGGCCATCGACCCTCCCGGGGGACACGGGCGAAGTGGGGAGACAAAGGCCCAGAGGCAGGGGTCGAAACCGGTTAAATAGAGGGACCGGACCAACGGGTCGGGAGATTAGTTCGATCCTCCGACTTGAACCCTAAGCTCGTGCGTCGAACACCGAATCCCGGCAACCTGTACTTCGGACGCGAGGCATTAGCATCTCCGTACCTCGGTTCTAGACTAAGATATTCTTCTGTTGAAACCCGGTAGTACTTCAAGTTCTATACCTCTGATCCGCGACTCGTTTATAGAGTTAATACCGCAAGTTATATTAACCAAGGTGTGCATTCAAAATAAAGACTACAAGCATCATACAGTTAACATCAGTGACGTTCATTTAACCCTTCCAACATCACAGCTTACCCGCCCCTTAGCCTTCAGCGAGCAACATCGAATTCAAACGATAGCGCGGGCCAGAAAGCCCACCTACGGAGCGCACACAGCGGTAGCAGGAGTAAGGAGACCGACGGGAGAGCGCGAGTTCATCGACCCACGGAACAGCAGCAGCGATCGCTTACCAGCGCTCGCACACCGCCGAGCACGAGCACGGAGCAGCAGATCGGAGTTAACGCAGCTGGATATAGGTGCCGCCAGGGACACCGCTAACCCGCTCTCAAGCGCGCATACAGCTCCCGGCCGTCTCCCGGACCTGCGTGGTGTTTCAACGACTCCCAAGTATAAAACGTGCACGCTAGATACGCACTAACGACAAGCACAAACCTGCAGTATTTTACAATATGAGATCCACTTTTAAATAAGAGCTAGCGCCATATTGCGTAAACTTTTTATTCGTGAGCTGATTGGTGGAGAAGGTTTTTTAAAATATTCAAAAAGTGCAATTTAAGGTTAAAATTGTTTTTTCCTATGCGCCCTTGCAGCACGCTCAGGAGTCCTAGTATACAGCAAAAGTAATTTATTGTTACTTATAGAGTCTATGGCCAAAAGGCATATACCGCTTTGAAATCCCGTGCGTTAGCACAATTAATGCAGATGACGATAGCATGTATCTTATGTTAAGGTTAATATAGTATATTACAGTCCCGAGGGAGTCAAAAATGAGTTAGCCTTTAGCAAACCCAAATCGATGTCCAAGCCGAAGGCGAGGTCATCAAAGGTTTGCTAAAGGTTAGCTCATTTTTGCACTCCCAAGGGCTGTATACTATTTTTCACGCTAGTAGTCAGAAAGTACAATATTCGTTTCCGGTACGAGCCCGAAAATTGTACTTTCGGGCTACTAGCGTGAAAAAGTATTTTCAAATCAAAATCATGGTTATTAAGTTTTTTTTTTTTTTTTTTTTTTTTTATAAAATTTTTTTTTATTAAAAAAAAAAAAAGAAAAAAGTTTAATAAACAGTTAATAAAAGATTAATTGCTTTCAAAATTTCTCGGCTATTTGAAACGTCTTCAGACTAGAAGTAGAGTCCTTTTATAAAAGAGAGCTATCGCCATCTTGCGTAAGATTTTCATTCGTGAGCTGATTGGTGAACAATCCTTCTTATAAAAGGGAGTACGCGAGTGTCGAGATTCGAGCTCGAGAAACTATCGAATTGAAGATTAAGACTTTTATTCTGGATCTGATTGGCTCAGAGTGACGACAACCATAAAAAATGCGAAGCGAACGTTGCCGCGAAGGTATAGAGAGGTAAATTTTTGATAACGAACTGTCAAAGTTCCAAGAAAACAATTGTTCGATCCATGAGGTTATACGACTTGATTTTTGATCAACAATTAATGAATCAATGTGGAATAAAAATACTTTTTGAAAGCTACAGAAGTTTTTTTTAATTGAATTTCAAGGTCCATGAGAATTGAAATAACCGCATCTCGGAAATTAAAAAATAAATTTGTAACATTTTTGTTCATTTTATTTATTTTTTCTTGAACATCATAAATAAATAGAAGAAGAGGAGTATAAAAATTACAAATTTTATAATAAATTAATTACGTAAGTTAATTTAAGTTACTTCAAAGTCAATTCAATACCCCAAATCAAATAGATAAAATAATCTCAAAATTTACCTCTATTGTTATAACAAAATCCGATTCTATGATAATAATATGTTGTTGAAAAGTTTAGTACTGAATAAATTAAAAACTAGAATTTTAAAAGATGCAAGAATATCTCTAATTCAATTCATTTAAAGCTTTAACAGAATTGATTCAATAACTTATACATTAAATCATTTACAATGTTACAGTGTTCAGCAACAAAAATATATTTGATTTTTTCAACTATTTAATAAGAATACCAAGGTCTACATACACGATAGTTAGTAATAAAATACCTTTTTTTTTACTTGAGATTGAAAACAAATAATAAAATATCTATGTAAGATTAAAGTCATGGTACTCAAAAAATTGAGTGATATTTTTCTAAATTAATATTGAAAAAGCAACTTTTAATACAAATTTTAAATCTTCGTTTTAATTTTTTTTTGTTTTTCACTTCATGATTACAAGACTAATTTGATTTAAATGAATAATTGTTATTCAACTCCCAATATTATGAAGTATTAAAAATTTGAGGGTTATGAAAGAGTAAAAATACAAGTGTAAATGTAAATGTTGAATACTGGTATCAATCATGTAATAAATTAGAATCCTAATAACGACTATCAAAAAGTGACGAACATAAATATGTGATGTTTCAATTGGAGCGCAAGTATTTCAGGTAATTGACTCAGTACAATCACGGACTAAAAAAAAAGATTGGATATTTAGAGCATGTGTTGATTGATATGATGGAAATACCAAGGGCTTTGTCTCTGAATACACAATACTAAATAAAAGGAATGCAATTTTCATATTGTAGTTTGAAATGAGTAATAAAACTAAAATGAAAGATCAAATTTTTATGTTTTCCCATCAAAGAATAGTATTTTTAGTGGCACGGCCTAAAACGAGGTTGTTGCTTTCTGACTCCGTTGAACATAAATTAAATATACACACCTAGGCCAGGTATATACTTTTTAATACTTTCATAATCGATGAATATAAGTAAAAACTTTAATTTTTCAAAAAAACTTTTCATCCCAATTCAAACCTTAGTTTGAATTTTATCGAGTATTTTGATTTTATAATTTTTATTTAACGTAGATAATAACGTACATAAAGTTTTTAGGTATGAAATGGATACTTTTAAAATCAAAAGTATAAATATAAATATTAAATAGTAATTACAATGAAAATTTTAATAGTATTAATACTAACAACAATTAATGTTAAGATGTATGATCTTATTTAAAAATTGTCTTGAAGTTAGACTAGAGTTAGACGGCAGAATCATTGAAAGTGAAATCACCGCAGAAATTTTATCGGCAAATGATAGAAGTCATTTAATTCTTTATGATTCACAGTTTATAGAAGATTGCACCGATACTCTTCGATTTTTCGTCGATGGGACATTCGCAATTGTCCCAAGAATTCAGAAAGTGAAACAGTTTTTGACTGTTATGGTTGAAAAATTTGGAAAAGTAAGATCTGCAAAGTCATAAGTGGGTTCAAATTACGATAAAAAGCCGGTCTTTAAATTAAAAAAGAAATTTTAAAGGTTGGTTGTAGTTTTCTTCGTGGCAGACGTTCGAAATTTTTTGTCTCGTTATTATAAGCTACATATGTCGACGGTCCCAGCGAAGATAAACCTTAGCTCAAAATCTGCCACGAGTAAAGTTACAATGAGGATACTTTTCTTTTTTTGACTAAATTATTTTATTTTTTTTTTTTTTTTTATTAAAATTTCTCTAAAACACTTTTTTTTTACCTTAGCATTTAAAAAAATTTTTTTAAAGAGAGTTTAGATTTTGCAAGTTAATCAAAATAAAACGTTGATATTTTTTGTTAAGTACATTCTTATCTAGGCTTTCTTGAAAATCATGATTAATTAATGCTTTGAACTTTTTTTAGTAAATTATTAAAAATTAAAAAAATCCATGAGATTTTATATGATACAATAAAATATTTTATTCGTTAAGTACCCAAAAAATGTTTCTCTTAATTTGTACAGGTGTTACCTGTTGCTTATGTATTAATGGAAGGAAAAAACGAAGATGATTATTTTGCAGTTTTCGAATACATAAGAAAAGTTCTGAAATTTAAACCGGACACGAGCATGAGTGATTTCGAGGGTGCGATGCGCAATGGTCTGAAAAAAGTTTTCAGGGAAAAAATAGGTGAACAAGAATACCGAACTATCCGCGTTGGTGGATGTTTTTTCCACCTATCGCAGGTAATTAATTTAATTATAAATAACGCTTTCTTCATAAGTAGACTAAATAGTCTGCCCTGCAAGCCTTTTTTTGGTTCATTTTTAAATTTTAAAAGAAAAAAACATTAAAATTTATACTAAAAATAATAAGGTTTATCTCAATACAAAAAGTGGCCTACAACCTTCGATGGCAAGATCCACCAATTTAAAAAAGTTTCAAAGAACTTTTTCGAAAAAGACGATATTCTTGATATGATTTATACGAAATACGTATAATAGATCAAAAATAGATAGGAGTTTTTTTACAAAAAAATTTAGCCGAGATTTTTATTTCAAAAACTACGTCAAGAGGTAATATACTCTAATTCACAAAAAATCCAGAAAAAGACGGTCCCAGCAAAGGAAAACAGTAGCCGAAAATCAGATGAATTAAAATAATCAATAAGAAGCTAAAATGAATAAAAAAATCCGAAAAAATAAAAAAATCTTATTCATTTGGTACTGACTTACTAAGATTTTTGATTTTTTCTCTTATTTTTCAATTAATTTTATCTTTTTATTGATTATTTTAAGTCAGCTGATTTTCAGCTACGGTTTTTCTTTCTACGGACTGTTGACTTTTTTTATTAAATAGTCCTGGGATAAATTGGGGATGTTGCTTTTTTCCTGAGTTTGCTTTTTACCTAAATAAATTTCTATCAGGGCATATTTTTAATGCTTGTAGATTCGAAAATACTTTAAAGCTATAAATAATTTTGTACATCCTTCTTAATACTATGAAAAATTTTAAAATATATACCGAAGGGGGTAAAATAAAAATAAAAAATAATAATTTTATAGGCCATGTTCAGGCAGGCAAAAGCAAAAAAAGCGGCGGTAAAAAAAAATAAGAAAGAGCGACCATACCATCACCGACGGCTCATAGAAATAATGGCTTTGGCCTCGGCTTTGGCTTATTTGCCTGGAGACTTAATCATAAAAACATACGAGAATTTAAAAAAAAAAATTCAAAATGACCCCAATATCGGTTCTTCCTTTGATGCATTTTTCAAGTATTATGAAGACACTTGGTTACGGGATGTTTCTCAATTTTGTGTTTATAAACTCCAGTTTGCGACAAACAATTACTTGGAGTCGTATCATCGCACGTTGAAGAGATACCTAGGGAAGAGACCGCACGTCAACCATTTTTTTTGTGAGTTTCATAGCACTTGTTATATGTAAGATTTGAGAAAGTAACTTTTATTTATCAGGTTGTTTAGAAATTTGGTACTAAGGGATTCTTCAAGACGCTAATAACAAACACGACATTGTTGCTTTGTTTACGAATTTTATCTTACTTTTTAATCTAACCGACGTAATAATTAATTATTAAAGGTTTAAAATTATTTTTCAAAAAAATTTTTATACAGAAAGTTTGCGGGAGTTATTTAGGGTGCTGATAAGTAGATAACAGATAACAGTTAACAGATTTAAAAGTGATACTAGATTTGACCTTTTTTTTGAATATACCTATGTATTTACTTAAGGTAAAAATTATTTTTTGACTTTTGACTTAGCTTAATTTTTGAGAAAATTTTCTTAAATCGGTGTAAATCCGGCATTCATTGGTAAATTTGACTTACCTAATTACTACTTATTTAAGGTAAAAATTAATTTTTCAAATATTTTTGTTAATTTATTAGTATTTACGAGGATTTTGATTACAAATCAGAGTTTTGTTTGTTTATTTGACCTTCTAAGGATTTGGTAAAACCCACTTTTCTAAGTTAAAAATTTTTTTTTTTAGATTTTTTTCAAACTTGGTATACGGGGTTTTTGAATATGCTACTTGGAAAGACGTTTACACTCTAAATCAGAGTACACGCTCAGAGACAGTATGCATACACACTTGCTGAATGTGGAATACACGCGGTAGGACGATGTGTAAACCCCGAATTCGAGTGTACGAAAAATCCCGGAGCGATCTCTGCCACCGCGCCGCCGCGGCGCCCTGGGCCGTGCTCCGTTAACTTATTAATTTACTTTATATCGCGTAAAGATTGAATAAATTAATAATATGATCTTACAAACTTAAATACTATATGCTCATTATTATTTACTGAGATTTAAAACTGCATGAAAAAATTAAATTTTACATTCCGATAACCGAAGCGCATAACAGATCACTCTGAGTTGATAGCGAGCGTCTTTTTATTCAACTGTACAATATTTTTATTTTAAATTATCTAAAATATTATCGAATCGACAACTGAAAAATTAACTTTTACTATTATTTATTTTCTCGTTTATAAAGTTTTTGCAAAATGTATTGTTAATTTATTTTTGATCTGAACAAAAATGTACCATTCTGCCAAATTTTTTTTACCCTAATTGTAAATAAAATAAATAAATTTGTTTTTAGTGTAGGTGACTGATTTTTTTTTTTTTTTAATTTAATAAAACAAAATTAATTTGGTTTTTCATAATATTCATAAAAAAGTTAATTAATCTAACTCTTTCTTAAAAGATTTGATGGAATTTAGACGAGGATTCAGATTTTATTTGGAAAACAAAATAAAATTTTTGAAATTTAAAATTAAATTTTTTTATGCAGTTTTAAAGTTTTTAGTAAATAATAATAAGCACATAGTATTTAAGTTTTTACGATTAACAATTGAATAATACATTCTTTACGAGATATGTAGTAAATTACACGTCAGCTGAGCAAGAGCCGAGCACTGCCAGGCGGCGCGGCGGTGGCTGAGACCGCGCCGGGATTTTTCGTGCACTCGAATTCGGGGTACTTACACCATCTCGTAGTGTGTATGCACGGCGTCGCTGAGCGTGTACCTATACACTCTGAACCGGAGTAATTGTATATTATACCTTCGTTTTTAAATATCTTATTTAAATACCAGTAAGGTCTACTTTTTTTAGGGGAGACATTCATTCTTATAAGCTTTTTCCAAACTTAGTATGAAGTAAAAATTAATTTAATCATCGAATTTTCATAAAAAACTATTTTCATTCGGGGTTTTTATTTGATAATCATAATTCTAATTAATACTTTTAACATAAAAGTTTTAGAATTAATTATTAAAATATTTAAAATAAAACTTAAAACATTCAATATATGAAAAATGAATTTTCAAAAGTTAAATAATTTTTTTTTTTTTCGTATTGATAATCGCTTATTTTTTTCATTTTTCTTCTAACTCTGTGGGTCACTTGAAAGACTATTGCGTGAAAAATAAAAATCAATGCATTAATTCAAATAGTACTAAATGACTTAACACTGATATATTTCATAAAAACTAATAAAGGTAATTAATCCTAATTTTAAGTTTGAAAGATCTTTTGGATATTTAATTCTAAAAATTTTATTTTGTCAATATTTTCAGCCGAATTACTAGAAACAGTCCACTCAACGTGGATTGATCTGGCAGCTTTCAGAAAAGGAGGGACTGAGAAAGTTTCTCCAATTAAAGAAGAAATACGCGAAAGGCAAGATAAGATCGAAAAAGCGTGGAAGATGTTAGAGGAAGATAAACGAACTCCTTGGGAAGTTTTACAGCTGATCGCGGATGCAATCTACGAATTAGATATTGATGAATTTCCAGATCAGAAAGGTGAAGACAATGACACCAATGACGTCGATGACGACGACGATGATGATGATAAAAGCATGAATGAAGTAGATGAGGATAATGAGAGTGTTGAGGATGAGAGTAATGATGACATGGATCTGGACGAGCTTGGAGTGAGAAACGATTTTTTCGAAGGTATGAAATTTAATAAAAGAAAATTGTTTTTAGAGATTATAAAAAAAAAAAAAAATTTAAACTAATGTCACGATTGAGCAAAAGCCCAAGTCTGGAGTTCGAATCCATGTCGAAGTCAGTCCAGACTCTGTATTCCTCTGACTCGGAGTCTTGGAAGTCCGGAAGTCCAAGTCCGAGAACTCGAAAGGCAAGAAATCTAAGTTCTTCGTACTGGAGCAGTTGGTTTGGACTTTTGGACTCTCAAGTGCGAAAGGAGAGTACTCAGAGTCAGAAGACTCGAATACCCGTACTCGTGAGTACAACATCAAGAATTCCGGACTTGACTCTATACTCTGGAATTCGAGTTTTTGCCTAGGCCTGACTAATAGTGTATCATGCAAAATCTTTCAGTTGCACGCACTTTGAGCTTTATTCATTAAAATTTGCTCATCTTATACAGATAAACTTACTTCTTATAATTACAAATGTTTTTAATTTTTTTTTTAACCAGAAGAAAAAACTTTTTAGCTAAAATCATGTCTAAAAGTTTTTTTTTTAATTAGTATGTCTCTATTAAAATGTAATCTAGGTGTTCTTAATGTGATTATTTACCTAATGTGGCCACCCCTGATATTTTGAATATGCTTAATCCACGATATATCGAAGGTCTTAGCGAAGAAAAACCTAGCTCAAAATCTGCCACGAATAGAGTTACAATGAGGATATTTTTTATGATTAACATGTCTCTAAACCACTTATTATTTTAGCCTGCAAGAAAAATTTTTAAATTATCTTTGCTACCAATCCGTTGATATATTACAATAAAAAAAAATATATTTCTGACACTCTAACCACAAAAAAAATTACTATAAGGTTTAAGCTTATAAAATTGTGTCAAGGGTCTTTTTATTCGTGGCAGGTGTGTCGAAAAGTTTTTTTAAATGTATTATATCAAAACATTGACAGCAAAGATCATTTTAAAAATTTTTTCACAGACTAAAAAAATAAATTAAGTGTTTTAGAGACATTTTAGTTTCCATAAACAACTTCATTGTAACTTTATTCGTGGCAGATTTTGGGCCAAGGTTTTTCTTCGCTGGGACCGACGAATATGTACTCAGCATGGAAAAAATAATAAATTATGAAGTTTTGAGTAGTTGAGGAAAATTTCGAAATGACAATTTAGAACACCTCTGTTAATATTTTCGTAGAAAATCAATACGTTTAATGCTTTACCAATAAAACAGACTGCTCCAAATCAAAATACTAATTAATTGGGTCTATTCTTTCCAAAAGAGTTTTTATTTTTTCCGCCTATGCGTTTGCTATCGAATTCCAAAATGTGAAAATTTCAACATTACATCAACCCTAGTGCACCTGAAATTCCACTCCCTTTCATTTGAAGTGTATACTTGGTATGTTGGTACTAAGTGATGGAATGGTTAGAAAGCTTTATATTAAAGTCACAGAATCTTTCATTTAATATTAATTTTTAATAAAAAACTATTACGGAGCCAGAAATAGACAAAAATAAACGCCATAGCTTAGGAGGTGGCCATATTAGATACACAAATTTTTAGTACCTCAAAAAACTACGTTTTAGTAAATAAATATGATCAAAAAATAATGAAAACTTTCATTACAGATCTAGAAAATCTACCAGAATTCACCAGCGAAATCTCCACCATAACAGATAAAGATGGTAGAACCATTAAAAGACTAAAATTAAAACGCAAAAGTTAATGCGAAATCTTTTAAAGGCGATGGCACGTATATGTGTCTCTTTTTGAAGTTTAGTTTTTCATTTATATAAAATGTCTACGTTTGTTAAATTTAATCATATTCTTTTCTGTGTATTTTATTAACAAACTAAAAAAAAAGATTAAAATTTTGAAAAAAAAGACTTTTTCAGTTAAAAAAAAAAATTTTAGTAAAATATGATGGTTTTAGGCATGCAGAACCTTAATCTGAATCCTGATAAGATATTCATTTATGAAGACTCGAAATAAAAAAGTTTTACTTAATTAAAAAAAAAAAAAAAAATACTATAAAATTTCACTCAAAGTTTTAGACTTTATTGTATTTGTAAATTTTTTAATTTGATTTACTATTATTGAGTAAAAAATTATCAAAATTTCAAACTAGGTCTTAAAGTACATCCGAATCAGATATCTCTATTTCAGGTTCTTGCTTTGACCTATAAAATAAGACGTAAGGAAAAATTATTGAAGTTTTTTATTTTATTTTTTATTTCCGAAATTATTCATCAAGTTTAGTCCTGACTTGCTAGGAGATAATTTAAAACGAAACTTCCTGTGGAAGTAATCTCCAAGGCGTAATCTGAAACCTAGGGCACCAGAGGCTGTACTGACCTGGTGTGACCTTAATTTAAACGAAACTTCCTGGGAAAGTCATCTCCAAGGCGTAATCTGAGACCTAGAGCACCAGGAATTGTACTTACCTGGAAAGGCTTGAATTAAAACTAAACTTCCTGGGGAAGTCATCTCCAAGGCGTAATCTGAGACCTAGAGCACCAGGAATTGTACTTACCTGGAAAGGCTTGAATTAAAACTAAACTTCCTGGGGAAGTCATCTCCAAGGCGTAATCTGAAACCTAAAGCACCAGGGCTGTACTGACCTGGTGCGGCTTTAATTAAAACGAAACTTCCTGGGGAAGTCATCTCCTAGGCGTAATCTGAGACTTAGGGTACCAAGGGCTCTATTGACCTGGTTTGACCTCAATTCAAACGAAACTTCCTGGGGAAGTCATCTCCTAGGCGTAACCTGAGACCCAGTGCACTAGGTCCCCATTCCGTTTCTACCCTATTAAAATTAAACCATAATCCTATGAAGAAGTCATCTCAAAGTTGTATCCGCTCCGTTGTGTATATATATATATATATATAATTTTAATCCGAAGTATCGCGCTATTCTTGTACCTGAGTCATATATGTCTAAGACGTCTGAAACCAACTTCACGCTAACTATTTTCGCGAAAAGATTCAATGTTTCCGTCACCCTGGCAACCTATTTTCGGCCAATCAGCAATGTTCTTCTGCTTTTCCCTGTTCTTCTGGTTTTCCTAGACCCAACATACCTATTTTTTTCGAGAAAATGAACTATACAACCTGAAGTTTACGCTTGGTCGAAATTGTATACTATGAAGGGAACGCTTTGTCCCCATGTGAAGAATCTCGTTTCCAAGACTGTGTGAAGAATCCAGTCTTGGAAACGAGATTCTTCACATGGGGACAAAGCGTTCCCTTCATAGTATACAATTTCGACTAAGCGTCAACTTCAGGTTGTATAATTTGAGTTTCGGGAAAAAAATAGGTATGTTCGGTCATACACAAGATAATATATACCCTACGCGGCCAAGTTAAATTTTTAAATAAATAAATAATCCCCCCAAGCTTCAAATCCACAACACCCTGGGTGTCCCATTTAAATTTTTAAATAAATAAATAATCCCCCCAAGCTTCAAATCCACAATACCCTGGGTGTCCCATTTAAATATTTTAATAAATAAATCATCCCCCCAGCTCTAAACCCACGAAACCCTGGGAGTCCGAGTTTAATTTATGAAAAGAATATAAATAAATAAATAATCCCCCAAACTTTTAACCCACAAAACTTTGGGCGTCCGAGTTTGATTATTAAATATTATTATTATAAATAAATAAACGGAGTTGAATTTTTAAATATTATTATCATAAATAAATAAATGAACCCCCAAGCTGTAAACCTACAAAACCCTTGGCTTCGGAGTTAAATTTATAAATAAGTTATCATGAATAAATAAATAATCTCCCAATCTCTAAACTCAAAATACCCTAAGCGTCAGCATGTAACTTTTTAAAACATCAATATAAATAGATAAATAATCCCCTAAGCTCTAAACCCACGAAACCCAGTGCGTCCGGGTTGAATTTTTAAATAAATTATTATGAATTAATAAATAATCCCCCAAGCTTTAAACCTCCAAAACCCTAGGCGTCCAAGTTAGATTTTTTAATATTATTATCATAATTAATAAATGATCCCCCAAGCTGTAAACCTACAAAACCCTGGGCTTTAGAGTTAAATTTATGAATAAGTTATCATGAATAAATAAATAATCTCCCAAACTCTAAATCCAAAATATCCTGGGCTTCCGAGTTAAATTTATAAATAAGTTATTATGAATAAATAAATAATCTCCCAAGCTCTAAACCTACAATACCCTGGGTGTCCGAGTAGAATTTTTAAATAAATTATTATAAATAAATAATCCCTCAAGCTGTAAACCCTTCGCGATACGACAAAACACTTGGCGCCCAAATTCCAATTTTGAAGATATAAACATAAATAAATGAATAAATTCTTTAAGTCATAGACCAACAATGATACTGGACGGCTAAGTATTAATTTTAAATAAACAAAAAATCCTTAAAGTTTTATTGCCTTACGTTGTACTTATTAATTTACTAGACAATTAAACTATGACTTTGGGTTTGGTGGGTTTAGAGTTTTGAGGACTATTCCTTTTTTTATATTTGTTTATTAAAAAATTACGTACTGACGCTCAGGGTATTGTGGGTTTAGAGCTTGGGGGATTATTTATTTGTTTATATTGATGTATGAAAAAGTTACATGCTGACGCCCAGGGTTTTGGGGTTTCAAAGCTTGGGAGATTATTTATTTATTTATGATAATAATTAAAAATTAAACTCGGACGCCCAGGGTATTGTAGGTTTAGAGCTTGAGGGATTATTTATTTATTTATAATATTCATATATAAAAATTAAACTCGGACGCCCACGGATTTGTAGGTTTACAGCTTAGGGGATTATTTATTTATTTGTAATAATAATATTTAAAAATTCATTGCGGACGCCCAAGGTTTCGTGGGTTTAGAGCTTAGGGGATTATTTGTTTATTAATATTTATTTATCAAAAAATTAACCACCTACGCCTAGGGTTTTGTGGGTTTACAGCTTGGGGGGTTATTTATTAATTTATGATTTGATAATATTAAAAATTAAACTCAGACGCCCACGGATTTGTGAGTTTACAGCTTCAGGGATTATTTATTTATTTGTAATAATAATATTTAAAAATTAAACTCGGCCACCCTCGGCTTTGTGGGTTTACAGCTTGGAGATTATTTATTTATTTGTAATAATAATATTTAAAAATTTAACTTGGACGCCCAGGCTTTTGGGGGTTTAAAGCTTGGGGGATTATTTATTATTTTCATAAGAATTTATTTAAAAATTTAACTTGAACGCCCATGGTATTGAGGGATTAAAGCTAGGGGGATTATTTATTTATTTATGATAGTAATATTTAAAAATTAAACTCGGACTCCCAGGGTTTCGTCATTTTAGAGCTTAAGGGATTAAGGTAAAGATGCCAATTATGATCACATTAATCGCTAGTTTTCAGCATTTTGAATTTTATTGAAAAAACAAAGCACGTTAGAGTAAATCTTTTTTTACATACTCAAATTTTAGGTTCTAAGGAACACAAATAAATTTTTTTTATATGAAAATTGAATTTATTTATTGAATAATTAATGTTCAAAGACAAGACCTTTTGACCCCAGTATATTAGACAACTTCAGCTTTAGCCCCAGTTTATGGAACACTTTTACAAGTAAAATCTCGTCTGTGACTTAAGTACCCCAGTTGATGGAACGGTTTATCTGATTTTCAGATTAGATTTGTAATTTTTTCGTGTTTGGGAGTGATGAAACCCTCGAATTTTGACGATTCCGTTCCATCAACCGGGGTACCTAAGTCACAGACGGGATTTTACGTGTAAAATTGTTCCATAAACTGAGGCCAAAGCTGAAGTTGTCTAATAAACTGGGGCCTTGACTTTAAAAAGGGGCATAAAAGGTCTAGACTTTAAACATTAATTATTCAATAAATAAATACAATTTTCATATAAAAAAAATTTATTTGAGTTCCTATGAACCTAAAATTTATGTATGTAAAAAAAGATTTACTCTAACATGCTTTGTTTTTTCAATAAAATTCAAAATGCTGGAGAGTAGCATTTTATGTGATCATAATTGGCATCTTTACCTTATTTAATTATTCATTTGTAATAATAATATTCAAAAATTTAACTTGGACGCCCAGGGTTTCGGAGATTTAAAGCTTGGGGGATTATTTATTTATTTATAATAATAATATTTAATAATTAAACTCGGACGCTCAAAGTTTTGTGGGTTAAACGTTTGGGGGATTATTTATTTATTTATATTTTTTTCATAAATTAAACTTGGACGCCCAGGGTTTTGTGGGTTTAAAGTTGAGGAGATTATTTATTTATTGACTTTCATTTTTTAAATAATTAAACTCGGACGCCCAGGGTTTCGTGGGTTTAGAGCTTGGGAAATAATTTAATCATTAAGAGATTTAAATGCAGCACCATGGGTATTGTGGGTTTGAAGCTTGGGGGAATATTTATTTATTTGTAAAAATAATATTTAAAAATTTAACTTGGACGTCCAGGGTTTTGGGGGTTTAAAGCTTGGGGGACTATTTATTTATTCACAATAATCTATTTAAAAATTTAACTCGGACGCCCAGGGTTTCGTAAGTTTAGAGCTTGGGGGATTATTTATCTATTTATATTGATGTATTAAGAAATTACATGCTGACGCCCAGGATATTTTGGGTTTAGAGCTTGGGAGATTATTTATTTATTCATGATAACTTATTTATAAATTTAACTCCGAAGCCCAGGGTTTTGTAGGTTTACAGCTTGGGGGATCATTTATTTATTTATGATAATAATATTTAAAAATTTAACTCCATTTATTTATTTATAATAATAATATTTAATAATCAAACTCGGACGCCCAAAGTTTTGTGGGTTGAAAGTTTGGGGGATTATTTATTTATTTATATTTTTTTCATAAATTCAACTCGGACGCCCAGGGTTTTGTGGGTTTAGCGCTTGGGGGATTATTTATTTATTTACTTTCATTTTTTAAATAATTAAACTCGGATTCCCAGGGTTTCGTGGGTTTAGAGCTTGGGGGATAATTTATTTATTAAAATATTTAAACGGACACCCAGGGTATTGTGGATTTGAAGCTTGGGGGGATTATTTATTTATTTAAAAATTTAACTTGGCCACGTAGGGTATATATTATCTTGTGTATGACCGAACATACCTATTCTTTCCCGAAACTCAAATTATACAACCTGAAGTTGACGCTTGGTCGAAATTGTATACTATGAAGGGAACGCTTTGTCCCCATGTGAAGAATCTCGTTTCCAAGACTGGAAGAATCTCGTTTCCAAGACTGCGCACATGTCTCAGAGGTTACGATCGATATTTTGTTTTTCTTGATTGTATAGATGGAGGAGCTTTTTCAAAGCTTTTTTGGAACTTTTTACACATTTTTAATTCTCGATAACTAAAAATCTGATTAAAAAAAACCTATACTAATATATATTTTCGGAATCAGCGTAAAATAATGAATCGGAAAATAAAATTATCTCAGTTGGGGCAATAAAGTTGAATCACGGTGTATAAAGTATATGTTTTCTAATGCAAAATTGAATAATAAAATTTATACATTATTATGTAATACAATGTAAATATTAACAATAAAGTTTTTTTCCAATGAAACTGCGTTTCTTATTTATTTAAAAACAATAGTTAAAAATTTATTTTAACTTATATAAATTATTTTTATTGTTGTACGTGTACAACAAAATATATAAATTTCTTACAAACAGTTTTTAAAATATACTTTTATTTAATGTCGATTCAATTTATTTCAAATCAAACTTTGGTCAATAATGATAAAACATGTTTATAGTAATAAATAATTTTTCTCCCAAGAAAAGAACAAGTTCATGCTAATATAATTGACTAATCATCTCAAATTTAATACTTCATCAAAAAGGAACTTTACACATAAAATATTATTTAAATTGATCACAAATATTACTTAAGACTTTTTAAATCCCCGATCAATTACAAAACGAATTTTTTAGAGCACAGCATACCATTAAATTCTTCAATATTATATATGAACAGATGTAAAAACGACCAAATGTGTGCACTTGCAAATGGATAATTTATTTGAAGAGCAAAAAAAAATTTGAAACTAAGGTCAATTGATTCAATGATCGTTGAACATTTATAAATTGTATCTCCACACACAACGTATTTATTCTCAGTTTCATTCAAAGGTCCAGCAATAACCACAAATGGAAAAGGTTCTAGTTTATGTAATTTGTAATAACTGTTCCGTTCATTTATAAAATCATTTAAATCTTGTAAAGCCTATGAAAAATAAATATAAATATTAACAAAATCAGCAGAGATATTCAAGTTCAAATAAACAAGTATTGTTGTAATATAAAATTAAAAAAGTAATGTTTACGGCGATTGGTTTTTTAAAAAGGAATCTAAATAAAAAATTATACGCTAAGTATGATCTTTAAAAAATACTTTTAAAAAAGTAATATTTACGGCGATTGGTTTTTTTAAAAGGAGTCTAAATAAAAAGTTTTACGCTAAATATAATAATCTTTTTTTGAAAATGAATTAATGAAAGAAGTGAAATCAAAAAATTTATTACGGACGACTTGAGGCCGAATTACTTATTATTTAAAAATAATTTTCTCTTCTAAAAGATGATTATATTATGTTGAATCACCTTCAATATACGTAAAGTTAACATTTTTCAATTATAGCACATACATGGGAAAACACATGCAAATTGCACACAACTCAAACACTTTTTAAAATTAAAACATGTTGTAATTGAGTTAGAAATCAACTAAATCACAATGTATGTCTATACTTGACCTGTAAAAATTTAATATTCTTTGAACTAAATTATCTCGAAAAAAAGCATTGATACCTGTGTTTTTTAAATTATATTTTGAATGCTCAGTGTGCTTCTTAACAACATATTTTAATTTTTAATTTTAAAAAGTGTTTGAGTTGTGTGCAATTTGCATGTGTTTTCCCATGTATGTGCTATAATTGAAAAATGTTAACTTTACGTATATTGAAGGTGATTCAACATAATATAATCATCTTTTAGAAGAGAAAATTATTTTTAAATAATAAGTAATTCGGCCTCAAGTCGTCCGTAATAAATTTTTTGATTTCACTTCTTTCATTAATTCATTTTCAAAAAAAGATTATTATATTTAGCGTAAAACTTTTTATTTAGACTCCTTTTAAAAAAACCAATCGCCGTAAATATTACTTTTTTAAAAGTATTTTTTAAAGATCATACTTAGCGTATAATTTTTTATTTAGATTCCTTTTTAAAAAACCAATCGCCGTAAACATTACTTTTTTAAAAGTATTTTTTAAAGATTTTATTGCGTAAATTCGGTAAATATTTAAATGTATTTCCTTTTTGTCCACAAGTTCAAAAAAACCAAACTCCATAAATACATCATTAATATTGTTGAAATATGTCTTAATAAATGATTTCACGATCTTAACAAATTCTAAATAATTTAACAATAACTAAGATATATTCAATTATTCTGATGTAAAACCACGACATAAAACAGAACCCATAAAAGTCCTTGGTAAATCAATTTCATATGTAAAAAAAAAAAATTCAATTTAGTATTTACCTATTTTTTAAATGTACATTGCATAACTTTATTTTAATGTAAATTTACATTGAAATGTAGCAAATACTCATTTGTAACCATAAAATGATTAAAAAAAAGATTAAAATTTTCAATGATTGGTTCATGTTAACTTAGATAAATCTAGTTTTTCTGTTTAAAATTTCTTTCATATAATTTTATCATTAGCCAGAACACATAAAAATCATAGACATAATTTATTGTTATGAACTACTTTTGAATTCGTTTTGCATACATAATAGATGGACAAACTAAATCCACTCTAAAAATAATGGAGCAAATGCTCATCCGTACTTTAAAAATCCATGCCAAATAGAATTCATAATTTTTGGTCCACTGGATACCTAGACCCAAAACTATCTATTTCTTTTGTACTTTTTAATTCTTGTAAAAAAAAAATTAACCAATTTTAAAATTTAAAATCACTTTGGCCTCATAACTTAAGCTTGCTTACAGAAAACAAAAAAGATAAAAATTTTTAATAATTGATTCATGTTGACTTGGATATATCTAGTTCTATAGGTTTAAATTTCTTTCATATAATTTTATCATTAGCCAGAACACATAAAAATCATAGACATAATTTACTGTTATGAAGTACTTTTGAATTCATTTTGCATACATAATTGATGAACAAACTAAATCCACTTTGAAAATAATGGAGCAAATGCTCATCCGTACTTTAAAAATCCATGCCAAATAGAATTCATAATTTCTGGTCCACTGGATACCTAGACCCAAAACTATCTATTTCTATTGTACTTTTTAATTCTTGTAAAAAAAAGTAACCAATTTTAAAATTTAAAATCACTTTGGCCGCATAACTTAAGCTTGCTTACAGAAAACAAAAAAGATAAAAATTTTTAATAATTGATTCATGTTGACTTGGATATATCTAGTTCTATAGGTTTAAATTTCTTTCATATAATTTTATCATTAGCCAGAACACATAAAAATCATAGACATAATTTACTGTTATGAAGTACTTTTGAATTCATTTTGCATACATAATTGATGAACAAACTAAATCCACTTTGAAAATAATGGAGCAAATGCTCATCCGTACTTTAAAAATCCATGCCAAATAGAATTCATAATTTCTGGTCCACTGGATACCTAGACCCAAAACTATCTATTTCTATTGTACTTTTTAATTCTTGTAAAAAAAAGTAACCAATTTTAAAATTTAAAATCACTTTGGCCGCATAACTTAAGCTTGCTTACAGAAAACAAAAAAGATAAAAATTTTTAATAATTGATTCATGTTAACTTGGATACATCTAGTTCTTTAGGTTTAAATTTCTTTTATATAAATTTTATCATTAGTCAGAACACATAAAAATCATAGACATAATTTACTGTTATGAAGTACTTTTGAATTCATTTTGCATACATAATTGATGGACAAACTAAATCCACTTTGAAAATAATGGAGCAAATGCTCATCCGTACTTTAAAAATCCATGCCAAATAGAATTCATAATTTCTGGTCCACTGGATACCTAGACCCAAAACTATCTATTAAGCTTGCATACAGGCAACAAAAAAGATAAAAAATTTTAATAATTGATTCATGTTGACTTAAATATATTTATCATTAACACCCTGAGTGAATGTAACAGTTACAATCAAAATTAAAATTCATTGTCAGACATCAAGTTTATTTTAGAAAAAAAGTGGGATTACAAAACTTTCAGACATCAAGTTTATTTTTGAAAAAGGGTAGGATTACAAAACTTTAACAGTTCAAGTGTATTGGCTCAGAGCATATACATTTCTATGATGATTCTATGAAATTAAGCGATAATGCGTATGACAATGACATTATGTGCTGCAATTGCACCTTTTGCAATTTGCAAGTTGGGTGGATTATAAAAAAGTAATTTGCAAGTTCAACCTGACACACACACACACACACACACACACACACACACACTCATTCAGAAAAAACTTTATTTTTAATATTGCCAATATGCACCTCCAGCCATCAGGTTCCCAACACAACCACAGCACAATTATTATCAACTCACAGGGCACACCACAATAATTGAAAAATCTTTGATGATGATGATCATAGAAAGACTGTAGAGATTATTTATTTCATACTCTTTTATTGAAATTAAACAAATTAATAATTGTAAATTCTACCACTTATTTAATATATAATGAAAATAAGGGTCTTCAGTACTGTTTTTTCTATGACAATCAATTATTTATAAAAAAGTTATTGCTCATAACACATTACAAGCTGCTCGGCTCAGCGGCTCCGCAGTCAGCTGTAGTCAGCTCACGAGTCAGCTGTAGGGAGCTGCTAATTGATACAGCGCCACCAGTCGCCTCATGGCTACAGGCTCGGGCCTACAATATGCCCCCGTCTGCCGCTGTAGGTAAGCAGTAAGAGTGAGACAGCAAAAATAGACACGCCCACCGCATACGTCACGTCCGGTTAAGTCTACAGAGAGCGCAGGCAGAGAGACCGGATGCTCGAAACTGAAATCGAATTCCCCTGACCAAAGGGAATCAGCGTTTCGAAAAATGAAACGTTCATAACTTTTCAATGCGGGCTTTGTTCGGGTTAATTTTTTTTTTTAATTACTCAGGGGATCATCAGCTACGCGCGGGATGTATAATATAAATGAAATAATCATCCTAAAATAGTTTTTCTTTGAAGCGTCCTAACCTAAAACCAAAAATCAAAGTATATAAAGCCCTGCAGGCTTTCACGGCAGTCGGTTTAAAAAAAACCAAATCGCCGTTAAAGCCCGATTGGGCTTTAGGATATAAGCTTACATCTAAATGAGATACAAATGAAGCAGCGATTTGATGGCTGCTAGGCTTCCATTTAATATCTTTAAATTTTTGTGAGGCCATGAAATTCCTTTTAATAATATTAGCCAACAACAAAAATGCGAGAGAATTTTTATGCTCTAAAAATCAAACAGGAGTTACAGTGACTGAAAAAGTATTGTAATAAATTGATTTAAAGTTTGTAGTTACCATCATTAAAAACCAAATTGTTTTCTTTCAATGTTCTTCCATACTCTGTATAGTCTATACATGAAGTAAATGTTTCTTCTGCTGGAGATTTTTTAATTGGTAGCTGTGTACCAGGTAGTGATACGTATTTTAAAATGATTACAGCACACTCAGCCCAGTGAATTATGAGTCTATCACTCAATTTTGGTTTTTTTATGGATTGTGGCTTTAGAAGTTTTGGCGGCAAACATAATTTGATCAAAGTCTGATCTTATCTTCAGATAATTAATATAACAATTAATAAAATTGATTATGTTTAATTTAAAATAATTACTGCAGTAATTGTAGAATGTAAACAAAAATTATCAATCTTTAACAAAAGTGTAGAGAAAAAAATTTATAATTTTTATCATTATTTTACTTTCAGATTAAAAAATTATTGTATGTAATTAAAGAAAATAAAATTAAAAATATATGTATCTAACAGGTATACACACCAACTGAGGTCCTAATGAGCCACTTATGATTTTCCAATTTTCTAATATTGTGCTTCCACTTAACTGTACATATTGCTGCTTATGACGTCTTAAATACGTATTAGACCATACTGTCAATGCAGTTGCTTTGTCTTCAGGTTCTTTTATTTTCAATAAATCCTCATTTACTTCTAAGAATTCTAACTCTGTTGGTAAAAAAGAAGGAAAAAATGTTGTTAACACTACAAGGTATTTTTACAATACTTACAAAATAAAATAATTAAAAAAAAAAAAATTCATAAACAATAAAAATGATTAATGAAAAAGTTTAAATTAACATTCCCAAAATGAACAATGTATAAATAATTTACTTATACTTAAGAGCAATTGAAAATACCCTTAGTTATTTTTGTTCTCTTGGCTCTATTCACTGATATGTCCACCAGACCCGCATCTTTTAAAAAATCTTTATGGTTTTCTAAAGATGAAACCAATAAACCACTTCGATTTGTACGTCTTGTTCGTCCTTTGACATCTTTTGTCGTAGCTGACTCTATCTCCTGATTAGGTAGGAAAAAGTTCAGTAACAGTATTTCTCTCCCTGGCTAGAATTTTTGAGGTCAACCTGTTAAGAAAAAGAAATCAAAGTTAGGTAAAAACATTTTCTTAACATTATATTATTAACTTAGTATTCCAAAATTAATTTAAAGTGTTTATCTGTGGAAATATGAACAGCTTCATTTAATGTTATTGTAGGTATAAAAGTTAAATACTTACATAAAAGGTGTATTAGATGACAAGGAATCCACCAACGCCTTTTTAATGATGATATCAGCCAGACTTTTCTTAAAAAGTTTTTGTTTTACACCATATGCATATAAAATTATACGTCCCTACATATCTTGTGACAAGTACTTATGTAAAGTTGTATTTTTTTTAACTAAAAATAACACAAACAAATTTTTAATATAGTATGCATACATAACTATTTTTAATAATTATTTTAATAATACTAATAAATAACTTTTATGCGACTTAAAAAATGTATTTACCATCAGAATAAAATTTATGAAAAGTATCTAATTTTTCTAGGTTTATTTTACATTCTTCTTCTTCATTATCACTGTCATCATCTATTTGGACAGAATCCATGGATCTTTTTTTATTATTATCTTGGGAAACATTTGCCACCATAGAATCATTTTCTTTTTCAATTAATGTATGTTCTATTGTTGGAGATATAACATTGTGATTTGAAATTATATATTCTTGTTGAGTGGACTCATATAAATAACTCAAAAATTTAGTTTTTATAATCTGTCGAATACCAGTTTCTTCTGGTACAAGTTCATCTAAATCGTCTAGGGTAAGAATTTGAAATTTCTGCTTGTCTATTCTAGCACCTTGAAAATCAAATTAATAAAATGTAATGCCTCTTCTACACTGGCGGATCATCCAAGGGTTGGCTGAACCGAGGTTAAACCTTCAAATTCGTTAAGTCGCGTTCGCTCTACACTGCATTTCGTGACTTAAGATATAAGTATACTTATGAGTAAAAATATAGTTTCGTAGGTTGGTAGAACTGACATTTTTAAAAGTAGCGGTTGGCTTAGTAGATGCGGGGGAGGGAAGTATTTATAACCTCTAAAATGGACAGTGCATTTATAAACATTTTGCAAGCAATTCAATATTTTGTTTGTATGATTATTAAACAAAAAAAAACAAGATTGAAATATGAAGCAGAAAAATCAGTAATTTTTAGTAGACAAAAACGAAGAAAGTTAATTTTAGCTCATTTATTATCAAAACAAAGAAAAAGAAGTTGTTGGATTAACCCAGAATTAAGACTAATAAATCATGGAACATTTTGGGAAGTTACTGTGCCAACTTATTCAGGTAAATTCATTAATACTATGTAATTAAAAGTTGATTATTTCCTACTACTTCAAATAAAAATAGATTATTTTTTATAGAAGACAGATTTTATAAAAAATTTAGATTGACCAGAGCATCTTTTGATTATTTGTGCCATTATCTATCACCCTATTTTAAAAAGAAAGATACAAATTTTAGGAAATCCATACCAGTACCTAAAAGAGTTGCAGTAGCGTTAACAGTTTTGAAAGGAAATACTGATGATTGGACTGTACCAGACTTGTTTGGAATAGGAACCAGCACCGTTGGATTATTATTAATAGAATTTTGTCATGCAGTGATTAAACATTTTGGTCATTTGGTTCATTTCCCTCACTCAGAAGAAGAAAAACAAGAAATAGCTAATGGTTTTTATCAGAGATGGCAATTTTATGATTGTTTTGCAGCTATGGATGGAACCCATATTCCCATTTTACCTCCAGAAGATCAGCCCGAAGAATACTACAACTATAAGTGTTTTTATTCTATTAATGTGCTTGCTGCAGTGGATCATAAGTATAGATTTATGTTAGTATATTGAATCTTAAAAAAAGGGTTTGTACTTGTTTTTATTAAATTAAATTATTTATCATTAAATTTTTAGCTACATAGTAAATGGAGCACCTGGAAAGTGTAACGATGCATCAATTTTTAGACAGAGCAGTTTATTCGATTTGTATGATAATAGTGGTAATAAAGTTCCTAAACAAAAAACTAAATTTCATATGATATCAGATGCAGCATTTCCATTATTAACTTGGCTAATGAAACCTTACACAATTACTTTGGACATGCCTCAAGTTCAGAAAAATTATTGTTACAGACTGTGTAGTGCAAGAATGTCCATAGAAAATGCATTTGGGAGACTTAAAGGTCGCTTTAGAATTTTGTCAAGACCAAACAATCACCTCAAAAACATGTTAATAATAATAAAAGCGTGAATGATTTTACATAATTTTTGTGAAAATAATGAACTTGAAGTACCAGAAGCATGAGTGGAAGCAGCAGCAGCGGAAGAAAAAGAATTACACAATCATGATGAAGAAGATGACAGGGATTCTGAAGAAGAAGAAATTGAAGAAGCAGAGTGTCCATCTGCTCGCTTAAAGAGAATTCAGCTATCCGAAAAGTTGTACACTGACAATATTTCTATGGTTCAACAAGTATAATAATCAAGAGGACTTATCAACCCATATGATTTTCTTACCTTCAATTGTGATAGTTTTTATTCTAATGAATAAAGAATACTTTTTTGGATGGATTATTCAAACAAAAAAATCTATATGTAAGCAGCTCATAAATACATAATAAGCAAAATGTAAAAATTTATTTATTTTAAATAAATCTTTTATCGTTATTTCCATGCTGTTCAACTAGCACCTTTGATTTCATTAAAATTGATGATCGAATAAAACATTTGTAAGATATAAATTTTTAGTTTTTAAACAGCTTAACATCAGCTCCTTCTTTACATTATCTTCAGCTCTTTTATGTAAAATATATTTCTGGAATTTAAAAGTTTTACAAAGACTTTTACTTCTGTATTATGCTATAGGATGAATCCTTTAAAAAAAAAACATTGTAAATATCTAAGAAATTGATTAATTCAACATATAATTATTTTTTTATTTTTATTTTTATTTTGGAGCATTGAGTAAGATTTTAGTTTAAAAGAAAAGTTTATGAATTAATATGAATAAATTTTTTCTAAAATATTCTTTGTATATTGTTGTCATTTAATTAATTTTAATTAATTATTAACTAAAAACTAAATAATGGTAGTATATATAAAAAACGTACAAATAGATTTATTAATCAAAACGAACAGACTGCAGTAAAACTCAAAGATAAAGTAGTTTGTACAAATCAGTCCATTTTGAACAATAGGTATAATATCGTTTGTTGACGCCACAACAAGGTTAAGTCATGTATGTAAATGTGCGAATCTACTCACAACACTGTGAACCTACCTTATTATTGTAAACTCTGTTTGACTTCTGCTCCCAAAGTCAATTTTTGAACTGATCATATTCTTAGATATATACCATGATTAGTTTAGTCATTTTAGCTTCTAAATCACAGACAAACATTATTCTTGGAAAAAAAAAAATTTGATTCAAGAAACAGACTTCCAGTATTTTTTATAGAAAAAGTTAAGTTAACATAAATTTTTTCTCTCTTTACAATGATTGTAAATGAATAGCAGTCAAATCCCCCAGCGGCCAAATCCCCTACCAATCAGATTGTCCCCTTTGAAAGGTGCCCCCACGAATCACAGCATTGTTGTCACGTGTTACAAAATTGTAAAAGGTATAGAGAGGTAAACTTTGGAAATAATATGTCAAGAGGTTGGGGACTTTGAATTTCGGTGGTTAGGTCGACCACACGCACAGCGAGTCTCGCAATTCGCGTGCACATGTTGCGACGGCCGATCCGGACGGACACCTAGTGCACTTGGTGATGATAACGCCTTGAAGATGATTTCCCCAGGAAGTTTTGACTCTGGAGGGGTCAGGACGGACACCTGGTGCACTTGGTGATGATTACGCCTGGAGGATGCTTTCCCCAGGAAGTTTTGACTCTGGAGGAGTCAGGACGGACACCTGGTACACTTGATGTTAATTACGCCTTGAAGATGATTTCCCCAGGAAGTTTTGACTCCGGAGGGGTCAGGACAGACACCTGGTACACTTGGTGATGATTACGCCTCGAAAATGAATTCCCCAGGAAGTTTTGACTCTGGAGGGGTCAGGTCGGACACCTGGTGCACTTGGTGATGATTACGCCTGGAGGATGATTTCCCCAGGAAGTTTTGACTCTGAAGGAGTCAGGACGGACACCTGGTGCACTTGGTGATGATTACGCCTGGAGGATGATTTCCCCAGGAAGTTTTGACTCTGGAGAAGTCAGGACGGATACCTCGTGCACTTGGTGGTGATTACGCCTTGAAGATGTTTTCCCCAGGAAGTTTTGACTCTGGAGAAGTCAGGACGGATACCTCGTGCACTTGGTGATGATTACGCCTTGAAGATGATTTCCCCAGGAAGTTTTGACTCTGGAGAAGTCAGGACGGACACCTCGTGCACTTGGTGGTGATTACGCCTTGAAGATGTTTTCCCCAGGAAGTTTTGACTCTGGAGGGGTCAGGACGGACACCTGGTGCACTTGGTGGTGATTACGCCTTGAAGATGATTTCCCCAGGAAGTTTCGACTCTGGAGGGATCAGGACGGACACCTGGTGCACTTGGTGGTGATTACGCCTCGAAGATGATTTCCCCAGGAAGTTTTGACTCTGGAGGGGTCAGGACGGACACCTGGTGCACTTGGTGATGATTACGCTTTGAAGATGATTTCCCCAGGAAGTTTCGACTCCGGAGGGGTCAGGACGGACAGCTGGTGCACTTGGTGATGATGACACCTTGAAGATGATTTCCCGAGGAAATTTTGATTTCAGTTTGTGATAGTGGACACCTGAGGCACATGACGATTAGAACATTATTTTAATAACTGTCTCAAGAAGTTCTTACTCCAGAGAGATCAAATCATCAGGTTTATTAAGAGGAGATCATCTCCAAGGTGTAGTTATTAATAGGCACACGAAGTACTTACTCGGTCCCCTCCGGAGTAAAAACTTCTTGGGGAAATCATCTCCGAGGCGTAACTATCACCGGGTGCTTTAGTTGTTTACCCTGACCCCTCTGCAGTCAAAAATTCCTGGGGGAATTCATCTTCAAGACGTTATCATCACCAAGTGCACCAGTTGTCCGTCCTGGCCCTTCCGGAGTCAAAACTTCCTTGGGAAATCATCTCCAGAGAAGAACAAGTAGTACACTTATTTTATTCATGAAATTTCATCACGGAATCGTCAATATCATATTTTGTGTGCATTAAAGCTGTAATCACAACTTTAGGTTTCATAACTTACATAAGTAATGTTGAAAACCGATGATTCGTTATCAACATTACTAATAGTAACACTCCGCAGGAGTAGATATAGTCACTTAGAGTGAAATTTATAACAGTTTACATAACTGGTACAAATTATTTTCATTTATCAATATTTATATGCGCGCATAAAATTAATTGATGGATATACAATCCTTTTATATTTATTTGAATTAAATACTCCAGATAATATGAAGACTTGTGAATAATTTGTGAATTTGGTAAAAATTATAATTTGTAAATTTTAATATGAAATGAACTTGTAATATTATTATTATTTATATTATTTTTATTAAATTTTGTTAAGATTTCTTGTTGATGAAAATACAGTTTCATATTTACTGTCTTTCAATAATTAAGTACTCTAAAACTGTAATAACTCCTGAGTTCGGTGCTTTTAGGTCCAGTAAGTACGTACTTACGTAAAAAATAAAATTCACTGTTTATAATTTGTCTATCACATGTATTTAAATTTATAACAAGCGGCCAGATGACTTGCCTGGCTACGCACAGAGGGCAAAATCGAAGGTTCATTTTCGAAAATTAATATCCCCTAGAATTTTAGGAGAGGAGAGTACTTCCGGGAGTCGTTTTCTTCATTTGGTGGAGTACTTTAAACAAAAGTTCCATTTTATTGTAAAAAATTGTTCTAAACAATTGTTATTGCCAAAAAACTATTTATAGTGAACGATGAACAACATGAATAAATTGTATAAAAACTAGTAGTGTAATTCTCCTGGATTTTTTTGCGTCAATCTAATGGTTATAAAGCATCTAAGTCGCACTAAAAATTCCGAGTCGTTTTACTGTCGGGAACTTCTCCAACTAGCTGCAGAGAGGGAATGAAACGTAAAACAAAATTATAAAAAAAAACGAATAAAAACAAGGAGTGCAATTCTAAGCCCCCAAAACCCTGAGCGCCCGAGTTCAACAAAAAAACTGATCGGCTATCCCCCAAGATTGGGGTCTCAGAGCTCGAGGGATAGCCGTGCAACGTTTCCGTTTGCAGTGGTACAAACGAACTTGAGTCACTTGAGTCACTTGATCTTTACTCCTGAAACCTTCTAGTTAAACTTGAAAACTAAACTATTCTTAGATTTTTAAGTCAAAGGATTCAGTTAAGACCCTACACAGTATTTAAATCGCGTTCGTGTACGTTCAATACGAGACGCGAGTGTTTTACCAGGACGCCGTGGAGCCGAATCGGGTTAACTTGAGTCGTTGCTCGTCCCCGCTGACGCAAAAGTCACAGGACGCCGTGGAGCCGAACTGGGTTGACTTGAGTCGTTGCTCGTCCCCGCTTACGCAAAAGTCACAGGACTCCGTGGAGCCAAGCGGGGTTGACTTGAGTCGTTGCTCGTCCCCGATTACGCCGGATCTCTTTACTTTGGTCGCGCGAAGTTTTCTCTGATTGCCGCGCCGGACTAGGGAATCTGTACATTTCAACGCAGCTTCGTAGGTAATCATAAGAGTCAACGAGACTAAACCCAGATTGTATCAAACGTTTAACGTCCCAACTCGCATCAAAAACGGTGCATTTTGCACGTGAGTTTCAATCGAGGGGAAGATGCTCGCATGTCCCAGGGACGATCAAGCGACTGAATAAAAAAACAATCACGATCCCCAAAGTTTCGTCAAGATCGGTGACCCGGAGGGTGTGACCTCTCCTTGTTAGTGCCCGCAGGCACTCAACAATCTATCTGCGTATATTTATTTTCTTCATTTAAATAAAATAAAATTATGAAAGGATCATTGCCCTAATCTTATACCGAATAAAACCAGCGCAGAGGAAGACTCTGGCTAACCAACGCCTCGCTAGATCCTAGCCGACCAGTAGTCTTCCCGCCGATCACTTCATTTGTAGAACTCAGGCGCCCAAGGTTTCAGGGGCTTAGATCTTGGGGGATAGCCGATCAGTTTTTTTGTTGAACTCGGGCGCTCAGGGTTTTGGGGGCTTAGAATTGCACTCCTTGTTTTTATTCGTTTTTCTTATAATTTTGTCTAACGTTTCATTCCTTCTCTGCAGCTAGTTGGAGAAGTTCCCGACAGTAAAACGACTCGGAATTTTTGGTGCGACTTAGATGCTTTATAACCATTAGATTGACGCAAAAAAATCCAGGAGAATTGCACTACTAGTTTTTATACAATTTTTTCATGTTGTTCATCGTTCACTTTTTAATAGTTTTTTTGCAATAACAATTGTTTAGAACAATTTTTTACAACAAAGCGAGAATTTTTCTTAAAGTACTCCACCAAACGAAGAAAATGACTCCCGGATGTATTCTCCACTCCTAATATTCTAGGGGGTATTAATTTTCGAAAATGGACCTTCGATTTTGCATTCTGTGCGTAGCCAGATAAGTCATCTGGCCGCTTGTTATAAATTTAAATACACGTGATAGACAAATTTTAAACAGTGAATTTTATTTTGTTTGTAGCTTTGAGAAGGTTGTCCTATTAATGACAACGAAACGTCAGTATATGTAATTTTTTAAATAAATTTCTACCTGGTTCGTTAAGACCAAACATTTGGAATATTTAATTAATTTTACTACGAACAATCACCAACCATTCTATTTACAATCCTTTTATATTTATTTGAATCAAATACTCCAGATAATATGATGACTTGTGAATAATTTGTGAATTTGGTAAAACTTATAATTTGTAAATTTTAATATGAAATGAACTTGTAATATTATTATTTTTATTTTTTTTATTAAATTTTGTTAAGATTTCTTATTGATAAAAATACAGTTTCATATTTACTGTCTTTCAATAATTAAGTACTCTAAAACTGTAATAACTCCTGAGTTCGGTGCTTTGAGGTCCAGTAAGTACGTACTTACACAAAGAATAAAATTCACTGTTTATAATTTTTCCATCACATGTATTTAAATTTATAACAAGCGGACAGATGACTTGCCTGGCTACGCACAGAGGGCAAAATCGAAGGTCCATTTTTGAAAATTAATATCCCCTAGAATTTTAGGAGAGGAGAATACATCCGAGAGTCGTTTTCTTCGTTTGGTGGAGTACTTTAAGAAAAATTCTCGCTTTGTAGTAAAAAATTGTTATAAACAATTGGTATTGCAAAAAAACTATTAAAAAGTGAACGATGAACAACATGAAAAAATTGTATAAAAACTTGTAGTGCAATTCTCCCGGATTTTTTTGCGTCAATCTATTTGTTATAAAGCATCTAAGTCTCACCAAAAATGCCGAGTCGTTTTACTATCGGGAACGACCCCAACTAGCTGCAGAGAGGAGAATGAAACGTTAAATAAAACTATAAGAAAAACGAATAAAAACAAGGAGTGCAATTCTAAGCCCCCAAAACCCTGAGCGCCCGAGTTCAACAAAAAACTGATCGGCTATCCCCCAAGATCTAAGCCCCTGAAACCTTGGGCGCCCGAGTTCAACAAATGAACTGATCGGCTATCCCCCAAGATCTAAGACGCTGAAGCCTTGGGCGCTCGAGTTCAACAAATGAAATGATTGGCTATTCCCCAAGCTATGGGCCCCCAAAACCCGGGGCGCACAAATTCAACAAATGAACTGATCGGCTATCCCCAAAGCTCTAAACCCTCAACTGATCAGTTTGTTTTATTGAACTCGGGCAGCCAAGGTTTTGAGGGCTCAGAGTTTGGAGGGTAGCCTATCAGTTCATTCACTTCATTTGTTGAACTCGGGCGCCCAGGGTTTTCGGGGGCTCAGAGCTTGGGGGATAGCCGATCAGTTCATTTGTAGAACTGGGGCGCATAGGGTTTTGGGGACTGAGAGCTGGGGGGTAGCCTCTCAGCTTTTTTGTTGAACTCGCGTGCCCAGGGTTTTGGGGGCTTAGAGCTTGGGGCATAGCCGATTAGTTTTTTTGTTGAACTTGGCTGCCCAGGGTGTTGGGGATTGAGAGCTAGGGGGGTAGCCGATCAGCTTTTTTGTTGAACTCACGCACCCAGGGTTTTGGGGGCTTAGAGCTTAGGGGGTAGCCAATCAGCTTCATTGTTGAACTCAGGCGCCTAGGGTTTTGGGGGCTTAGAGTTAGGAAGGGGGGGGGCGGGAGTAGCCGATCAGTTTTTTGTTGAACTCGGGTGCTCAGGGTTTTGGGGGCTTAGAATTGCACTACTTGTTTTTATTCGTTTTTCTTATAGTTTTATTTAACGTTCCATTCCCCTCTCTGCAGCTAGTTGGGGTAGTTCCCGATAGTAAAACGACTCGGAATTTTTGGTGCGACTTAGATGCTTTATAACCATTAGATTGACGCAAAAAAGTCCGGGAGCATTGCACTACTAGTTTTTATACAATTTAATCATGTTGTTCATCGTTCTCTTTTTAATAGTTTTTTTGCAATAACAATTGTTTAGAACAATTTTTTACAATAAAATGGGACTTTTTCTTAAAGTACTCCACCAAACGAAGAAAAGGACTCCCGGATGTATTCTCCTCTCCTAAAATTCTAGGGGATATTAATTTTCAAAAATGGACCTTCGATTTTGCCCTCTGAGCGTGGCCAGGCAAGTCATCTGTCCGCTTGTTATAAATTTAAATACATGTGATGGACAATTTATGAATAGCGAATTTTATTTTTTGCGTAAGTACGTACTTACTGGACCTAAAAGCACTGAACTCCGGAGTTATTACAGTTTTAGAGTACTTAATTATTGAAAGACAGTACATATGCAACTGTATTTTTATCAATAAAAAATCTTAACAAAATTTAATAAAAAAAATAAAATTAATTATAATATTACAAGTTCATTTTATATTAAAATTTACAAATTATAATTTTGAAGGACTCCAGGGTTGGGTTGGAATAGATGCCCTATAGCACAAATACAAATAACTCACAACACAATTTATTTATTTCAAACACTCTTTATTACTCTTTCATCCAACTCATACACCAGAGCCGCAACCACACATAAGCAGCTTCGCAGAGCAAGTGCGCGCGTCGCAGAGATTCAATCTCTCTCGCGCTCAATCTTATATCGATATTATAGAAATCTTAGTTGACGACAAAGCTAATATTCCAACACTCCCTCCCTTTGTCGACAACAAAGTTATGATTAACATAAAAGTTCAAATAATCAAATTATACAGTATAAAAGAATAAAAATCTCTCAATGTCCTCAATATTGCGCTGCTGCGTGAGGTTGTTATTTGGCTGCTGTGAACCGATAAAATACAAAATTATAAATATATTTTTCAAGTGAACTCATTAATTTTATTCTCTAAATTTAATTTTACTTGAAATTCTCTAAGTAATAAAGTAATTATATTTCATGAATTTTGCTATTCATTCTCTAGACTGATATTATTAATTTTATTTCTCAAATTTTTAAATGTATAATACTCTAAAGGTTTTGTCATGATATCAGCCAAATTATCTTCAGATTTTATTTTAGCTACTAACATAGCCTTCATCAACACATTGTTTAATAAAATCTCCATGAGTCTCGCCCATGTGTTTTCTCATTCCAGTTAGTTCTCTTTCAGTCAAAATCCTCTTAATTTCTTTCAAACTATCATCAAATGTTTTTAATTTATGACTGACATCCATCTCAGTGCATTTTCTCGCTGCCTCATTGTCACACCAGACAGTCACTGGGAAGAAAGTTTCTCCCAAAATGTATCTCATAGATTTGTCAAGAAAGATTAATTCTTGGCAAGCTTCACTCATAGCAAAGTATTCTGCAAAGCAGGTTGACATCGAAACATACTGTTGCTTATGACTTCTCCAAGCTATAGTATCACCAAATGACCTTATCACATATCCACTTGTAGATTTTGAGTTTTCACAATCTCTCCAGCTGGAATCTATGTAAGCTTCTAAATTCTCAAACTTTGATGTAAATTTCAGTCCTTGATTAGTTGTGCCTCTCAAGTACCGAAATACTCTTAATACATCATTCCAATCATTTTCATTTGGTTCAAGCTGTTTTCTCGCAAGAAAGTTTACAGCAAATGATATGTCAGGACGAGTAGCATTTGCCAGGTACATCAAACTCCCAATAGCTTCTTTATATGGTACCTTTTTTACTTGTTTATTTGGTTGCTGGTTTTCAGTCTCTACACTCTTTAATTTCTTTCTCTTATTTCTGTTACTGACTTGACGAGTTTCTATTGGTGTATTTTGAGGATAAGACTCACTCATATTAAATTTTTCTAACATTTTCTCAGTATAATTAGCTTGGTGAATCATAATTTCCCTTTCAGTTTTATTTCTCTGTATTGTCATACCCAGAAAGTTCTTAGGTTCTCCTAAATCTTTCATTTCAAATACAGAACTCAATTTTTCTTTTATTTCTCGCAATTTCTCTAAATCATTACTTGCAATCAACATATCGTCCGCGTAAAGCACAACGAACGCCATTTTGCCGTTTTTGTCTCCACGTAAAAAGACATGGATCATGCAGGTCATTCTCTAAGTTTAATTCTTTAGCTTCCTTAGAAAATCTTTTATTCCATTTTTCAGGACTAACTTTAAGTCCGTACATCGTTTTCTCTAACTTGAATACTTTCCTAAGCTTTATTTCACCAGGAACGTCTAAGCCATCCGGAATTTCCATATAGACTTCTTCTTCAAGACTTCCATTCAAAAATGCAGTTTTTACGTCCATCTGACATACGTGCAAATTTAGTTTATTTATTATTGAAATAGATGCTCTTATTAAAGATAGTCTCGAAATAGGAGCATATGTCTCTTTCAAATCATACTCGTTTTTATCTTTAAAACCTCTTATTACAAGTCTTGCTTTGTATTTTACAGAGCCATCTATACCAATTTTTCTCTTAAAAACCCATTTTGAATCGATAATATTGGGTCTCTTGCCCTCTTTAGTTGGCTTCGGTCGATCCACTAAAGTCCAAACGTTATTGGATTTCATGGATTCTAACTCTTCTCTAATAGCCTCTCTCCAAAGTTCTTTCTCTTTCGATCTTATCGCTTCTTCATAATTTGAGGGATCATCGTGTAACTTTGATAGTAAAGCATGTGCAATTTCATCACTGTCTGTGACATTAGTGAATCTGACTACACAGCCGATATCTTCTACTCTTTTTGCATTTATCTGTTCTACAGACTCTAATTTTCTCTTAGATTTACTCCTTGTATTGGGAGTGTGATCAACGACCTTTTTACTCTCTTTCTTTCTCTGATTCTCTTTCTTTGGTCGACCTCTTTTCTTTGGTTTGAGTTTTTCTTTCTCTAATTTCTCTACTTGTATTGAGTTCTCATTTTCTCTTACATCAGCAAGCTCTTCGCGCTGAATTTCAATGCTCGATTTTATTGGTTTTGCTTCTTTACTATAACAACCTTATAAACAGATTTCTCAAAAAATCTCACATGTTTAGATTTTATAAGTCTTCTCGAACTTGGGTGCCATAAAATATAACCAGTAGGAGTGTATCCTACTACAACTGTTTTTATAGCTACGGCTTTAAACTTTGACTCTATCTTTGGTAGTTTCACGTAAGCTATACACCCAAAACGTTTGAGCTATTCAAAATTACATCTCGCATTTACTACATATTTTTTAATAGGTACTTTGTATTTAATCGACTTATGAGGCGTAACATTGTATGTTTGAGTAGCTGCCTCCACAGCAAACTCCCACATAGTGTCAGGAAGTCCTGAATCACACATGTATGCTCTTACCTTATCTTCAATCGTTCGATTAAATCTCTCAGCCACCCCGTTGCGTTGAGGCGTTGATATTGGAGAATAATCAGGTTCAATACCTTCTCGTTTCATCAAATCAATAAATTTACCACCAGTAAATTCAGTACCTTGGTCGGATCTGATGTAGCAGACCTTTTTATTTTCTCCTAATAAATTTCTCGTAGTTATTAGAAAACTTTCAAGAGCATCACCTGATTCATCTTTAGATTTCAAACGATATGTTTTAGCAAATCTCGAAAAATCATCGATCAATGTCAAAACATATCTCTTATGGCCAGGCCACGATATTGGTTTTATCGGGCCCATCGTATCAGAATGAATCAACTCTAATGATCTCATTGCTCTTCTTCTCGTCTGTTTGAAAGGTAATCTCTCCATTTTTGACAACACGCAGACTTCACACTCAAGAATAGAATTGTCCAATTTAATTTTCTCTAAAACTTCATCTATCTTTTGTAATTTTCTCAAATAGTTAAGAGATGCGTGACCAAGTCTTACATGCCATAACATACCCTCATTTTGCGGGATACATTCTCTAGGTTTACTCAATACATCATCAACAAATATTTCGTCTAAATCATCAGAATTCTCTAAATCATCAATCTCAATAGTTTTTTGCACTATAAAACCTGATTCACTCTCTATGTATTTTTCTTCATTAAAACCTTTATGAATCTGATGCTCTTTTACAGATCCAGGATTTTTCTCTATTTTTTCAAGATTTTTGTCATCATGATTTTTCTCAGACTCATTAATATTTGAATTCTCTTTTTCAATGAACTTCTCTAAATTCTCCCTCCCAATCTCAGACAATTCATTTTCAAAATTTTCATCATTCAAACATTCTCCCTCCGTTTTTTTCGAAGTTTGAACTTGTTCTCCCTCCGAAATTGACGACTGATTCTCATCAAAATTTATTGTTTCGGATTGTTGAAGAAGTTCATGATCTTTTACTATCCTAGCTTTACAGTAATAGTTTTCATGACGCTTTGTAATAACATTTTTCTTATTAAAATCTTTCTCAATTTCAAACTTTACTATCCAATTAGGCTTCTCGTACACGCCCTAAAAATACAGACTCTCCGCTTTGATTTGAAACAAAAAATCAAGATCCTTTGCGATGCCACCACGCCTGTGCACACCACTCTTCAGCGTACGACTCCAAGACACAGCTGTGAGGTCGGCCGAATTTGGGTTGATCACGCACACAATGCGGGACATGTACAAATTCTCAAAGATTTTCCTAGTCAATAATTAAACTACATTGCACCGCAGTTTCATCTGACTACTGACCCTATTAGTTATTGGTTATTGGTAATGAAAGTTGACCGGGGTGCCTTTCGGCTCAAGGACACTGAGCTTTTGCCATTGTATCCCTATCCCCCTGGTTAAGTGGCCATGCTTCTAGAGCCTTTTAATTTTTGCTCCAGAAGGGACCTCTTCCCCCCTATAATCCCAGTCTCCTTTACATAGCACGGAAGCCGGTAGGTGCAATGCTAAGCGTGCTATGGCTATAGTAAAAACCCACATCGTAGGGAAAAAAACCTATACCTGGATGACCGAGGCCGTAAGTACAGAGTTTCGATGCATGAACCCCCGTTGGTATCAGTCGCCTGTCCCTGTGGTACGTTACTTTACATCGAACTCCCATCTTCCGGCCTCTGTGGGGATCACGCTTCAATCGAGAGAGCGTTTATAGGTCTCCGACCGAGCCGTGGTCCCCCATTCAGAACCGCGGTAATAGGCACATGAAAAAATTTTTCAGAGGTGCTGGCAGCGGGAATCGATCCCGGGCCCTCGGCGTGAGAGTCCGGTATCCAACCCGTCGAGCCACCGCGGCTCTTGAGACCCTAAAAACGTTAAAAATTTTTTCTTTCAAATTTACTCAAAATTGTTATCAAACAAACAAAAAAATGTTCAATTTTTTTTATCCATGAATTTCTCTCAATTAATTTTCGATTCTCTTAAATGACTCAATAAATTAATTGTTTTATTTCTCTAAGAAAACAATAATTTTAAATAATTCTCTCAAAGAATCATTTCATTCTCAAATAAAAACTCAGCTGCAATCACGAGTCACTGCCATCATATCAGCTTTAATAAAAAATGTTACTCAAGAGAGAGAGAGAGAGAGACGCTGATACTGAAGGCTCTGGCAGGCGCTGCGTGAACTACAAGCCAGCCCGGGAGATTCAAACGCTGCAAGCGGTGCTTAGACGAGCGCAAGCTCTCTGCTTACTACCTCGCTAGAGGTGGTGCAAAGATGCTGTGCAGCACAGCAGCGAGATAAGCTACCGTGTGCACAGGTAGAGTCAAGACGAACCAGGGTGAAGAAAAACCCACGGTACGTTCTAGGATCTGCGTTTGAATACAGGCGGAGAAAAGCGTCGAGCATCAACAAATTCCCCTCCGTCCGCAAATTTCTCAAAAAAAAAGAATAAAGAGCGTGACAAAAAAAACGGAACATAAAAAAACTTCAACCGGCAACACTGTGTGTATTCTAACTTTAAACTCAAATCGAAAATCGTCCACCGATGACTGAAATCCGAAACGCGCCAAGATAAGAAGTCCCGAGATGTCGAGCTCGCCGTTGTTTAGCCTATGACCTCACCCTGCATCCAGCATCTTCCTCACCAACACTTGAAATCTCCACGTATATCATAATCTTTCTTTTCTTTCGAACAAAGGAATAATTCGTTCTCTTAAAATATTCCCACAAAATTTACATCATTCTCAATAAAAATTACTATTAAACCAAGCACTCTCTTCATTTCTCAATTCTCAAATAAAATAAAAATTGCTCAAAAAAAAATATGTGATTTTCCCACTTTATTTTTCTCAACAACGTGCATTACTCAAAAATAATTCTCTCAGTTTCTCAAAATTTCATTATGCACTAAAAAGGAAAATCACTTACCTGAAATTAATTCCAGTGGACTCGTGGAGTAATTCAATGCGTTTTCTCAAAGTCTTGCACTTTATTATTGCTCAGTGGAAGCGTGTGCTGTAGCCCATAACCTGAAGGACTCCAGGGTTGGGTTGGAATAGATGCCTTATAGCACAAATACAAATAACTCACAATACAATTTATTTATTTTGAACACTCTTTATTACTCTTTCATCCAACTTATACACCAGAGCCGCATAAGCAGCTTCGCAGAGCAAGTGCGCGCGTCTCAGAGATTCAATCTCGCTCGCGCTCAATCTTATATCGATATTATAGAAATCTTAGTTGACGACAAAGCTAATATTCCAACAAATTTTTACCAAATTCACAAATTATTCACAAGTCTTCATAGTATCTGGAGTATTTAATTCAAATAAATATAAAAGGATTGTATATTCATCAATTAATTTTATGCACCCATATAAATATTGATGAATGAAAATAATTTCTACCAGTTATGTAAACTGTGATAAATTTCACTCTAAGTGACTAGATCTACTCCTGCGGAGTGTTACCATTAGTAATGTTGATATCTAATGTCGGTTTTCTACATAACTTATGTAAGTTATGAAACCTAAAGTTACAGCTTTAATGCACAAAAAATATAATATTGACGATTCCGTGATGAAATTTCATGAATAAAAAAAGTGTACTACTTATTCTTCTCTGGAGATGATTTCCCAAAGAAGTTTCGACTCCGGAAGGGTCAGGACGGACAACTGGTGCACTTGGTGATGATTACGTCTTGAAGATGATTTCCCCAGAAAGTTTTGACTGCAGAAGGGCCAGGGTAAACCACTGGAGCGCCTGGTGATAGTTACGCCTCGGAGATGATTTCCCCAAGAAGTTTTGACTCCGGCGGGGACCGAGTAAGTACTTCGTGTGCCTATTATAATAACTACACCTTGGAAATGATCTCCTCTCAATAAAGCTGATGATTTGATCTCTCTGGAGTAAGAAGTTCTTGAGACAGTTATTAAAATAATGTACTAACCGTCATGTGCCTAAGGTGTCCACTATCACCAATCTGAAATCAAAATTTCCTCGGGAAATCGTCTTCAAGGCGTAATCATCACCAAGGGCACCAGGTGTCCGTCCTAACCCCTCCAGAGTCAAAACTTCCTGGGGAAATCATCTTCGAGGCGTAATCGTCACCAAGTGCACCAGGTGTCCATCCTGACCTTTCCAAAGTCAAAACTTCCTGGGGAAATCATCTTCAAGGCGTAATCATCACCAAGTGCACCAGGTGTCCGTCCTGACTCCTCCAGAGTCAAAACTTCCTGGGGAAATCATCCTCAAAGCGTAATCATCATCAAGTACACCAGGTGTCCGTCCTGACCCCTTCAGAGTCAAAACTTCCTGGGGAAATCATCTTCAAGGCGTAATCACCACCAAGTGCACCAGGTGTCCGTCCTGACCCCTCCAGAGTCAAAACTTCCTGGGGAAATCATCCTCAAGGCGTAGTCATCACCAGGTGCACTAGATGTCCGTCCTGACTCCTCCAGAGTCAAAACTTCCTGTGGAAATCATCCTCCAGGCGTAATCATCACCAAGTGCACCAGGTGTCCGTCCTGACCCCTCCAGAGTCAAAACTTCCTGGGGAAATCATCTTCAAGGCGTAATCATCACCAAGTGCACTAGGTGTCCGTCCGGATCGGTCGTCGCAACATGTGCACGCGAATTGCGAGACTCGTTGTGCGTGTGGTCGACCTAACCACCAAAATTCAAAGTCCCCAACCTCTTGACATATTATTTCCAAAATTTACCTCTCTATACCTTTTACAATTTTGTAACATGTGACAACAACGCTGTGATTCGTGGGGGCACCTTTCAAAGGGGACAATCTGATTGGTGGGGGATTTGGCCGCTGGGGGATTTGACCGCTATTCTTGTAAATAAAAAAAAAAAAAAATACAAAAAAATGTGAAATAAAGTTTAGGATATATTGTTTTTGAACAGATTTAATTAAAGTATAATTTAATGAAGTACTATAAAAATCAATTACTCAGTACCAGAAAGATAGGTTAATAAAAAGTATATCAATTGTATTTATATTTAAGAAGTGCTTGCTCACGTATTTACAATCAAAGTTACTTTTAAAGTCAGTTAGCTCAGAATTTATGGATTTTGTTAGAATGTATCTGGATAAGATTTTTGCTGCGAACAAGAGAGTACATGAAATTTGTTGAAAGTGTCCATTGAGAGAGAGAGAGTTGTTGAAAAGGGTTAAGTGGCAGAAATTATTGGTGTTTTATGTACACCAGCTGGACACCATATCGTTCCGAGGTTTGAATTAGGCGCTCGAAATTTGACCGTCAACCCAAAGTTTTTGTTAAAGTGCCAACCTTTGGGACGGGTAAAAAATTATTTTTCATAAAGTAGGGTTAGAGAGTCGATGTCAATGATCAACATTGATTTATTTCAGACTTGTCAAGCTTTTTATTGAAAAAATTAATGATTGATCGCTGCGGTCTACTTGTTTTGAATGTGTGCCGTATTTAAAAAATCTAATATAAATTATTTTTAAAGTTTTAACCATTTACAAAAACCTTCTCTTAAAATGAAAGTAAAATATTAAAAACAATTATGTAATTACGTAATAATACACGGACAGAAAAAAAACAGGAATTTACTGTGGTAAGCTAACACGTAAATTTTCTGCGAGCGCCACACATAAAAATCGTGTGTTAGCTTTACGCAGAAAAAATCTTAAGCGGCACTGTAGCGGAACCAATCAGGTGCGACCGGAGTGATTTTGATTGGCTCCAATACAGTGCGCTTAAGATTTTTTCTGCGTAAAGCTAACACACGATTTTTATGTGTGGCGCTCGCAGAAAATTTACGTGCTTTAGCAGCACACAAGTTTCTCGTGTCCTCCACAGTAAATTTCTGTATTTTTTCTGTCCGTGTAGTTATTCAACAAAAAAGTATGGTTAGGTAGTTGATGTCAATGATCATTGATCAACATTGATTTATTTCTGACGTTGATCATTGACATCGACTCTCTAACCCTACTTTATGAAAAATAATTTTCCCACGGTGAACGGGCCCGGGCCGTCCCAAAGGTTGGCACTTTTGCAAAAACTTTGGGATGACGGTCATATTTCGAGCGCCTAATTCAAACCTCGGAACGATATGGTGTCCGGCTGGTGTAGCTCATCATTCGCTATTAGGAAACAGATCCCGAGACTTAAATTTAAATTGATTGATGCAAGAACACTTTTTTTTGTGATAGTAAGTTAGTGTTTTTTAAAATTATTGCTCACAATGCAAAAGACTAATAAATTTTTAAATATTTTAACGTTTTTTTCAAAATATGTTTTATACAGTTATTTTATAATTATGTGTGGAAAAGTAAATCAATAAAATTGATATAAATAAGCTTTATTTATTTAAACCTTTTTTCCAATTAAAATTGAAACAGTCACTCATGACAATAAAAATATTCAATATGTATTTAAAAATAACAACACTGGAATGCGCTTTATAAAATTTTTTGTTTAAGTTCTTTTTTACAGCGTACAACCTAAATAATTATCTCTAATAAACTTTGTTTTAATTATGGACCATATAATGATAATTATTTCTTATATTTTTAGTTATTCATATAATCAAAAAATATTTAATCACAAGTAAGCTTTGACATATCTTCCTATATTATATAGTTATATCCAGGAGGAGCTCTTTTTTTTTTTGGCTCCTCCGAGAGGAGCTCTGAAAATTACGGCTCCTCCGGGAGGAGCCCCTTAAAACATGTTAAATATAAGGTTTTTTGAAGGTTTTGAGGTGCTCCTCCGGGAGGAGCTCTTAATTTTAAAAGCTCCTCCCGGAGGAGCCAATTTTAGTAGCTCCTCTCGGAGGAGCACCTTAAAACGTCAAAAACCCTCATATTTAACATGTTTTAAGGGGCTCCTCCCGGAGGAGCCAAAAAAAAAGAGCTCCTCCCGGAGGAGCACCTCAAAACCTTCAAAAAACCTTATATTCAACATATTTTAAGGGGCTCCTCCCGGAGGATCCGTTATTTTCAGAGCTCCTCCCGGAGGAGCCCCTTAAAACGTCAAAAAACCTTATATTTATTATGTTTGAAGTGGGCTCCTCCCAGAGGAGCCGTACTTTAAAGAGCTCCTCCCGGAGGAGCACCTCAAAACCTTCAAAAAACCTTATATTTAACATGTTTTAAGAGGCTCCTCCCGGAGGAGCCGTAATTTCCAGAGCTCCTCCCGGAGGAGCACCTCAAAACGTCAATAAACCTTATATTCAAGATGTTTTAAGGGGCTCCTCCTGGAGGAGTTGATTTTAAATTATAGGAGCTTCTCCTGTACGAGCACCTTAACTGTCAAAAAACTCCATATTTAACCTCTTTGAAGGGCGCTTTTCCTGGAGGAGTCGTAATTTTAAAAGCCCTTTTTAAAGGAGTACTTCAAAACGGTTAAAAAATATTATATTTTACATGTTTCAAGTACTTGAAGTATTTTAACTTACTATTTAATTTTTATAACTATTTTTTTAGACTCACAATAGTAAAATTTTCTTTTTTCAATTTAAATCATATTCAACAATTTTACCTAAACATGTTTGAACTTTTATTCAATACACAAACTCAACTCAAAAAACATGTTAAATATTAACTCTCAAAAAACTCCATATTTTATAACTATTTTTATGGGGGTTGGCGAGCGAAGCGAGCAGGGGGGTACCCCAAGGGATTATATATATGTGTGAACTACATTCATATTTTAAGGTAAACTTATATTACATCTTATTTGGCTGCATGTATCAGCGTTTAAACTTATTTTCTCTAGGTTAAATAATACATTTTTTAATTGAAATATTAAACTGCACAGCTCATGGCCAGGTCAATTTACATTCACTTGGAAGATTGTAAATTTTTGAGTTATATTTAAAAGTATAGACATGAATATACAGTATTAGATCTAAAAGCTAAAAATAATTCTTAAATATGAGCTCAACTCTTACACATTTATCTCTAGTTATATGTACTTTTTAAACACTACAGTGGAGTATGAGAACAAGCTTTGGCTTTGAAAAATAAATTCAATAAATTTATGATTACCAAACTCTCCAGAACTGTTGTTTGACTTTTTTTGATGATTCTTTAGATTGATTAAGATTTGCTGAAAGTTCTTTTAATGGACTTACAACTTTTCCATCTCGTAGATTTTCTTCTGTGCTACTTTTTTTATTTTGCATGTTGTAAAATTCCAGTGAATCTGAATCATCAGACGTATTATCCAAAACAGCTAGCATCGATGAGATTCCATCAATATCCAAGGGATTAAACATATTTTCCTTATCTACAGAAACCTCACTTTCAACTTGTTTGCAGGATGTGTTTTTATTATCATGACTATCTTCAATAATCTCTTGACCAATGCTTTCACTATTTACATGAAATAAATTTTTTCTAATATCTTCTATTCTGTATGTGCGCTTACAAATTATATTGGATTTTATTTTTGGCTTGAATTTTGTTTTACTAGTTGACAGTTTTTTTTGCACATTCTGATCACACTTTTTATCCAAAATATTTTTTTTCCTCATGACTGCAGGAGAAAATCTTGGTGTATTTAATATCAAACTATCATCTATTAATGGATGTTGGTGGTGGTGATGGAGTTGGAGAATATTTTGGTGTTCTTATTGATGAGCAAGATGGAATTGGTGATAATCTAGTAATTTCTTCAGGTATACTGTCAAAGTTTGTGGAATTATTGGAAAATGATAAATTATTTGTTTCATTAAAATTTAATTGATGCTGAGATAGAGAATCATCCATTATGTTATGAGAATTGTGAACAACTGCATTTGTTGCAGCATTAGGAATTGAAAAACCTTTTTCCATCATGGAGTACTTCATGTATAAGGAAGCACAATGTAAAAATTGACTAAGACTATCAGTTAATTTCTTTTCGCTTTCTTCTGCTCTCCTATTCGACTCCTGCAACTCCTTAAATCGCTCCTCCTCTTTTTTTCTATCTTCTACTAAAATGTCTATCAGTAATGCTTCCTTAGACTGTACTCGTCTTGGAGGTCTTTGAATTCGTTGGAACTGCAAGTTATTATTATTATCTTGATGCACTTGCAAATCATCAAGTCCAGCATTACTGTGATCTTCATTTGTACCTTCTTGTAACTCATCTTCACTAGCAAATTCATAACTCTGTACCAGAGGTTCTTCTTGAGTGTTGACATTATTTGTTGAATCAAGGCTGTCATCTATGTTCTTCATCGTACAGCTATCTTTTTGTCCAAGAGCTTGGTGAATTATATTGTAAGAACCCCAAGTCGGAGGAGAATCACCAGATCTTGGTATACTTTGTCTATACATTCTTTTACAATTCTTGATTTTTGTTTTAACTTCATTTACTGTTCTATTGTAGCAGCCACTTTTGTTATGTTCCCTGGCGATGTACTCATACACAAGCTGATGCCTTGCATTAGCCTTGAACTTGTTTTGCACTGCCGTTGACGCCCAAATAATTAATAGTTGCTGTTCTTCAATTTCTTCGAACACATTGCCTCTATTTCTGACTTTCAAACTACCTGTGGATTGATGAGAGCCGACCACCACAACCTAAAAAAAATTTTAATCATTATAAATAAAAAATAAAAAAAAAAAAATTATTTTTAACAATGATAACAGGAAAATATGATTAAAATAATTTTTTTTAAACTTACCTTCACTTAACAGATCTTCAGTAAACTTCATAAAAAAAGTAGCTTGCATAAAAAAACTCATTCAAACGCGCGATTCAAAAACACTCTCTTTCTAATTCACTATTTATCACAAAAAAACACAGCTAACAAAATAATAAATATTCATCAATATTTATGCTCTTTCTTTTCTTTGATTATTTGATTTTTATCGAACAACACAAATCATTTACTTAGTATCTATACACTATTAAGCTTGCAGCACGCATGCGGCATGAGGGGTCCTATAGTTATGTATATATTGATGAGAACAAAGAAAAAAATTCCAATAATACCCATGAAGTTGACTGCAAGCATATTTTTTTTTAAGTTGGCACCTTGGAAGGGTTAAAGAAAGTGACTAACTTCGTTCTATCTTGATCTTCCATTTTTAAACTCGTCGTTCAGCCAACCCTCGGATGATCCGCCAGTGTAGAAGAGGCATAATGGAAACTAATGACTTGAAAAGTTTCATTTCGAAATTATAGGTTATACGTAAAAAAAAAACTTTAGCTTTAAATTTATTTTATGCACTTACATTTAAATATTGGTACAATACAGTTTGGATTCCAAGAACATAAAATATTTACAACATATTCATCCATAACGTTTCACTAATGCTTTCACTGGCGTAAAATATAATATAATGTATAAAGCGGGTGTACTCTGCAAGTTTCATTTGTTATGAAAATTTGACTAACGCATGCCGATCGTTATCACACTGCATGTTCGAGTTAACATCTAGATTATAATTCGAGGCATTGTTCGCGAGGTGGACCGCCACACAGTGAACGGATCCGAAAATTGTTTGGTAAAGATCTATTTATATAAAGGCAAATAAAGATAGAGAGATGAGGTCAAGGAAAAATGAAAGTTAATTTAATAACAGTTATAGGAAAATTAAAAAAGTTGCGTATTTTCCATAGTAAACCCTAGAAAAAAGGGTCGAAAAAAAAAAAGAATGTTTGCTAACATGTAATTTTAATCCAAAACGAGCGTTACAACCGGATAAATGATAATGACAATTTTTTTTATAGAAAATAAAGGATTTTATCAATAAAAACGAATTACAAATTATAATTTATTGTTTAAAAACAATATTTTGTATGTAAAAAAATAATTAGTTGTATATTAAAAAAAAAATTCAAACTAAACTATCTAGATCATGAAAATTTGAGCACAACTGAATTTTCATAGAAGTTTACTGATGAATCATGAGCAAACAAAGTCTTTTTTCCCGATTTTTCAGATAAAATGAAAAAAAATTACCAAAACAGGGCTCAAAGTTCATTTTAAATCGTATATAGTTACAGCAAAAAGTTGTTACTACTGCAAGAGAAACTGAGATCCGATGCTTTGTTGCATCGTTTTTTAAAGTTGATGCAACAAAATTATTTTGGACCAATAAAACTGATCGTTTCAGTGAAGCAAAACAATTATTTTTTGCTCAATAAGAAAGAAGAAACTGACAAATTAATCAAAAAACTTAGTTAAAAACAATTGCTGCAAGAAACTTGTATTATTTTGGTTCAGCTTACGTTATTATTATTATTATTTTTAAAACATTACTTTCTTATGCTTTTTATTGATAAAAAAAAAAAATACAACACAACAAATACACATTGAGCATATGTATATTCAATGAATAGCGATTAAACATATAAAGCTGTCTAATGAAAATTTTGGAAAGCTAATTACTTTAATTTTTTAACATATTAATAAACACCAACTTTGTAATTTGTTTATTTATATCTTTTATTTTTTCATTTTAATTGGTAAATTTGACTTATTTTATACATTTGCAAAAATGAACATTAACCCGCTTCTGATAGGACTTTTTAAACTAATTTTTTTGTATACTACTTAATTAACAATTGAATGGTATAACTTTTTTGATTCAATATTTTTCAACTTTTTGCAGAGTAAATCAAAATCTTCTCTTTTGTTATCCTCTTCCAGGAATATTTATTTTTATTATCTTCTGATTTTTTGTTAAAAAGCTGCTTTAAAAAATTAGGACTATTATATTGAGAAGAAAATACAATATTAATTTTATGAACGTAATTAATGATAGTAACAACTCACAATTCTAATAGTAATATAAACCGTAGAAGAATAAACCTTAGGACCCGCTGAATAGATTTGAAAAAGACATTTCAAATCTATTCAGGCTGTTTCGGTTCTAATTTTTTACGCTGCTCATAAGTGCCACAAAACGTGAGAAACGCTCATTATTAAGTGCAAAAATAATTTTGAATAAATTTTTCAGGCCTTTATTAATATATATAATATATATATTTTTATATAAAGTTTTTTCAGAAGTTTTAGTAATAAATTTGGTATAACATTTTTTTAAAATGAGTAATATTTTTTTTTTTTTTTTTTAATAACACGAGTTAGTCGATCTCTTCGACTCAAAAAAGCTTACGGGAATTCATCCTAAAAAAAGGCAAAGTGTTCGATCTTTTCAATTAAAAAATACACCAGGATAATTTTTTCGTGAAAATGACAAGGTAGTTGATCTATTAAATTAAATAAATCTCCGGGGATATTTTTTCGATGAAAATACAATGTAGTCGATCCCTGTGATAAATCAAAGGTTTGGAGAGCTTTTTCCAAAAAGAAGCAAGGTAGTCTATATCTTCAAATCAAAAAAGGTTCAAGGAATTTTTCCGGTGAAAAGAAAAAGCACTATTTACTCGCTTATTAATTGATAAAAGCTCCGAATTAATTTTTATGGGAGAATAGAGGAAAAGTAGTCTATTCCTGTCCGCGAAATTTTATAATTTATTGGGATTATCTTTAGTCTTATTTTTAGTTTTGAGAAAATTTTTTTTTCTACAGAAGCAGATGATAAATTTTAATAAACGGATTCATAATTGACATAATAATTTCAGGGATCAAGTGATAAGTATTAGAAACAAATTATAGCCATTCACAGATGTTTTTTAATATTATTTTTAAGGGGAAGTAGTAGTGACAAATAATAGTCACACAGGAGTATTTTTTCGAATTTTTTTATTGAACTAAAGGGGGAGTAGTAATAACAAGTTACAGTCAGACACGAGTAGTTTTTTAAAAATGATTTCATTGAACCAAAGGGTTGGGCTAGGGTGATGTTGGGTAGATGCAAAGTAGTATAGCAAAGTAGTCTATTCCTTTGACTTAAGAAACCATGGCGCAATTTTTCCGAAGAAGATAAGATAGCCCAACCCTTCAACTTAAAAAATTTTTGTAACTTTTTCCGGGAAATACGTCAAGGTATCGAATCCCTTCGACTAAAAAAGTATATCATTTGAAACTAGCTTTTTCTTTTTTTTTTTTAATAAGAGAAAAATCCTAAATAGTCTCTCAACAGTATAATTAATCATTAACTTTTATTAAATCTTGAGAGTGATTTAATTTAACTAAAACTCTGCGAGAATTTTTTTAGTTGATCTAAAAAATTTTAGTTTCACAGTTTATTGAAAAACTTGTAAGTCACTCGAGATTACAGTATTTCAATCTAAATATTGTCAAAATTATTTTCATTTTTAGAAGTTGTTGAGACTTATAAAAATTATAAAAAATGTATGTGTTTAAAATAAATTGATTTTTTTTATATTGAGTATTATTCAACATTTTTGAACTCCCATAAATTGTATCAAACTCAAAAACGGTAAAAATACCAAGCTACTAAATACAATCATTTTAATAACCGCATGGTTTGGCACAGTATGATCTTAAATTAAAAACAATATATATAATTTTTATTGAAATATAGGAATTATTGAAAAAAACTATTTATATTTATTTATTATTCAAATTTTAACATTGATTTCATAAAAATACTTCGAAATCGTACAAACAACAGCTTCAAGAAAAACATAACATTTGAAATTAAGTTTTAAAGTCAACGCAAAACTATAAAATAAATTAATCTATCAAAAAAGGCTTCATTTCCTGGGTTATAGGTGTTACCTCAACACAGTCTTCGGTGTTCAGTGCTACCTCTGGATCGGTTCTATACATGGTGCGATTGAAAACGTCCTGCATTCGATGGAGGTGAGAATCTTGCCTTGCGTGAGCAACACCATTGATTCTATTGTCTTTATGTGTCCCTTCCATCGCAGACTCATCATAATAGCCGATAGGCAAATCGAACTGGTCAGCAATCTCCCATCCATGCATTAAAAATTTATGCATGGATGGATTCATGCGACCCCATGGAAATTTTTCAAAGTATTCCCAATATAGGTCATTGGTGAATTCTTTTACTGCCTCAATGTTGAGGAATTTTTTGCATTTAAATACTTGCAACATCAATGAGAACTTTTTGATGAAGTCAACATCTAATTCCAAAGAATTCGCAAACTTCTGCGGCTCTTTAAAGCACCTACGTGCAGTGTTTCCGGTATTACTTGTGCCTTTGCCTTGCACCACTTCATCAACCATTACTCCGAGGGCTGCATAAACTTGATCTTGAATAAAAGATTTGCGGGCATTCATATGATCCTCTAAAAATTAGAAATTTTTAATAATTTTTCAATAACTTAAGGAATGATTTATAAATTATTTTGTGGCATTATATTTAAAAATTTAAACTTCATTATTATATTGTTTTATAAAAAAATCAAAAAATTAAAAAAGTATTTACTAATCAATGATCCTTTTTTTATTGGCCCTGTTTTAAATTTCCACGACTTTAGACGTTTAAAATAGGTAAAATAAACATAAAAATGAATATATATATTTTTGCAAGTCATTGCCGCAACCCACTCATCCCTTAAGTGGGGGTGAATTTGTGAAAAAGTCAATGTTTGAGTTTTTATTAGTTTCTTTTTAACTTTTCCCGTCTTTTGACAATGAAAATATGTCAAATAATCATAAGAGTAAATAACAAAATTTTTGCAAGTTATTGCAGAGACAAACTCATCCCTTAAGTGGGGGTAAATTCGGGAAAAAACAATGTCTCGAAATTGACTTGCAAAATATTAGTTCTTTACTTTTATATTTATTTGACCCATTTTCACTGTCAAAAGTCGTGGGAAATTAAAAAGAAACTAGTAAAAAATTGGAACATTGACTTTTTCCGAATCTGCCCTCATTTAAGGGATGAGCGGGTCTCGGCAATGATTTGCAAAAATTTTGTTGAATACTTTTATGATTATTTGACCCATTTTCATTGTCAAAAAACGGGAAAAGTTAAAAAGAAACTAGGGTAGAGTGGGGTAATGGGACCATGTCTTTTTATTTTTATTAAAAATTATGAAAACAATTTTTTTTTTTTTTCATAAATAATTTTCTTTTTTATCATAGTTTCAAAAAAAAATTATGAAAAAAAATAATAAAAATAAAAAGACATGGTCCCATTACCCCACCGGTATGATTACCCTACCCTACCCTAATAAAAACTCAAACATTGACTTTTTCACAAATTCACCCCCACTTAAGGGATGAGTGGGTCGTGGCAATGACTTGCAAAAATTTATATATTCATTTTTATGTTTATTTTACCCATTTTCACTGTCAAAAATCTTGGAAAATTAAAACGGAGCTAACAAAAAAGGAACATTGATTTTGTAAACTGGAGACTCATGTTTACTTTTTATATTGCTAGAGCTAATATTATTAAAAAAAATTTGGTATTTCTTTCTTCTTACCCTTCATTTGAGCCGATACGGACCATTTATTGTTGTTATCTAGATTTTTGCGGTAGCTCACTTGTAAGAAGTTACTTAACGAATTTATCTCTACGTGTAATGTCCCTAATCCTAACTTTAAATTTTCTCGATCCTCGGGTGCAATTTCGAAACTTAAGTTTTTGTTGGAAAACTGTGAAGAGGTTTTTCTGCATAATGGACATCTAACGCTCGAGGGATTGTTAACAATATAATTTACAACTTTCCCTACAAAAAGAACTAGCGCTATTAAATTGAAAAATAATTTCGATAAAAATCCAAATAAATAAATAATAAAGAAGGAATTGTTTCGTCTGGTTATTAATATGTGCATTTTAAAACAAATAGTATGTATATTGTACCACTGTGTTATTTTATGTGAAGATTTAGATTTTAATTAATGTTTATTTATATTTAAACAAATTTATCAATATTAAAAAAAATAATAATAAAAATAATAATAATAATAATGAGCACCTGATACGATCAATTTTTCGACCATAAAAAAAAAATCAAAAACTGAAAAATCTAAAAGATCTTGGTTGTATAGGTCAGTAAAAACATTCAATCATATTTATACTTTCTTTAAAAGAAAATTCTAATTTAAAGATAAATGTAACATAAACTTATAACAGCGTAATTGCAAATACTCATATTTCAAATAAAGATGCATAATAAAATAAATTAGAATACATTATTTTTGAAATTAAAATGTCGCGCGGAGAGAACGTTTCGGTCGTTTCTACCGAACTAGTTCAGCAGTTTCCGCTAAAAGAGTTTAGCGCTGCGATTTCGGTAGTAATCGCTAAAAAAGTTTAGCAAAAACTACCGAACCAAATTTTAGCTGAAACTGCTAAATTTTATTGCCAATAATTGCTAGAAATTGTCATGGAGCTTATTTCCCGTGCGGAAGTTCTTTAAAATATTTTTGGTTTATTATCCAGAGTTCATACCTGGTGACCAGGTCGAACTTAACGTCCAGGAGATGATTTCAACTAAAAGTTTTTACGAATGTCTATTGTCTAGGATTCGTAACTGCTGCACCAGGTCAACGAAATCGTCCCGGAGATGATTTTCCCTGGAAGTTTTTATTAATATCTACGGCTTAATATCCAGGGCTCGTACCTGATGCATCAGGTCGACGGAATCTCCCTGGAGATGTTTTTTCCCGTAGGTTTTTACAAATATCTACGGCTTATTGTCCTGGGCTCGTACTTGCTGCACCAGGTCAACGAAATCGTCCCGGAGATGATTTTTTCTGGAAGTTTTCATGAATATCTATGGCTTAATATTCAGGGCTCGTACCTGGTGCATCAGGTCGACGGAATCTCCCCGGAGATGATTTTTCCCATAGGTTATTTTTATTTTTCACCAGGTACGAGCCCTGAATATTAAGCCGTAGATATTCATGAAAACTACCAGGAAAAATCATCTCCGGATCGATTTCGTCGACCTTGTGCACCAGGAACGAGCCCTGGACAATAAGCCGTAGATATTTGTAAAAACCCACGGGAAAAATCATCTCCGGGGAGATTCCGTCGACCTGATGCACCAGGTACGGGCCCTGGATATTAAGCCGTAGATATTAATAAAAACTTCCAGGGAAAATCATCTCCGGGACGATTTCATTGACCTGGGGCACCAGGTACGAACCCTATAGAATAGACATTCGTAAAAACTTTTAGTGGAAATCAGCTCCTGGACGTTAAGTTCGACCTGGTTACCAGGTATGAACTCTGGATAATAAACCAAAAATATTTTAAAAAACTTCCGCACGGGAAATCAGCTCCATGGCAATTTCTAGTAATTATTGGCAATAAAATTTAGCAGTTTCAGCTAAAATTTTGTTCGGTAGTTTTTGCTAAACTTTTTAAGCGATTACTACCGAAATCGCAGCGCTAAACTCGTTTAGCGGAAACTGCTGAACTAGTTCGATAGAAACGACCGAAACGTTCTCTCCGTGCAGCCTAAAGCATGTGATTAATCATTCTGAAAAGACTATGTTTTCATGAAATTTCTTATTTTACTCACAAAAAGTTTAAAAATAAAAATATTACCATCGAACATCGTTAATTCCATGATGAAATGGGTCTTAATTTCTTTATCTTTACAAATAAATGTGTGGTCGTGCAAATTGTTTGCCTGATCGCGCAATCTCTTAAATTCTTTTTTAACTGTTATTTCGTCTTCTTTCTCATCGGCCATTCTGATGGGTCTGCAAAATTTTACGCTTTGCGGATGCAAATCAGACCAGTACCAGTCTCCTTCTTGGTCTTCAAAACTTTGGAGAAGCATATTACTTACTAGTAAGCTACGACTCGCCTTAGGTTTTTTTTCTATTTTTTTATACTTTTGTTTGCCTACAACTTGATTGCCTGCGCTGTCAAAACCTAAGGCTCCGTACATGTTAAATTTTGCTGCATCTCCTATTTCATTAGCTAAAGCTTTATAGACTCTTTCTGCAGTTTTATTGACCAAGTCTTGAAGTGGAACCGAAGCTATGTTTTCTGAGTATACAATATTTTCAGGAAGACACTCAATCATTTCATCTGTCGAGGGGTAGAATTATTAACATTAGAGCAACAATAACTACAATATTTTTGTAAAATCGATACCGAACAACAAATTTTCTCAATAAATTAAAATGGGTTTTTTATTTAAAAAAATATTTAAAATTTGATTTTATCTTTAAGGTGGTTTTCTACCAGAGCTACTCAAGTTCAAGACTAAAAAAAAAATTATTTCACCAAATTACTACTAATTGGTTATTAAAATTTATTTTTTAACTTTTTATGGCTTCTGAAATTATTTTCTACCAAAAAAACATTGACAATCACAACAAAACATTTTTTTAAACTTTCAACCTCACCTTTGAATACCGCAGTTTTGGAGGTTATTCACTTGAAAATTATTTTTGAAAAATTACTGTAAAATTTGTAAAAGGTCAATTTTTTGCAGTTTGAAGAAACGAATTCTTTGATAGTGAAACTATATGTATGCGGTTTTTCTAAATGATCTCTATTGTAAGAAGATAAATTTTAGTACACTTTTTCAGCGTAGCGGCCATACACGTAATGAAAAAAATTCAATCTTTAACTTGCTGTAACTTTCAAACTATATGGTCAATTTTGATCAGACTTCGTAGAAATGTTTATTAATATCTAATAAACACTTCCATAAAATTTGAGCTGATTCTCTATTGTCATGCATTTGGTAGAAAACCATCTTAAGAAAATGAAACAGAAAAAAAATTGTTTGGAGTTTTTAAGGTTTTAGATTAAAAAATTAAGCTATAAATATAAGAAACTTGTTCTTAAGTTAGAATTATAGAATTAAAAACCATATTTTCTTTTAAAAATGTTAATAATAATAATTTCCAAATTGGGAAAAGAATTTAATGAAACAAAAAAGTGTTAAACATTTGAACGAAAAACATTTATTAATTTACAAATTAAATTACAAACCTTTTTCGTACGATTCATTCGCACATTTAGTACTGTTGAAAATTCAAAAAATACAAATAAAGTTTATTGAAAAATGAGGTAAGTAAAAAAATATAAGGTTTGAAAGTATGGCATTGTCATAAAGGAATAATTTAGAATTTTTTTGATAAAATAAAACAAAAAAAACCTTTCGAGATAAATTCTAAGAACCTAACTAAACACAAACTTATTGTAAGATTGGTTTTCATGGTACAAGATGAATTAACAAGTGAGTTGGAAGAAAAATAAAAAAAAGTTTTTTAGGGGAAGTGATAAAAGATATGTCCTTGTAGATATTTTATATAATCAGGTATATCAAGTTTTATGAGAAAAGCCTTAATTGTATTTGTTTTCGGCTAAAACATATAAAATAGAGTTGTTCAAACTTAGTTTCTAAAAATTTTAAAACTCCTCTATAATGAGTGCAGGTTCATACTGGGTACAGTAATCTTCATTATTTATTTGTAATATTTTAAAAAGTATAAGTATATATGAATAAAACATATTAATACCATGAATCTTGTCATAGCCTTGGTAAATAGGAGCATTTCTTTTTCGGCTATCTTTTGATAAATTTTTCCAAGACCTTTGAGAAAAATTGTTGTTGCAATAAAATGCTAATCCTGACTCTGGAGTATGTTTGATTGGTTTTGTTGTTTCTTTTGTCGGTAGTTCTTCTTTCAACTCATCACTAAATTCTTTCTTTAAGATGAGAAACATTTCTCTTCTGACTCCTTTATCTGTAACTTTATCCAAAAAAGATTTTGCTCTGCTGCGTTTTGTACGCTTTTTACATTCCGAAACGTTTTGTAAAGGTTTCATGCCTCCATTCATACCCCTAACTTTTTTTACATGCTTGGGTCGGCCTGGTCTATTGATTAAATAAAAAATAGTTTCTTTTAAACTATACTCATTTATAATTTGCAATTCTGTTTTTGTAATTAATGTAAATAATTTTAGTTAAGATAAATGTGCCTAATATGGCCATGTTAAGTGAGAATGGATACTCACCAAATTAATATTTTTAAAAGTTTAAGGTCTCATTTCAAAGCTTCGTACAATACCTTTAAAATAAGACCTTAACTGTTCGATCAGTTGGGCCAAAGTACCATTAAATTGCGAGTTAAATTGACTAAAAATTTATTTTATGACGTACCAAAAGTAAGTGTTCCTAATATGGCATCTAATCAGGCTGTGAATTTTATTTTGATCGATTGGTTCATTTCCAGGCATGGAAAAATTTTTACAGAAAATTAATAAAAAAATAAAAAATTAACTCTTTGACTATATACATGAAAAATTTTTTCATATTGTATGTAAAATAAAGTAAAAAAAACGTTATATAATATAGTTTATCGAATAAATTTTTCGAAACATGGCCTCAAATGTGTTCCCAAGCTTTAGTATCGTTAATTTAAAATACTCGAGCCATATTGATCATTTACTATACAGTTCAAATTAAAGAGGGTGGGCATATTACTCTGTAAAAAATAGTTTTAGTAAAATTACGTAGCTCATAAAGTAATTGTAAATTTATATCGTTGAGCTATGTAGTTTTACTGAAATTCGGTAAATCTACACCGATGAACGATGTAAAAAATAAGAACATGGACCAGTGGAGTAATTTTACAAAAGTTTGTAAATTAACATTTTTTGATAAAAGTTTACATTTACAGTGAAGTAAATTAACTACGATAAACGATGTAAATCTACCTCGAAGAGCGATGTTCTCGATTTTTACATCGATGATCGAGGTAGCTTTACCAAAACCTTTTTTACAATGTAGTGACACTAGGGACCTTAGGCTTGCTGTAAACTAACATTATTTATTATAGTGTGAAATTTGATAGAAACTGCGTTGCTAAAAAAATTAAAATGTGTTTATAAGGTTAAAGTGTAGGGAATAAAATCTATAAATTATTATTTTGATCGATAAATGTATTGATTAAATTCACCGATAAAAATAAGAACACTGTTAAAACCACTTTTTGCCATGGGATGAACGCAAGTAATTTTTAATTGTTCAAAACTATTCAAATCTTCATAATATATTGTTTTTGACTTCTCCTTACCCTGTAGAGTGACCACGGAAGGCACAAATTCAAAATATCAGGGGTGGCTATATGAGGAACATGGCCATATTAAGCGCACTAACTTTATAATTTTTAATTTATTTCCTCATCTTAACTTATTAGTATTTATAATGAATTCTAATTTCCCGAGAAAACGCGTGAGTTGCTTAACATTTCCAATTAATAATTTAGAGATCATGATTTGTTATTCCGATAATTAAAATAAGTTTGTCTATGAATAGTATCTTTTTAGAGTTATTAGTATCTAGCACATATTCCTTTAATAAAACCGTACAAGGCTATTAGAAATTTTTCCACCGTTTCGTGCTTTACTAAAGTAATAAAGTACAGTGAGCACATAAGCTCAAAAACAGTTGCACAACTTAAACAGTTGGCTCGAATTGGTATAAACATGTTGAACAGTAAAAAAAAAAAAAAAAAAAGAAAAAATTGAATTTCATTAATTTTTGAAAAATTAGATCATGATCACATAAGCTGAATAAACAGATTAAATAATTGATAAATCTTAAAAACACAGCAATTATCTAAAAAAGCATTTGAAAGATTATTAATTTTTAAAATTAGATCAATCATTAATTATTTTACCAACTTCACTTTACTTTTATAGACTAATAAAAATTCGTAATGTTAGAAAACTTGCCATAAAAAATATTTTTATTTTTCCTATTTTTTAGATACCTAGTATGTTTTTTATTGAAATAATATAAATTTCAAACCCCGTTTTTATGCAAATTGATTTTTGACGAATTTTTCTGTTTTTACCATATTTTTGATTTCTTTATCATTTTAACAGTTATCTCAATAATTGAGTAGGAAAAATTTACTACATGGAATAAAAATTTTGTTTTCAGCTATCAATTTGCAAAAAAGAAACCAAAATTGGTTTGAAAATGTATATAGAAAACCATTTAGCAATTTTTCTTTATATATATATATATATAGTGCAATTTTTGTTTTGTAATAAAAAGAAAAAAAATGTCACTGCTACGAAAAACAATTTTTAAAATAAAAACTACTTCATCTGTAAGGTAATTTAAGATAAATTTTCTTTATTCAATATTTATCTTTATCTTTTTATATAATCCTGTGATGAACAAAAACACAAATACTGTTATTAATCATGTAAGTCATGATTAACTGTATTCAAATAAAAATCAATCTACTGAAACATTTGTATAAAATTACTGAATGAATTTGTTTAATATAATGATTAACATAAAAAAATATATACATATGATACGTGTCTTTATTTACTTGAAATACTTACTTTTTTGGCTCACTTAGCACAGCAGATGAGTCCGTTTCTTCAGATCCGACAACAGAAGTTGAATTTTTTTTTTTCACTTTCATTTTAGTTAATAACAATAAAAATGCTTTCTAAAGGTTACATTTGTTTACACTTACGTATAATAGAATGAAAAAACAAACGACTTTACAGAATTGTTTTGTCGTGATTCATTTGTTCAGTTGTTGTTTCATATAGGTACAATAATAACGCTGTGATTAAGCAAATTTGGAACACCATATAATGTTGATTTGAAAATAATTACAAAATATTCTTGAACTAAGATTAAATTTTATTTGTAATCACAAGTTAATTTTAAATACTGAATAACTTTTTTATTGACGATTTAAAAGATATCAGTGGGAAATTAACTAAAAAAATTTTTCAAAAAAAATAATTTTGTATTATCCGTACTAAATCAAGTGACTAAAAATTTTTTTTTTAATCCTGAAAGTAATGAAATTTCTTCTAAAGAATGTTTGAAGAATATACCATAAAAAATTATTATTAATCTAGTTATAAAAAAAAAAAAAAAAAAAAAAAATTTTTATTAAACTGACATGTAGGGTACTTTCGTATTTTTCAGATAAAAGAATAATATATAAGATTAAAAAAAAAAATTTTTTTTGAAACTCGAATAACTTTCAATTTATTAAATATAGTAGAAAAGTACAGCTTATTTACCTGTTTGAGTGTTTTTGAAGAAAAAATGCCAAAAAAATAAACTTTCAAGTAACTAATATAATTCAAATTCAGTTATAATTATATTTGAGTAACCAATGGTTCCTCAAACAACAAATATCAATCGCTTATAAGTTTAAAGATTATAATACAAAAAAAAAAAAAAAAAATTAAAATATTAAAAAATTTATGGAGCATAAAGATACAATTAAATTAAAAATAGCAAGACGTTAAATTGAATAAATTAATAGAAAACGTAATGGACAATAAAATTTGTTTCGAACTTGTAATCTGATAAATGATTAAGTCGATGGGTTGGGCTATCTTATCTTCTTTGGAAAAATTTCGCCGTGGTTTTTTTTAAGTCAAAGGAATAGACTACTTTTCCTCTATTCTCACATAAAAATTAATTCGGAGCTTTTATCAATTAATAAGCGAGTAAATAGTGCTTTTTCTTTTCACCGGAAAAATTCCTTGAACCTTTTTTGATTTGAAGACATAGACTACCTTGCTTCTTTTTGGAAAAAGCTCTCCAAACCTTTGATTTATCACAGGGATCGACTACATTGTATTTTCATCGAAAAAATATCCCCGGAGATTTATTTAATTTAATAGATCAACTACCTTGTCGTTTTCACGAAAAAATTATCCTGGTGTATTTTTTAATTGAAAAGATCGAACACTTTGCCTTTTTTTAGGATGAATTCCCGTAAGCTTTTTTGAGTCGAAGAGATCGACTAACTCGTGTTATTAAAAAAAAAAAAAAAAAAATATTACTCATTTTAAAAAAATGTTATACCAAATTTATTACTAAAACTTCTGAAAAAACTTTATATAAAAATATATATATTATATATATCAATAAAGGCCTGAAAAATTTATTCAAAATCATTTTTGCACTTAATAATGAGCGTTTCTCACGTTTTGTGGCACTTATGAGCAGCGTAAAAAATTATAACCGAAACAGCCTGAATAGATTTGAAATGTCTTTTTCAAATCTATTCAGCGGGTTCTAAGGTTTATTCTCCTACGGTTTATATTACTATTAGAATTGTGAGTTGTTACTATCATTAATTACGTTCATAAAATTAATATTGTATTTTCTTCTCAATATAATAGTCCTAATTTTTTAAAGCAGCTTTTTAACAAAAAATCAGAAGATAATAAAAATAAATATTCCTGGAAGAGGATAACAAAAGAGAAGATTTTGATTTACTCTGCAAAAAGTTGAAAAATATTGAATCAAAAAAGTTATACCATTCAATTGTTAATTAAGTAGTATACAAAAAAATTAGTTTAAAAAGTCCTATCAGAAGCGGGTTAATGTTCATTTTTGCAAATGTATAAAATAAGTCAAATTTACCAATTAAAATGAAAAAATAAAAGATATAAATAAACAAATTACAAAGTTGGTGTTTATTAATATGTTAAAAAATTAAAGTAATTAGCTTTCCAAAATTTTCATTAGACAGCTTTATATGTTTAATCGCTATTCATTGAATATACATATGCTCAATGTGTATTTGTTGTGTTGTATTTTTTTTTTCATCAATAAAAAGCATAAGAAAGTAATGTTTTAAAAATAATAATAATAATAACGTAAGCTGAACCAAAATAATACAAGTTTCTTGCAGCAATTGTTTTTAACTAAGTTTTTTGATTAATTTGTCAGTTTCTTCTTTCTTATTGAGCAAAAAATAATTGTTTTGCTTCACTGAAACGATCAGTTTTATTGGTCCAAAATAATTTTGTTGCATCAACTTTAAAAAACGATGCAACAAAGCATCGGATCTCAGTTTCTCTTGCAGTAGTAACAACTTTTTGCTGTAACTATATACGATTTAAAATGAACTTTGAGCCCTGTTTTGGTAATTTTTTTTCATTTTATCTGAAAAATCGGGAAAAAAGACTTTGTTTGCTCATGATTCATCAGTAAACTTCTATGAAAATTCAGTTGTGCTCAAATTTTCATGATCTAGATAATTTAGTTTGAATTTTTTTTTTTAATATACAACTAATTATTTTTTTACATACAAAATATTGTTTTTAAACAATAAATTATAATTTGTAATTCGTTTTTATTGATAAAATCCTTTATTTTCTATAAAAAAAATTGTCATTATCATTTATCCGGTTGTAACGCTCGTTTTGGATTAAAATTACATGTTAGCAAACATTCTTTTTTTTTTCGACCCTTTTTTCTAGGGTTTACTATGGAAAATACGCAACTTTTTTAATTTTCCTATAACTGTTATTAAATTAACTTTCATTTTTCCTTGACCTCATCTCTCTATCTTTATTTGCCTTTATATAAATAGATCTTTACCAAACAATTTTCGGATCCGTTCACTGTGCGCCATGTTGCGGCCCGAGCGCTAGCGAGGGCATGCAGTAGGCCGGGTGCGCGTTGGTCGATGGCGCAGGGAGTACATTTCGTTCTTTTGGCTTGCGTCGGAGGGACACAAGTTATTACTTGTGATCAACGAGGTTAAAAAAAAATTTTTTTTTTCGAAACCTTATTTTTTTTACAGTGTTTTTCTTTTCCGAATATTTTACTAACATTTTTTTAGCATTTTATTTTGTTACAAATTCAATATTTATTTTTAACAATAACGTGTACTTTTGGATTTTTCAATCAACAAATATTTTGGAATCGTACAGGTTAGATACATCTTATAATAATTTTAATATGAGTATCAAAAGGTATATAAATAAATATTTAAATATTCATATAATCTACAGTTTCTGTAAAAATTCTTTCATTCATCATATTGATTTATTCTATTAGAATTGATTTACATAAACATTTAATTTTTTTATTTCCATTAATTTTTTCTTGATATGTTTTGTTCAAAGTATTTATCTCATTCATTTTAGTTCAATTATTAATCAAATACATAATGGAATCTAATTGTCAAGAAGAAGTTGATAGTAATTAAAAATGTTATTTAATTCTCTAAAGAAAATTCTAAAATAATTCAAACTGATTCATTCTAAAAATTTTTAGATTATTTGAAATATGAGGATGAATTTTGAAATTATCTAATAAGTCTTTGTGATGAAGATCAAGTGAATGTAATTTCTGAAAATTTACACAAATTGAATATTAATTCTAAATCAATAAAAAAAGATCCCATAAATATTACTAAATTTTAAAAATTTAAACCTAACATTAAAAACAAAAAGAATGCAATAGTAATTATAATTATTTTCATCATTATAATAAATTTATTTTTAACATTTTATTTGTGTAAAAATTTTTTTAGGTAAAAAACAATTCTGTATAAAATGAATTCGTAAGTTTATGTTTAATCAATTTACTTTTTTTATTTATCTAAATTTTATTTTATTTTGTAGAATACCAGATAGTTGTGTCAAGTGTAATGTCTGTAAACGTATTTTTATAAATGATAACAAATATTTAGAACATAAAAAAAAGCATTTGAAAAAGCTTTGTTTACAGTGCAATAAAATATTCACTGATAAAAAAGATTATGACAATCATTATTACCATTGTCATTCAAAAAATAAATTTTTTGAGTGTAAATTTTGTGGATCCGTCATTAAATCAAAAAGAAATTATCTGCGTCATCTTAATATTCACAAAAAATTAAAAATTTATTTATGCTGAAACTGTAACAAAGAGTATAGTAGAAGCGATCAGTTTGTCAGACACAAATGCAATTCTCCTAAAAATCTTAAGTGTAAAAATTTATATTTATATTTTTTTTTATTATACATTTTAGTAAATTATGAATTTTAATTCAATTATTTATCAATTTTAGTTATTAACACTTACTTCATTGTTTAAAAATTTTTAATTTCAGTAATTGTTAAAAACAATGAATAATAACGATGACTCTCAGGTTTCAAAAAAACAAAAAATAATCCCTTTTTCAACTTCAAAATTCTTAAAAGAAAAAATTGTTATTGGAGACATCTCTGTGTTTGTATTAAATCATTAAAGAAAAAATTTTTTTAAAAGATCTATTTAACAAAAACATCAATTTAAAAAATTAGATCCTGTGTTGCATACATTGAACAAATTATTCCTGAAAATGAATACACAAAAAGGGAATCAGGACATAAATTCAAAATTTTCAAATTCATCTTAAATAATAGTAATGGAATAATAATTCAAGCAAATATATACAATAATTTAATTCCAAAATTCAAGTCATTGATAAAATTACATGAAGTAAAATAAAACATAACCTTAACTATACATAATTTTGAACTATTTAAAGATAAAATCATACTACTTATTTTTTCAGAAAATAATTTTGGATAATCTAAAAACTGTTAAATCAAGCAAATACTCTCGAAGCAATGTTTCTTATGACTTTGAGCTACAAAATATTACTGTTATCACTTCTTTGGGGAGTCTACGACATTTAGCGGGAAGCGACATTTAGCGGGAAGTTGTTATTTGCTAAGCAACGGGTTGTAATGGTTGGGTTATAGTATCTACTTTCTAAGAGAGCACGTGATTGGTTATTTTGAATGTATGAAAAAATCTAAAAATTAGGTGGAGTTAATTTACAGTGACGTCAGTGGAAATAATTATTTTCAACAAACTTGAATAAATGAGTATTAACTGATTTTTGTGGGTGACTTTTTTTTTTCATTTAATAATTTTTATTTTCACAAATTTTTTATTTTTTCAACATAAATATTCTTATTATTATTGTTGACGTTGTAGTTAATATCATCATTATTATTTTTAGTTGGGTTAGCTAAAAGAAAACTAAATTTTTTATTAAATTTATCTAACAGAGATTTGGGAAAAGTACAAGCAGGGTGTGGAAATTTTGATTTCAATCACTACTACATCCTAGGTCAGGATGATGAACAACTGGTGAGTTGCGTCGGCTATTAGGCCCTGGCGATGAGTTTCTCAAATAGTTTTAAATTTAAGTAGTATATCCAAGTTCAGGATTAGCCCCTGGTGCGTAGGATCAGCGATTAAGCTCTGGGCATGAGTTAACCAGGAAGTTTTAAATAAAAATTAATACATTCGAGATCTGAATAAACAGCTGATGCATGGGGTCAAATATTAGGCTTTGAGGTCCCCAAGAATATATGATTAAAAAAAAAAAAAAAAAAAATTCATTTTTATTCAAAAATATATCAAGCGAGGATTTGGGAAAAGTACAAAAAGAGTGTTATTATCAGCTGGTATGTAGCGTCGTTAATTAGGCCCTGGGGGTGAGTCCCCCAGGAAGTTTTGATTTCAATCGCTGCACGTAGGTCAGGATAAACACCTGGTACGTAGGGTCGGCGATTACGTCCTGAGGACAAGATCCTCAGGTAGTTTTTAATTTAATTAATTATAATAAGTCAGGGATACTTCCTGACTTTAAATGAATTAATTAGTATTGAAGTCCAATTAACGTTTTAAGGTTGAATCTCGAACTTCATATACACCAGGTGTATATAGAGTTCGAGATTAAACCTTAGAACAAGTTCTACAAGTAGTTTTAATATCGATCACTACATCCGAAAGTAGGAGTAACAGCTGAGGAGTTAAGAGTCGATCAGGTTACTGAGAACCCTTTTCCTGGATTTTATGGTTTACATACGAGGTCACCTTTAAAACCAGGTGCGCAAGATTGAAATTATTCAATGTATGTACCACATGTATGTACTTCATGACTAAGCTTTGAGGATGAATTCCTCAGCAGTCAGCAAGTTTTAAATTTAATTAGTTCAGTCAAGTTTGGTATAAACAGCTGGTGAGTTCAGTTGGTTATTTAAATATAGTTGGGCGATAAATTGTACTATTGTCTTATTACTACATGATTGTATTTAACTTATGTTGTTTATGAAGACAAAGCAAAAAAAGAAAAATACTATATTAAAAAATATTTACTAGTTAGTTAACAATAAAAAATGTTTGATAGTATATTATGCAACGGGTTACAGTATCGACGCCAGGGCGGTTTTAAAAATACCAAGTACGACTTTAAGAAGCCCTGGTGACGTGCTGCACCCGTCGCATGTATTTTTTTATACCACTGGTGCGTAGAGTTTTTTAATTTCGAAGCGTGCGTTAAATTAAATTTAAATTAATTTAAATCGAGTACCTACGCACTAGTGGTATAAAAAATAATACATTTTGTCAACGTTAGTTGAGTTATTGAATATTTTTTCTTATGTAGTCCTAATTATCAAATTACCCGTAAAAGCCTTATTAACCAAATTTGTCTCACGCATTGATAATTAGAGCCATAAATTGTTTTATTTTATCAGAGTACTGTTTTGACAGCGCTGATAAAATCTTGGTTGGGGGCCATATTGTTTGAATATAGTATGAGCCCACTGGTTCAGCGCATTTAAATTGATTATATGGACGGAGGCTGAAACTCGCGGTTTTTTGGACAAGATTAGCTGTCTAGTGCCCCTAACCATTTTGTACATGAGTTTCTGCAAAGCACTGCAGATAAAGCCAAAGATTAATAATTCACTTGATCAATCAATCATTTTTTCATTAAAATTTTCATTGATTAAGTAATTCTTGACTCCTCGATGTAGGCAATCGAGCCATGTGGTATTTTAAATGTATGCACTCAGATATTCCTCCAGGATCAGAAAAGTTTAAAAACTTCAAATTATGAAGTTTAGAATATTTATTGATAATTAAAAATTATTACTCTTTACTCGCTCCAGAAATGTGTGGTTTTAAATACCTCTGTTCTTACTTTTTTTTTTTATTATAAAATCGATACATTGAATGGATACCACTATAATCAAGAGAACCCCCGGTGAAACTTCCAACTAGGGATAAAATTTTGGAATTAGGGAATGTATTCCTGAAATAGTCGAATTTCATGCGGTAAATGTCAAAAAAATTAAAAAAAAATTTTTTTTTAGTTGTCAGAATTAAAGTTTTTTTTTTTTTAATATTGAATTAAAATATTTTCAGACTATTTGGACCTTTAAGGCGAAGTCATAAGGGGAGTTGCAGAATTCGCGAAAAAAATGATTTAAAATTAAACTTAAACGAAAATGAAAAAAGGGGCTCTGTAGCGCCCAAGCTACTACCTTAAGCTATCTTTTAAGCCCAACCCCATCAAAATCGGATCAAAATTAACGTCAGAATATGGGAAACACTTTTGTATATTTTTGTATCTTAATAGCATTTGCTATATATCTATATTTATTGAATCTTAAGGAAGTTTTTCCCATATTCTGACGCTAATTTTGATCCGATTTTGATGGAGTTGGGCTTAAAAGATAGAATAAGGTAGTAGCTTGAGCGCTACAGAGCCTTTTCTTTCAATTTCATTTTTTATTTTATTGAATCTTCAATTTTTTGTTAAAATGACCCCTTTGACTTCGCCTTGATTTTAAAAAATTTATAAAACTTCAAGTTGCAGGAAAAATAATATGAGTTTTGTATTTTATTTAAAATTAATTCTTTAAAGTTTTTGAATTAATTTTCAAAATGAGTGAGACACTTAAACAGCCGCGTCAAACATTATATCAAGTATTTACTTTCGAAAAGATTAGATGATACTATAGTTATTGGTGCACTCATCATAGGTTACTCCAGAGTGACTGAGTAAATTTTGCATGAATAGTTAATATTTATAGTTATTTTTGAGAATCATCTGGGTGTTTAAGTAATAGGATACTTTATAAGTTTATTCTGCAGCTACTGCTGTTTTGCAAAAGAATAGAATAGCCTGAATATTTTTCGATTTTATTTTTATTTTTTTATTGAAGATGCATTATATAAATCCTTGAACTAAAATCCTATTTATGATATTAACTTGCTTTATTAATTATCAATATAATACATTTAAATTACTATAAAAAATAAAAAATATATTAAAAAATCTATTTTAAACTTATTTTTACTTTCAAAGTATCTAAAGGTACTGCAAACCGTTCTTTTTCAATCTCAGTATCTGAAAATTTTTTGATTTTACTTATTTACATTATAAAAACAAAACATTTCCCGTAATTTTCAATAAAGTGTTTTATTTAATATATTAAACAAATAACGAAAGAAAATGAAGCATAAACCGGTGAAGTATATTTAAACAGTTTTAAGAGGGGAGCTTACACCATTGTTAATTATAAAAAATTCTGTGATAATTAAAGGTTGGCATAATTTTATTGAGAGCTTGTTCATCTTAAAAAGTCACATATACTCTCTGTGTCGATCAAACTTATGGAAAAAATCGATTTATATAGTTTAGAATATGCTGAACTTTAAAAACAACGGCATCGAGTAATAGTGGATACTATATACACTTTTTAATTACTATTGCTTCAATGAGAAACAGTTTTATTTATTACATACTATAAAGTTATTATACAAGGGTCACTGTTCCTACGTAGTCAAAGAATACATTAAAAATTTTTTTTTATACAAAATTGTATGGTAAATTATTTGAAATTTTCTTAATAAATAAAAAAAAAAAAAAAAAAAATTTGAAAAAGCACGTAATGCATCATTTGTGTTAATTAAAGTTAACAATCATACGATTAAATTTTTGATAAAAACTTATAGCACATTCATCAAGATTACGAGCTTCGCATTATTAAACTTTTTAGCAATCTCAAAATATAACGGTTTTAACAATAGGAATAAAAACAATTTTGTTGTATTTTGTAGAACATCTTTAGAAAATTCAGCATAGTGGTTGGTTATTTATTTATTTTTTTTATTAAATTTTGATTTTTTTTAAATAAGTTTAGATAAATTTTTAAAGTTCAAGTTATTTTAATGGGCCGAAAAGTTAAAAGTAGTTTCGCTAAAGAAACAATTAAAAAACACTTTATCGAAAATCAAACTTAAAAATAAATTAAATTACCTTCAAAATAATCATTGTCGACTAATTCATCTTCCTCCTCTGATTCATCGAAACTCTCGTTTTCACATTCCTTTTGATTGTTAAATACAGTGCCCGATTCCAAATCATTAAAATCATAATCATCAGCCATCAACAAAGCAACACTTTTGACTATTTCAGTTGGTCTGATACCTGCTGGCTGTTGATACCTTCGCCACAAATCGTTAATTTTTTCTTCTCAAAAAAAAAATAACGCACGTGTTTATTATTACCAAAAGTAAATAATATGTATAAATAATGTAAAACGGCATTTTTTTTTTGCTACATAAGTGAAACAATTAAATTAGAAATACGCATACTAACTTTGCAGATTTCTATGCGTATAAATAAATAATGGGACTGTCGGTTGGTCCCATCCCTCTAATACATTGCACAGAGCGGCAGCAATGCATGGTAATGCATAGGATCTAGCATCATTTTCCTGATTCAATGAATAGTACTCTCTCTAGAAAAATTGTAAAATTTGTGTAAAAGTAAGGTTTATTGATGCACTTTTATAAGCAGAAATCGATTTTAATATCAGATAAAAAAGTCTAGGGGGGTGATTTTTTAGTAAACATGGATGAATTCACCTTGCAATAAACTTCCTGATAGCACTTTTTCACAGCCTTAACGCCGACCCTAGTTACCAGGTGTCTATCATGACCTCGTATATAGTGTAATCAAAAATGTATTCCCATGGCTTAATCGCTGGGTATACGACCCATGGATATATCTTGAACTCAGATAAACTGATAGAATTTAAAACTTCCTGACGATGTTATGTACAGTACTTCAATCGCTCAACCTACGCACCACGGGTTTATTTTGAGCTTGGTTATACTATTTAAGTTTAAAACTTCCTGGAAAACTCATATCCAGGGATGAGTGATTAGGCCTAATTACAACAGTACTCACCAAGCATTCATCCTGACCAGTGATTTAGTGATCGAAATAAAAAATTCCTAGTAAACTCGTCCTCAGGACGTAATCGCCGACCCTACGTACCAGGTGTTTATCCTGACCTACTTGCAGCGATTGAAATCAAAACTTCCTTGGGGATTCACCCCCAGGGCCTAATTAACGACGCTACGTACCAGTTGATAATAACACTCTTGTTGTACTTTTCCCAAATCCTCGCTTGATATATTTTTGAATAAAAATGATTTTTTTTTTTTTTTTAATCATATATTCTTGGGGATCTCAGTCTCAAAGCCTAATATTTGGCCCCACGCATCAGCTGTTTATTCAGACCTCGAATGTATTAATTTTCATACCTCCGGGACGAAAACACCAAATTTCCTCCCCGGCTCGGAGCGGGACTTTGGGTTTTCTTCCCGTCGTAATGAAAAAAACATTACACACGACGCAGGAAAAAATTAGCCAACCCCTAGCAAACCTTTGCCACCCTCGCCCTCGGCTCAGGAGTCAATTTGGGTTTGCTAGGGCTGGCTAATACTTTTCCAGCGCCCGGTGTGTAATATACTATTAATTTAAAACTTCCTGGGGAACTCATGCCCAGAGCTTAATCGATCATCCTACGCACCAGGGGTTAATCCTGAACTTGGATATGCTACTTAAATTTAAAACTGCTTGGGAAACTCATCGCCAGTGCCTAATAGCCGACGCGACTCACCAGGTGTTCATCCTTACCTAGGATGTAGTTGTGATCAAAATCAAAATTTCCTGAGGACTCTCTTAATTAAAAGTTTTCTTTTAAGTAACCCAACTATATAAGTTGCAGCTGTATAAGCCTCATCGCTTGAGTAAGCATTAAATAAATAAATTAAATAAATAAATAAATAAAAAAATAAATAAATAAATAAAAACCCAATTAAAAATAACAACAATAATAATAATAATATTAATAACATTTATGTTGAAAAAAAAAATCACCAACAAAAATTAATTAAAATTTATTCAAGTTTGTTGAAAATTATTATTTCCAATGACGTCACTATAAATTAACTCCACCTAATTTTTAGATTCGTTTGTACATTCAAAATAACCAATCACGCACTCTCTTAGAAAGTAGATACTATAACCCAACCATTACACCCCGTTGCTTAGCAAATAACAACTTCCCGCTAAATGTCGCTTCCCGCTAAATGTCGTAGACTCGAGCGAAGCCGATCGTCCGAGCGAAGACATAAACGATCAGGCTCGAGCAATAACTTCGATTCCCGCGAAAAGGGGTAGAGGGAGACCCTAGGGATCGAAGAATGAGAGAATGATTCGCGTGGGATCACCGTCACCACGTCGAACCCGTGCGAATCGGAAACGCTAGTTTCCTTTTCTATTTCTCTGTCCTATTGATCCATTTTTCCTTTTTCCTTGTATTTTCCAGATGGCAGAGAAGAAATTGGAGCAGCAGGAACAACCCCTGATGCCATTAGCAAGAGTTGGCTCAGGACCATACGATTTTGGAGTCTGGGCGAGCATGATGGCAAACCCTCGCCAGACGATGGGGAAGCTCCTCTACGTTTCTGGGGTCCTGGCAAAAACAGGACACCCAGAAATGACTGATTTTGTCTTTGACAAATTATACGGTGTCTGCTTGTCGTCACAAGCAGAAACTGTAGAACGAGTCTCCGCCTCGACTCAGTTGGAGACCCGATTAGCCTACGGGCTGCCAAACTCCCCTCCCGAATCATGGGAGGAGGCATGCGAGACTTTGGACGTCGTATGCCAGCAGCTGGATGACCAGCTGGGAGCGGAGCAGGAAGCCATTCGCCTGTTCCAGGCCTATAAGGCGAAAAAGCACCAAGAGCCAAATTGGGTCCGCGAGGACTACTCCTCGTGGATAAGCGAGCGGCAAGAGGAGCTCCGACTTTTGGACAAACACCGAAGGGCTATCGAACAGAAGAAGAAGGCCACCAGGGAAGCCGCAGAGGAGATGGCCCGAGCCGAAGAAGCCTTACGAAAGGCCAAGGAGGCCGAGAACTCAGCCATGAGACAACTGGCCATGGCAAAATCGAAGGCGCTATTTGTTTCTGGCCAAACCAACAAAAGCATGGCCAGAAACTACTACAGAGCGAAATTCGGCGTTAACTGCCGAATTTGCACTTGGCCAAATGTGGAAGACCCCACTATGTGCCCCAACATTGGGGAGCACGAAGAATTTCTCCGGTTGCGGAGAAAGTGATAATTGTGAGGCGAAACAGTGGTTAAACCATGCCACTTCCATGTAGATGGTAAAATAAAAATTGGACAAACTACTTTCCTGATTGTTAGTTTGTTTTTCTTTTTCACCAACCTTGAATCCTCCGATATCCTTTTTTGACTAGGTTGCGTCGGGTATTATCGATACAACGTCGATACGTTGTATCTAGGGGGGGGGGGGTTGTCACGGTCGGTGAAAATATTCGTCCACACGATTGAGATTTTTCGTGTGGACGCGGGCCAGCAGCAGACGAACAGCTGCTGGCGGACCATTCCGGAACGGACCGACCGTTAGCGGTCGGACTAGCTGGAACGAGGCGTAAGCGCGCCAGTCTACTTTGATAGTTTAGGCTAGACACTCCGTCTCTCTCTCGTTCTTTTTTTTGTCGGAATAAAGAAAGTTGTGATCGCGGCTCGCGGAGAGTTTTCTTTTGTCAATTACGACTCGCAAAGTCGCTGAGAGTGTAGTGTGTTGGAGTGTACGAGTTTGTGGTGTACAAACTAGAAATCCCGGAACCCCTGCTACACGGAGATCTCCACCCGCGCGGCGTCAAGTTTTGTGCCCCCCGAAAACGAGTGTGAAGCGTGTGTGTGCAGGAGTGCTGGGTGATAAGGGAGAGAATTCGTAGATTGTTCTCTCCCCGTCTGGATTTATTTCCTGAAGATTCTACGTGTGAATCCTCGATAGAATTCACGCGTAGAAACTTGCGAGCCGGCGCGCGTAGCCGCCCGGCAGATTGCTTTGTTTACTTTTACTTTTCTTTGTTCGGCCACTCGCGCGATCGGCCGAACTTTAAATCTTAAATTCTAGAATCGCGATAATTAATTTTTGTAGTAGTATTTTTTTTGTTATTCTTTTCGACAATAAATTGTAAAATTAAAATTAATTGTTGTTCCGAGGTTTTTTTTATTAAAAACCGAACCTTTTTCCTCCGCTCGACTTTTCCTCATTTAGAGAATTCATTAATTCCGGGAGATTTGTTTTATTTTGATTTTAGCTTGGGGAATACCCCCGCCCACTGCCGGCATTCGGCAGCTAGTCCGCGTACGCGTCTCCCCAAGCATGTCTGCTTAATTGTTTGCAGGTACTGGCAACGGCTGGAGGAGTACTCAGGAGCGAGTACTCAGGAGTTTTATATTTGTACAGTTGCTGGTCCGACAACGCGGATCGTCGTTGTTTTTCCCCGGACGAGCACTGTAACACTACTGCACTCTAAATATAAAAGATCAAAAAATGTCCCTGAATTGTGAAAACCGGCAAGTTTGTAGTTTTTGCAAGCAACACAAAAAATTTTTATTTCTTTGTTAAAAAACCTAATGTGAGGCTGACAAAGATTTATAATATTTTAGTAGTTTTAGGGGTCAATGAAAGTACCTGCTTCTTATTAAAATTTTTACAAGTTTTTGAAATTAGTAATGTTTCGATCGCCCTTATTTTTTAACAGATCTTAAGCTTGACAGTGGCGAAAGGACTGCGGTTTTATTCACGTCAAGACAAAGAATTTGAAAACTCAGAAGATACAGCAAACTTCTGCGAGAAATTTAATGATTTGTTCGATGCGTTAAATCGTAAACAACCGAATCAAGGCCTACAAGTTAATAACAAGGATTATAAGGTACATGGTTTTTTGGCAGTTGCCTGCCAAAGATCATTGCTCTGTAAAATGAATAAAATGTTAGTAAAAATAATTTAACACTTTCTTTTTTTTTTTTTTTAATTTTAGTTTTTAAAAGACACCCTTGATTGGTTGAACAAATGGGAAAAAAGAGTTAGTGACAAAATTATTCCGGAAAACGAATTTCTCAGCAGAGATACAGCTGCTGGTCTGAGAGTAACCATTCAATCAACTATTGATTTGTGCAGTTGTTTAAAGGAAAAATTTAATTTTAACTACTTATTAACTGGAAAAGTTAATCAAGACAACCTTGAAGTAAGTTTGAAAAAATTTTTTTCGTATAAATGATTTTCATGTATCCACAACCATACGTTGTATATCACGGTCGTTGAATCGATTTCAACACGACATATAATTCCAACACTATGATTAACTGTCAATTTCAGTAATTATTTGTATCAATTTTAAGGACCTTTTCAAAACCCGAGTAAAAAATGATTTTATATTTCAATTGGCATGGAAAGTCATATAAATAGTTCTATATTTTAATTGGCATCGAAAGTAATATTTTACCCTGAGTAAGATGTTTACTATCTAAAAAAAAAAAAAAAACGGAATAAAGTAGCTATAAAAAGTTTACGCAATCACGGTGTTAATAATTTATCGGTCTATGAAAAAATTTGCGATTATTTGTTTTTTCTGCTACTGCTAACGATTTTATAACAAAAAAGGTTTTCTCCTTTAAAATGAAATTTTTCACTTAATAAAAGTCATTAACAAATTATTTTTGATACAACATTTTTAATTTTAAAAGTAAAAAAATACTCTCAAATATTTTCATAGACCGATAACATATTAATTTAGTGATTACATAATATTTTCTATTAGATTTTTTCTTTTTTTACTTTTTTAATTAAAATTTGATAAATAATAAAGACACTTTCCATTCCAGTTAAGGGGAAGTCCGGCGAGTTTTTTTTATGAATAGATTTTAATTAAGAAAATATTTTTCAAAAAGAGCTCTGTAGCAGGGTAGAGAAATAAAAAAGCTGTAATTTAAAAAAAAATCATGAAAATTGATTAAAAATTCACTGAGTAAAACGCAGAACGGCAGTTGAAGATTTTTTTTTCGTCAATCGTGGCAGCCATGTCGTCGTCTGCCGCTATTGCTGTGCGTGGCTATGCGTGTCTAACCTATAAGTTTGTAAAACTTTATGACTGCCTTACGGCTTACTCCTCAGCTACCTGTCCTCAATAAATCAAATTCGTAGTAAAAATTATCTTGCAAAATCAAATATATATGTGATGAAAAATCAAAATAATGAAATAAGCTGAAACTCAAAATGACTTATTCATTACACTCAATACAAGGCTGAAAATGTGTCAATTGAAAAAAAGAATCATACATTATTTCTTAAATAAAATTAGCAAAATCACTAATTTTATGAAAAAATTTTCTTCTTAAATAAAACTCTTCAGTTGCATTATAAACAATTCATGTTTCTTCAATTATTTCTTCAATATTTACTCTTGATTTGCGTAAAAATTTCAATAATTTTCTTCATGTAAAGTAGGTCTCTTGAATTATAAAAATTTCAAATACAAGTAATATTTTAATCTGTCTGAATCTATCTAACAAAGTAAATTTCTTTAATCCGTCAAAGTAGCATCATAAAAAAGTAATTAATTGATAGAATTTCTTAACTTTCAAAAATATATGATCTTTCTAAAATTAAAAGTTATATTTTATTTATATTTGTAGTTTACTTTATACTAATCTATATAATTTATTGTTTACAATTTTAAGGCTTTACTATTGACAGAAGTAAACTATTGACTGAAATAAAATCAGACAATAATAACGACAAGTTTTTCTTCGTGCCTGTATTGATTAAATTAACTTATTAAACTTTATGCAATTTATCAAGATTTATAATATTAATTAATTCTTTACAATTTTTATTATTTGTAATATAAACTATTGCCTGAAGTAAAATCAGTGTTCAAGATTTCGCGCCACTAAAGGACGGTGCTGGTCAAGCGAGCCGATCCTGTTTCCGAGCGGGCCGAGGCTTCCGCCCGCTCAACCAGTCGTCGTCGAGCCGCCAAAAGCACGAGCACGCCGGCTCGTACTTGCTCCGTTTTCTTTGTTATAGAAAAGGCCGACGATTTAAAGAGGCTGAGACATTCCTAGTAAAAACAGCGAATGCTCTCTCCTCTACTTACTGTAAACCTTTATTACAGTAAAATAAATAATTAAGTTTAGTGTTCAGCAGTAAAATCAGTGTTTTCATTTCGCTACCCTTTTTGTTCCTCGCATGGTCCCTCGCGATCGCGGTTAGTAAAATAGCTTCTACAGTCCGCTAAAAAACATTGGTCCTATCGATCGCCGGATAAGATCGGTAGCCGCGTCGCGAGTGAAAAAGTGAGTGAAAAAGAGTGCGAAGTTACACCCACGCCGCGCCGCTGCTTCTCACAGCGGCCATTTAAAGGTGATCCAGAAGAGACGCCAAGCCGACCGTCAGCCAGCCAAGCGGCGGCCATTAATAAGAGCATCGTTCCGCGACATTCCTCGAGTACCGCAAGACACCAGGGATCAACGAGATCGAATCACCTGATGGATCGCAGTCGAAAACACGCGACGAGCACACACCACTTGGAGAGTAGTCACCCCAACGAACCCCCACGACAACACGGCAGCTGAGCACAGCCAAGGATCAGCTGATCATCGATCATCGTTGGAGACCAGTCATTGGTGTGTTCGCTCCTTGCTCTCTTTAAACCTTGTTTACAAAGCTAATTGATGTTTATATTTTCTTTCTGTTCAGCTCTCTTTGGACAACAGGTTTAAACATTTTTTTTTCATTTTAGCTTATTCCTTCTGATCTCTCTTAATTTGAAAACTTTTACAAACCTCATGAATCAATTGTCATAGACAAAATTAGCTTTCTTGAGATTGTTTATTTTACCTCTCCAAGTCTACTTTTTCTATCAACTATCACATGACAAAACAGAGGTTTTGTAAATTACATTAAAATTATTTACCAAATTTAATGGTTTTTGTGACATAGATAATTTATATATATTTTGAGGACATAACTAATTCAATTGAAACTGCAGGTGTGAAACTCTACCCATGGTACACACATCCTGACATTGGACTCCAAAACATCATACGTCAACTCCAATATCATCTGGAAAGTTGGCCCTGCTTATCAATTAACTCCGAATGGATTCCTCAACCACCATGGTATTCTTCGAGTACGTCCTGCAGCTTCATAAATACTCTTGGGTGTCTATCGAGCACTGATCCTGAACAATCTGCCTGTACGAGTAGCATCCTATCCATCGATGGAGTCTACGCTTAAACTCTTAAGTATCGTATAGCTTTATTTATTTGGTTTCAATCTCTTACACCTGCTTTGCTTACACCTACAGAAAATATTCCTTTTTTTATATTCTAAAAATTGGATTTTTTTTTCTTTTAGGTTTGTTCATGCTAAACCCCCTTGTTAGTCACAGCACAACTTGAGTGTTGTGTTAATCAGTGACACATAACCCCAAACTAACACAAACTAATTACAGTAATTTCAGGACTGTAGGAAGTCATCAGGTCTCTACAGAGACAACCCGTTTCCCAGATTTAGTGTGCTACACAAATCTGCCCGCACCATGAGGACTCACCTGTGCTCAGCACAAGAATAAAACAACTACTGTAATCAGTACCCAGTACGCACCCACTAACTACAACACCCCATTAACACCTTTTTTTTGTTTGATCTTTAGATTTGATAGGGTCATCAAAATTTATCTGATTCACTAAAAAGTGATCAACTTAGTTTTGTTAGTGCCATCCAGTTGAGCCACAAACGTGGTATAGTATATTGCTAATAGGTCCCTATTACCTTATTATTACCCCTTTGAATTACGTTTAGTAATTCGATCCACTCAGTTAGGTATGAACCTAATCCGATAAAGTAAACGACTTTATCCCCTAGTTGAAAGATCGTCTTTCAGCTAACCAGCCACTGAAATTATCACAATTTTAAGCCCCTCATTCTCCATATTCACTTATTCAAAATGAGTGACCCAGCCAATGCTGCAGAGGCTCTCGAGCTTCAAGCCACGATTCAAACCCACATAGCGAATCACTACGAGAACTTCAAAAAAAAGGGAGCCAGTAAAATGACTCGTGAATTAGCTGAGGCAAGGATCCTCCGCCTGAAAGACCTCTGGAAGCAGTTCCAACATAACGATGAAGTCCTAAAAAACTGTGAGGACGTCGATCGCAGCGACGATTACTTCACAAAGGCCATCTTGTTCGAGATGCAAGACGTTTACGACGACGTCTACGATCTCTATACTCAGTTCATCAAAACTCAGCCGTCTGCTACACCCTCAGCGACGACTACTCAGCCAAACCCTCCACCGACTCCACCTCGGGACGACTTGGTAGGTGTTTCCGCCATCTTAAAGTATTTTCCGCAAACTGTGCTACCCACCTTTTCTGGAAAAACTTCCGATTGGCCCCAGTTTAGAGATATGTACGTATCTCTAGTCCACAAGCAGTCAGCACCCTCAGTAATGAAGTTGAACTGCTTGCTCACTCACCTCACCGGTGAAGCTCTTGATGTCATCAAAAACATCACGATCTCGGTCGCTAATTACGAATTGGCCTGGGAAACGCTCAAACTCCACTATGAGAATCTTTGACGTCTAGTACAAAGCCATCTGTCTGAGATCTTCTCAGTTAAACCTATGAGCAATCACTCCAGCCTCGAAGTCAAGCGGGTGATAAACCAAACTTTTACACCTTTCGATGCCCTCACAGGTCTGGGTAGACCTACCAAACAGTGGTCTGACATCATAGTCTTCATGCTCGCAAGGCTAATGGAGCTTAACACGCGACGTGAATGGGAAGTTCACTTAGGAAAGAGTGTCAATCCTCCCACTCTTGACCGGATAAAATCCTTTCTCCAGGGTCAAGCCCTGATTTACGAGGCCCTCGAAGATGCCTCCGGTTCACTGCCGAAATCTTCGAACCCTCCAAAGAAGCCCTTGACTAATTCCTTGCAAGCCGCGGCTAGCATCCCAATTAAGAAGGAAAAGCGAAATAAGGGACAATACGGGAAATGTCACGTTTGCAGTGAGAAGCACTTCCTAAACAAGTGCCCCGTTTTCAGATTGAAGTCCTTGGCTGAAAAGCGCTTAATTATCAACGAGCAAAAGCTCTGTTCCAATTGCTTCGGGCATCATCGCATCAACGATTGCCCATCTCCTTTTACGTGTGCTATCTGCAAAGCAAGGCACCACACCCTGCTCCACAACCCCAAGAAAGACAACTTGGCACTCACGCCCCAATCACAGGACTCTAGCAACTCAGCTACTCCTACAACACAACAGCCAAGTGGTCATGCCCAAGGGCAAACTCATACTCTTAATGCCCGTAGCGCACCCATTAATGGTGCTTCACTGGATCTTGGAAGCGAAACCGGTGTTTTACTCGGCACAGCCCGCATCGTAGTCCAAGGACCCGATGGTCGAAAAGTAAGAGCAAGGGCTCTGATCGACAACTGCTCACAGCCCTCTTTCATTTCGAAGGAGTTGATCGAAAAACTGGCTCTACCCCATATCCCTACTCACACACCAGTTTCCTCTGTGGGAGGAGTTCAGTCAGTCACCGGTAAACAAATCGCCAGCTTCAGACTGAAGCCCTATTTTAATTCTCGGTTCTCGTGCGAGGTCAAGGCTTTAGTTGTTCCTAAAGTTTGCTCGTACAGACCCCCTCACACACAGATAACTCCCAACTTTCGGCATCTCTCTAAACTAAATTTGGCAGACCCAGCCTTCCTGGACGACTCCGAGATCGACGTTCTGTTGGGGGCAGATATCTATGCTCTAATAATCCAGGACGGTGTTGCCAGGGGTAAACCAAACGAACCAGTTGCTACATGTACCCTGCTTGGTTGGTTAGTTACTGGCTCAGTACCCTTGATTTCAAACGTCACAACCAACGTTGTCCTTCAATCATTCCACTGTGCAGGGGATGACTCACTCTCTGAGATTCTCCAAAGTTTTTGGTTACAAGAAGAGTTGCCACCCTCTAAGCTTCTCACACCCGAGGAAGAAGCGTGCGAGGAGCACTTTGCTAGAAATGTCAGGCGAGAGGCCGACGGCCGTTATAATGTAAGGCTGCCTTTCAAACAGCCTACAGACGCCCCTCTCGGTGATTCGTACAGCAAGGCGGTGTCCATGTTGAAACGTATGGAACGTAAGTTTGAGACTGACCCCATTTTCAAGGGAGTATACTTTGACTTTATAGGAGATTATATCTCCAGCGGTCACATGATTCACGTCCCAGAAAACTCACCGTTGCGCAAACCACTCGAGTATACCTACTTTTTGCCGCATCACGGAGTGCTGAAGCCTCAAAGTACTACTACAAAACTACGGACAGTCTTTAACGGCTCGAGCGAGACTAGCGCAGGTGTTTCGCTGAACAGCCTACTCCACACAGGCCCTAACCTCCTTCCAGAATTGCCAGATTTGATCTCTGCTTGGAGACTGTACAAATATGTTTTTGTTGCCAACATAAAGCAAATGTTTCGTCAAGTTAACCTAAACCCAGAAGATTGGCACTATCAGGCGATAGTCTGGAGATTCAGTCCACATGACCCGCTCCAAATCTATTACCTCGTTACCGTGGCATACGGTCTAGTTTGCTCGTCCTTTTTAGCCTCTCGTACACTTCGAGAATTGGCTTTGAATTATCAATTCATCTTTGCCCTTGCCTTCTTGATTCTTATGTATGAGATATACATGGAAGACGTTCTTTCTGGTGGGCACACCATTGAGGAGACTCTTGAAAAGCAAACGCATTTCGTCAGCCTCCTAAAGGGAGGTGGCTTCGAGCTCAGGAAATGGCTTTCCAATGATCCAAGAATTTTGACACACCTGCCGAAAGAACACCTAGCCACTGACCCCGCAGAAATCTTTGAGGCCTCATCTGCTTTCGCCGTCCTCGGGCTCAAGTGGCAAGCTAAGGATGATGCATTCACCTTCAACTTAAATTATATGCCCATTGAGGGTCCCGTGAAGAAACGTTCCGTTTTATCCTGCTTAGCTCGGATTTTCGATCCATTGGGCTGGTTAGCCCCGGTCACGGTGTCAGCCAAAATCTTTATGCAATCCCTTTGGCTACTGAAGTGTGGTTGGGATGACGCTTTGCCCCCAGAATACGTAAACCAATGGGACATCTGGACTTCTAAGTTGCCTGCCATTAACTCTTTGTCCATACCCAGGTATGTACAGTACTCACCTGATGTCAAATTCTGTGAGATTCACGGTTTCTCTGATGCCTCAGAAGGAGCATGTTCGGCAGTCGTCTATCTACGTTTAGTCAGTCGAGGCGAGGTGACCTGCTCACTGCAGATCGCCAAGACTAAGGTGGCTCCCCTGAAAAAATTGAGCGTGCCAAAGCTTGAACTATTGGCCGCCTACATTCTTTCCAAGCTTGCGAACCACATCTCCAACACTCTTCCTGCGAAAATTGAGGCAACTCATCTCTGGTCAGACTCCAAAGATGTACTCTTCTGGTTAAGAAGCCATCCCTCAAGATGGCAAACTTTCGTCACGAACAAGTGCTCTGCCATACTTAGCCTCACGTCAAAAGCCTTTTGGCACCACGTCAAGTCGGCAGACAATCCTGCCGATGTCGCGTCTCAAGGTGTAGATCCCGAGTCGCTACCCACTCATCCGTTATGGTGGCGTGGATCCCCATGGCTCAGTGAATCTCTTGAACCTTGGACCACCGCTGCTGACCAACTACTGGAGCACGAGCCAATCGAGGAAAAGAGCAGAAAGATGGGTCTGTTTACTCATACCGCAATTTGTCTCTCAACCCCAGAGCGACAAATGTGGAGCCTGGGTCAAAGGTACTCATCGCTGAACACTCTGCTTAGAGTCACAGCTCGTGTTATACGTTTCATGTACAGACTCCACCGCAAAGTCACCGCACGAAACCTTGTAAATAGTAGTTTTAAGTTTTTTGATTTTTTGGTCTTTACTGACCCGCCTGCAGGCTACCTGTCTTCGCAGGAGCTGCAAAACTCCAAACTCTTATGGATTTACCTCACTCAGCAAACGTATTTTCATAGCGAGATAGAAAAACTCAAAAGCCAAAAGGAGACTCCCAAGTTTCTGCTCAAGCTGAACCCCTTCGTCAGACACGGATTTCTCCTAGTTGGTGGGCGTCTTGATCAATCACTGCTGCCCTACAGTCAAAAGCATCCATACATCCTACCCAGCGACTGCTTCTTCACACAGTTGCTCGCCAGCTTCGCACATGACCAAACACTTCATGGTGATGTCCAGCTCTGCTTAGCCACTCTCCGCACGCAATACTGGATACTAAATAGTCGTCGAATCGTCAAGGAAGTAATACATAAATGCAAGACATGTATTAGACAAGCAGCGAAAACCCAGAATCAGTCAATGGGCGACTTACCTCATCTTCGAGTACGCCCAGCGCCTCCTTCTGCCCACAGTGGGGTGGACTACGCCGGTCCTTTCTCTATCCGCTTAACCAAAACTCGAGGAAAGGGTACACTAAAGGGTTACGTGTGTTTGTTCGTGTGCCTAGTTACTTGGGGCATCCACTTGGAACTGGTCGAAGACTACACCTCTGACTCGTTCATTGCAGCGTTCCATCGATTCACTTCAAGATGGGGTATGTGTACCAATCTTGTCAGCGACCAAGGCACCAACTTTGTCGGGGCTGACACCGAGTTGGACCGCATGTTCCGCGAAAGTTCATCCTATGTGAACAAAATTTGTCCCTACTTGGCCTTACAGGGCACTAAGTGGACTTGGAACCCCCCAGGTGCGCCACATTTCGGTGGGATCTGGGAAGCTGGGGTTAAGTCCACCAAGTACCACCTTCGTCGGGTTATCGGCGAGTCCGTTTTGACGTTCTCAGAGATGTCAACGCTTTTGAGTCGAGTCGGTGCTTGTCTGAACTCCCGACCTCTACTTCCATTGATGGATCATGTCTCCGATAACGACTTTCTAACGCCAGCACATTTTTTAATTCAACAAAAATCTTACCTGGTTCCAGAACCTGACTACACGCTCGAGAAAATCCCAGCTAGCCGTAGATGGCAACTCGTCTCACAAATGACTCAAAGCATTTGGTCACGTTAGAGGAACGAGTACCTCTCATCGCTGCAGCCACGAACTAAATGGACAAGAAAAACGCGCTCTTTCAAGGTTGGTGACGTGGTTTTTATTCGCCAAGAAAACACTCCACCGGGACATTGGCCTTTGGCACGCGTAGTCGAAACCCATCCAGATAAACACGGAGTAAACAGAGTGTGCGACGTCAAAACCGCAAAATCACAGCTGCAGCGACCTTCCGTCAAATTGGTGCTTCTCGTGCCTGCGACGGCAGAGCCACAACCACCGGTGAACTTGGAAGCACCCACGTCGAATCTGGTGTTGCTTCAAGCATCTGAGTAAACAAATTCTACATTTTTTAATATTAAGTTTCTTAACCATTTTTTTTCTTTGTTTTGTAATGTTACAGTTAGCTTGTTAATCGATTGCAAATATTAGCATCGATTAAGGAGGGCGGAATGTTCAAGATTTCGCGCCACTAAAGGACGGTGCTGGTCAAGCGAGCCGATCCTGTTTCCGAATGGACCGAGGCTTCCGCCCGCTCAACCAGTTGTCGTCGAGCCGCCAAAAGCACGAGCACGCCAGCTCGTACTTGCTCCGTTTTCTTTGTTATAGAAAAGGCCGACGATTTAAAGAGGCTGAGACATTCCTGGTAAAAACAGCGAATGCTCTCTCCTCTACTTACTGTAAACCTTTATTACAGTAAAATAAATAATTAAGTTTAGTGTTCAGCAGTAAAATCAGTGTTTTCATTTCGCTACCCTTTTTGTTCCTCGCATGGTCCCTCGCGATCGCGGTTAGTAAAATAGCTTATACAGTCCGCTAAAAAACAATCAGGAAATAATAACGACGAGTTTTACTGCGTTCCTTTATGAACTTACATATTTATAATATGAATATTTAATAAATAATTTGTTTATTAAGTTTTAAAAATTTAAATTAAAAAAGGAAGTTTCTATGTCGATAAAACCATTTTCATACTCGACGAACCCATTTCTTTGCCGTTTATACAAAAACAGAAGGTCATATTAGCAAAACACTGCCCATATTCAGTTTTTCGTTAAAATAAAGGAAATTGATATCTTCCTTTATGTGCAACGTTATAAATTTTAGTTTGAGACTGCATGGGTTCGTCAAGTATCAAAATGGTTTTATCGACATAGAAACTCCCTTTTTTAATTTAAATTTTTAAAACTTTGCGAGGGAGTGAATCCCTCGTAAATTATTTTTCTTACCTGGCAGTGTCAGGTCACCTGGGAAACAATGAAATTATTTATTTGTTTGTTTACTTTCCCAGGTGATAACCATGCCACTTTCTCGCGCAGCAGAAGCCGACCACGTGGCGACGATCGCCGTCGGCTGGACGCTGCTGTTGCAGCAGCACGAGCACCCGGCGCGCGCACGACGCATACACACACACACACATGTTCACCACCCGGGAAGGCTCTCCTGGCCCAGGGCGCGCACGTACACACACATACACCACACACGGGTTCGATTTCTCCGTCGGGGAGTTTTCGGCGACGGAGGAGGTGCGCGGCGCGTGTCGGCAGACGACGCAACTGCGTCGCCAAGCGCGTGCGCGCACACTCACCACAGTAGACACGGGCGTGAGTGAGATTTTATTTTTTTTTTTATTGTGTACGTTGCGCGAACAATGGGTGCGTATGGGGGAGAGCGAGAGAGAGAGTATGTGCGCGAGGGATAGGGTAACGCAGTGAGTGCCTCGTGTGCATTATTTTTTTTTATTCTTTATTTTGGATTTTCGTGCGTATTATAGGTGGCGTGGCGATCGCCACCGGAAGATTGTAGACGGGAGCGTGATTGGGTGTTGTGGCGTGAATGTGTCTGATTGGTGGACAAATGACTGTTTTCCTCGAGTATGAATGAGGCTTAATTAGATTAATTTGTGTGGATTGGCGGAGAGTGTTAGGAGGGGATGGTGAAGAAGGAAGTCGAGTCAGAGAGACGCGGGGAGCGTCACTCTGTTCTCAGTAGCCACAGTGTGAGGTAGTGTTTTTGAGAGTGTGCTTTAAAATTTCTCCATTCTTCTTCTTTCTGTAGACTTGTTTTAAGAGTTTTTTTTGAGTTGTAGACATTTTTTTTTTTCCTTATTTTTTTTTATCTAGGTTGATACCAGAAAATAAAAACTTGGGTTAGTCCACTGCAAATTTTAGAGTTGAAATCAAATAAAAGGAACAAAGAGAGTAATCGAAGTGGCCATTGTGAAATAGAAAATTTTGGGTGAAAGTAAGGTTTTACGTTATTCTATTTAAAATTTTATAAAGCATGGTTGTTTTTTTTTTTTAAATTTGGGTATCGGTACGCTAATTAAAAAAAATGGTTATATATCATTGGAAGTGTCTTATATAAATTCGAACGAGATTTTTTTTTTTCTTGGCGCGGCGTCGTTACCCGCCATTTTGTAGACGACTTAGAGTTCTGTTCATTTCCTTTGTTCTCAAATCAAATTTTATTTTTTTTGTAATTGTAGACTTGATTTTTTTAGTAGACAAGAATAAAATGAAATTAACCTAAATTTTTGTAATAATTTATTTCTTCTCTCTCTAGCTCACCAACCATTCCCGGAGGTTTTTTCTCTCCGTGGAAACCCTCACCCCAGATTAAGGAGTTTTCCCCGAGAGTTTTTGTGAGAGATTTTCCTTGTAACGGGAGGGCCCGGGAAACTCCGTTAATTATTTAAGGGAGACCCTTTTCTTAAGAAATACCCCGTAACAAATGGCGCCCGAACATAATTTTTTTTGTTAATTTTTTTTTTAAAATTAATCCACGGAGAGTTGGTGAGAGGAGAGGAAATATTTTTTTTTTTTTTCTCGGTTATTGCATTTATTTTTATCTCGTTTTAGTTTTTACTAGAGGTGTTTTTGTTTTTTTTTCGAGAAGAAAGGGACTTAGGAAATTTTGTAGTCAGGCTAGGGACTTAGAAAATTTTGTAGACAGGTTAGGGACTTAGAATAATTTCGGAAGAGAATAACTTAGAAAAATTTTCGACGAAGAGAACTTAGAATTTTTTCTTAGCAGTTGGACTTAGTAGAATTTTTCATAGGTGGAACATTGAAAAATTTCGAAAAGTTGGACTTAGTAATTTTCGGTGATTGAAATTAGGAAAATTTTTTTTCTTTCGCGACAGTTGGACTTAATAGAATTTTCCAAGGTGGTACAGAGGAAAATTTCGAAAGGTTGAACTTTAGACGGATGAGTGTGAATTTATGGAAATTAACAATTGGTGATGGATATTTGGGAACATTGATGTGATTTTTATAATTTTATTGTTGGCTAGTGACCGACAAAATATTATAATTAATTGTTGGCTAGTGTCCAACCAATATTAAAATTTAATTGTTGGCTAGTGTCCAACTGAAATATTTATTTTATTTTTTGGATTTTACCAGGTTTTAGGAAGATTTATTTGTAGTACAAAAGAGAAGAGCTTATAAAATAAAAATAACAGCTACGGAGAAACAAAGGTTCAAAACATTGTAGACGGTAAAAAAAAAAAAAAAAAGTTTTTTTTTTGTGAATAAAGAAAATTAGAGTCAGTGAAAATTTTCTTTCAGGTTCGAGAAATTGTAGACAGAAAATTTTTTTTTTGTGAATTAAGAAAATTAGAGTCAGTGAAAATTTTCTTTCAGGTTCAAGAACATCAGTGAAAATTTTCTTTCAGGTTCAAGAACATTGGAGACAAAAAAAATTTTTTTTTTGTGAATTAAGAAAATTAGAGTCAGTGAAAATTTTCTTTCAGGTTCAAGAACATTGTAGACAGAAAATTTTTTTTTTTTTGTGAATTAAGAAAACTAGAGTCAGTGAAAATTTTCTTTCAGGTTCAATAACATTGTAGACAGAAATTTTTGTTTGTGAATTAAGAAAATTAGAGTCAGTGAAAAGTTTCTTTCAGGTTCAAGAGTATTGTAGACAGTGATAATTTTCTTTTCAGGTCCAAGATTAAGTGTAGACACAAAATTTTTTTTGTGTTTTCTCAGATTCAAGATTGAGTGTAGACAGTATTTTTTTTTTTTTCTTTCTTGTGGTTGTGTTCTCGTGAGGAATGGCAGAGAAGATGGAATACCGAACATATGTAGACAGCATGAGAAGATTATTAACAAATTCTCGTGACATTAGGGGAAGGTTGAATGAAATAAGATCGATGAGTGAAGATCGAGTGAAGGAAGAGCTGGTGAAAGCGAAGGTAAGCACGACAGGCTCTTTCGAGACAAACTGCGAAAGACTGTTACGAGTTGAGTTAATCCAGGAAGGAAAGAGGTTGGACATCCCGTGGATACCATCCGTAGACAATGAAGGAATAGAGCCGAAAGAACAACCAGCGAAAGAATACGTGCTGAACACGAGAATACATAGACAGAGGAAATCGAGACAAACGAATCAAAAACGGGGAACGAGAGAAGACAAATTGTTGACAGACGATAGCGGGAGTGAAGATCAGACAGATGGAGACGAGAATGATTCGCAGGATAGAGAGAAAAATCAATTGGGGAGAGAGGTGGCTAACAATATAGAACAAGAATCTAAGACAAGTTACTCAATTCCAGAGAACGATGGCACAAAGAAGAGAATATATGAAACGGGTCTAAGAAAAACCATAATTCAACCACCTCTGGATGTGAGAAACTTGTTTATGTCTCCTTCACACGGTGTTCACTCGGAGTGGGAAAACAAGCAATTAAACTTGGGTTTGAGAAAACAAGAAGTAGACACAAGTAGACACATGGAAAAGTCAATGGACCGAAGCAAAGGAGAGAATAGATTGATTGGTGGAAATGCTAATGAGTCAGAGAAAAACTATGAGAGGGAAGATTCGGGTGATAGTAGGATAGAACTAACAAGAAAACGGTTGATAAAGAGAAGTTCTAGAAATGGAAAAGTAGAAGGAAGACAGGAAGTAATGAAAAAACTGGACAATGAAAGAAAACAAAACAGACAATACACAAGTAGTGGTAGTGATACAAACGATGATGAGATAACTAGACAGCGTAGGAGTAATAAGGTTCATTACAGTAAAAAGAATGAGTCATCTCGTCGTCGTGAAGAACGTTATAGATCCTCCTCTAGGGAGAACCACTACAAATCTACACCTGGTCACAAGAGATATAAATCTACGTCGCGGGAGAGACGTCATGGCAACATTAAATCTCGGGAACATGATCACAGTTCTCTAGACAGAAGATATCGAAGGTCGAGGTCCAAAGAATTAAAACAGAAGCATTCATATCGTGGTAAACTGCGAACTTCTGCGACTCGACATAATCGTCGCGGATCTCCATCCAGCATTAAGAGAAGAGATTCATCGTCACGAGAAAGGAGTCATAGAAGAGTCAATAGTAGACTACGAGGCCATCGACACCGATCGTTTTCTTCATCGGAGGAACGTCGTCATGGGTCGTGGATCGGAGGCCATAGATGTGATAGAGGACATAGTAGACGTAGACGAAATTATCGTAGTAGATCCGGTTCGAGAGAGTATAGACATGTCTCAAGACGAAATCGCAGTACTTCATCATCAGACAGCCGATCACCGGTAAGACATCGTAGACACGGGTATACACAGTCTGACAATATCAATTGTGTAAGGATATTAAAGGACTGGAATTTAAAATTCTCAGGGGATGAGGCGAAGGAAAACCCAGAACAGTTCCTAAACAAACTAGACAGGTGTAGTCGGAATAGCAACATGTCGGACACTCAGATAATAAATGCAGTAGCGAGTGTAATGGAAGATCGTGCGTTAAGGTGGTACGATACGGCGATTTTGAAGATTGAAACGTGGCATGAGTTTAAAAAGTCGTTCCAGAGGAACTTTATTGGCCACTACTCACAGTATGAGGTTATGGATGAAATAAGGAATAGGACTCAAGGCAAAGGAGAAACGATCTCAAATTACATCACTTGTCTGGGCATCCTATTTAAATACTTAAAACGTCCTTTGGAAGAAGACGAACAGATAGAGATAATAAGAAGAGGGTTGCAACCTGAATACAAATGGTACTTGGACAACAAAAGGGTAGACACGGTAGACGATTTGGAACACTACGGAAAAAAATATGAAAGACAGAGAGAGGATTGTAACAGATTTGTAGGACCACCAACCAAAGACAAATGCAGAATACCTATACCGGCATTTACGAGCACAAAAAGCAAAGTGGCTGCAGTAAATGAAGTGGCGATGGTTAGTGGCGAAGGAAAGAATGCGAAAAAGAAAGATAAGAAGAGAAAAAGCATAGACAGTCTGACTCAAAGTCAGAAGAATGAAGTAGCAGGTATTCAGGTACAAAATAACCAGTTAAGTAACAACCGGTATAACCAACAAAACGGAAATAGACAACAACAAATGAGGCCACCACAACTAGGACCTCAAATACAAATACAACAACAACTAGACCAACAACCCCAGCAAGCTAGACAACAATTAGAACGAGAAAATAGACAAACTCAACAACAACAATCACGACAACAACAAACTCAAAGTGAAGGTAGACCGATGGGTAACTGTCGTAGTTGTGGTAGACCTGGTCATCGGATTTTGGAATGCCCAGATCTATGCTGCTATAAATGCAGACAGACTGGACATTTTGCAAATAGTTGCCCATTGAATGCCCAGGCAACATGTTGTCAAGTTTGTGGTGCAAAGGGTGTTACAGTGAGAAACTGTGGAAATTGTTCAAAGTTGTTAGCATTGCTGGGAAACGCCAAGGCGGGAGCGTCGGGTGGCCCAACACTCCCAAACAACAAACAGGAGCCACAACAACAGTAGACAACAGTAATGAAGTAGACGGGGAGAAGAAGGTGGACGTGGAACAACAGGTGGAAGAAATGTGGGAGGAAGATTGGACGGGTGAGGAGGAAAGTGAGGAGGTAGAGGAGTTTAGGGAGACAGAAAGTGAGAGTGGGGAGAGTGAAAAATGGGATGTGTGGAAAGTGGTGAATGATTTTAAGGCCAGGAGAACAGGAGCAATTCCTAAGCGTAAGAGTGGGATAAAATGGAGTGAGGAAGAACTAACACCAACGCAGAAAGAGAATAATCATGGTAATAAAGTAACAGAAGCAAGAGTAAACGGAAGTGAAAAGACCTGTGAAAATGCTAAAGAAAATGTAGACAAGGAGCTAGACATGAGTATTAGCAGTAGAGTAACGAGGTCAGGAGTAACTGCAAGTGAAAAGTTTTGGGAAATTCCTACAGAAATCGTATACAGGGAGGTAAACGAAAGTATTAGCGACAAAGTAGACAAGACAAAAGTAACTACCGGTGAAAAAGCTGGTGAAATTAGTGGTGAAATCGGCGTTGAGTGTAGACAAAGGGATGAAGTGGAAGATGTGGAAACAGGGAAGGAAGGGGATTTAGAGGTTAATGAGGAAGAGATAGGACAATTGATTGAAAGGTTGGCAAGTGGGGATAATATAAGCGATGAGCAACTAACACAGATAAATGTTGCAATGCAGAAATTTGTGGAACAAATCGACTGGTCTCCGAATCGAAGGTTTTACAAAGCCCCTACTGGAAGTGTGAGTGAACAAGCTGAAGGTTTTCAGACTAGTTCACGTCAAAGGGGGGGGTGGAACTGTGCGAAGCCCAGTTGAGGAAGTAGATGATGAAATAAGTGGTTTAGTGAGAGATAACAGGTTTTTCTTCAAGGTCTTGTTGAATGGGAAACCATTCCAAGCCTTACACGACACTGGTGCCACGGTGTCTATTGTGGGGGAGTCAGTAGCCGAGCATTTTCAAGCGAAAATAAAACTTTGCGCTACAAGTCTCAAACAAGTAGGTAATGACTATCTGACGGTCTTAGGTCAACTAGACCTAAATATCAATATAGATGGCCGGGTAGAGAAGATTTCGCCCAGAGCGGTGAAAGGCATTTCTAATGATATAATCCTGGGGCAAGATTTCATCCAGGCGTTCGGAATTTGTTGTAACTATGCGGATGGCTCGTGGAAAAGTGGTTCGAGTGGCATACGGCACCAGTTCACGAAGGCTGATGGAAAGAACGGTGAAACTCTAATTGCAGAATGTGCAGAGGTGAAGGAAACACCGGAAGAGAAACGACAGACAGAAGATCTAGCCAAGAAAATTTTGCCTCCACCAGAAGAATTTCAGGGTTTCACTACCCTCATGCAGCATCGGATAGAGCTGACAGAAGGAGTAAATAAGGTATCTCGCAAGGACGCGTATGCCTTACCCAGTGTAGACACGGTGTTAGACAATTTGCGGAAAGTCAGGTATATATGTAGGATAGACTTAAGACAGGCGGACTTCCAAATTCCCATAGATCCTGTGAGTCGCAGGTATACTTGTGTCTTCTTTTTTCTTTCAGGTATGTGTAGACTAACCTTGTGTCGTCTGGGTATTATTTTCTTTTATTTTATTTTTAGGTTAGGGATATCAGGTCGACGTAAAGTCCGTAAAGTAGTAGACTGTGTTGTCCTGTGTAGTCTGGGGAAGGTAAGGATCAAAATGAATTGTAAACTTATTCTTATTTTGTTGGTTGTAAAACTTGCTCACAGAATGGCGGAAGCAGTCAGCTCACCGGACGACTGGCCAGAGGAGCTCTCCAACGTGTTCGCGGAGGACAACTACCACGACATGTTGGACGAGCTCGTGGCCGAAGAGTGTTTGGCCTCCTTACCGGCGGAGATGCGCCAGGCCCCCGAGGGTGAAGAAACCCCAACACCAACGGTGATTGCCCCGCCAGGTGACCTGCCAGTGGACCTCGGCCCCCTCTCCTTGGACGACAGCAGGGAGGCTTCGTCGTTTAACGAAGCCCTCCATGGGGTGGAGGTTCTACTTCTACAGGAGAAGGATCAAGGACCATGGCAGGTCGTAGACGAGGTGGTCGCTGAAACGGGTGGGGGTTTCGACCCGTTAGCCGAGAGCCGCGCTGCCGAGGAAGAGCTCGTGGCTTACGAGCGGCGGAACGCGGGCCGGGTTTTGCCAGAAGGGGGTGAAACCATGGAGTTCGTGGAAGAGGCACCCCCGTCCAGTGGGCCCAACGACTCGCTCATTCCTTGGGACGAGATCCCGCACCAGGGCACTGTCTCACCGACGGTGACCAACGGAGTCCCGATGGCCTACGCGGGCCTCAATATCTACCCGGCAGGTTACGAGGACGACCTGAGGGAGGAGGCACAACGAGAGGTGGAAGAGACGGCGCCGCGAAGGAAGAAGAAGAAGAAGAAGAAGAACAACCCCCGGCGACACCTCACACTAGACGATTACGTCTCGGGGGGGTCCTACCCTTCTCCCCGCCACTCTCCACCTCGCGCTCCTTTCCCAGCGACCCTACCTACCGTAGACGAGACCCCGACGACCACGACGATGACGGACGAGCAGCCCCGGGTTCCCATGGGGCGGGGGGCCGTCAAGCGTACCGTTCAAGGTTCGAGTCCGGTCGCTCCCGTGACCTTAGTGCCAGTTTCGACTGCCACAGAGACCGCGGAGGTGACTAGGACTCCTACTCGGATGGACGTCGACGACCCGCCCCCCAACGGGTGCCTACTTTTTTTAAATCGAGGCCTTCCAGCCAAGCTCGAGGGTCGATTGTTCGGGGGTCTGGCTATCGTGGCCACCGACACCCACATAGACCCACCCCCAATTGTTGTTTCGGGTGCTGGTCCCTGAGTCATGAGACTCGCCGCTGCCCCCGCTACCTGGTAGGGCCCTTCTGCGATAACTGCGGTCGCAGGGGTGTTCGGGTGGGGGAGTGCCCTCGCTGTAGTTCAGCGTACCGATTACGCCTGCGTAATCGGGAACGCATCGAAGCGAGGGCGGTCCTCCCTGTCGATCAGTTTGCGGCCATGTCCCGAGCCAAAAGAAGGACTCGGTGGGACACGCCGGACTCTGCGGCCGGGGTTGTTCCGGGGGGGGGGGGGGGCGTGCAGGGTTCGGGGCCAGCGGTTGGCAAAACGGTTTTGGGGAAACGCGCCCAGGACGGCAACGGGGACGAGCTTGTGAAGGTCGTCGAGGTTCCGGTCGCTCCTTCTCTGGCCGACCTTGTCGACGTTTCGGTCTGGCATCGCCTGGAGCCGATGAATCCGGTTGAGCCCAGAGTATTGAGTGCCATGGAGATATTGCTCATGGCTCAACGGCTCCCGGACGATGTCAGGCCCGACATTATTTGTCAGGTCTGACGGGAGAACGAGCGACTGAAACGTCGGCGACTCGAGTAAGAAAGAAATTTTTTTTGTAGACTTATATTATTATTATTTTTTGTTATTATTTTTTTTTTTTGTAGACAATTTGTAGACTGACGGACTGTAGACGAGTAGACCATTGCGAGACAAATTGGGTAGACTGAGCAGTGAGTATACCATCAATCTCGTTCTTTGTGGTTTCCAGAGGTGACTGGACATTGCCAGGTGTTTTGTAAGGCGAAACATAACGGGTATGTTTCGGCTTGGCAGGGGGGAGTTGCGAGGGAGTGAATCCCTCGTAAATTATTTTTCTTACCTGGCAGTGTCAGGTCACCTGGGAAACAATGAAATTATTTATTTGTTTGTTTACTTTCCCAGGTGATAACCATGCCACTTTCTCGCGCAGCAGAAGCCGACCACGTGGCGACGATCGCCGTCGGCTGGACGCTGCTGTTGCAGCAGCACGAGCACCCGGCGCGCGCACGACGCATACACACACACACATGTTCACCACCCGGGAAGGCTCTCCTGGCCCAGGGCGCGCACGTACACACACATACACCACACACGGGTTCGATTTCTCCGTCGAGGAGTTTTCGGCGACGGAGGAGGTGCGCGGCGCGTGTCGGCAGACGACGCAACTGCGTCGCCAAGCGCGTGCGCGCACACTCACCACAGTAGACACGGGCGTGAGTGAGATTTTTTTTTTTTTTTATTGTGTACGTTGCGCGAACAATGGGTGCGTATGGGGGAGAGCGAGAGAGAGAGTATGTGCGCGAGGGATAGGGTAACGCAGTGAGTGCCTCGTGTGCATTATTTTTTTTTATTCTTTATTTTGGATTTTCGTGCGTATTATAGGTGGCGTGACGATCGCCACTGGAAGATTGTAGACGGGAGCGTGATTGGGTGTTGTGGCGTGAATGTGTCTGATTGGTGGACAAATGACTGTTTTCCTCGAGTATGAATGAGGCTTAATTAGATTAATTTGTGTGGATTGGCGGAGAGTGTTAGGAGGGGATGGTGAAGAAGGAAGTCGAGTCAGAGAGACGTGGGGAGCGTCACTCTGTTCTCAGTAGCCACAGTGTGAGGTAGTGTTTTTGAGAGTGTGCTTTAAAATTTCTCCATTCTTCTTCTTTCTGTAGACTTGTTTTAAGAGTTTTTTTTGAGTTGTAGACATTTTTTTTTTTCCTTATTTTTTTTTATCTAGGTTGATACCAGAAAATAAAAACTTGGGTTAGTCCACTGCAAATTTGAGAGTTGGAAGCAAATAAAAGGAACTGTTTGGGGAAACGCGGAGGATGCGCTTAAGGTTAAGGATGTTTAACGCGATCACGAGGGAGCGGGAAAGGTGAAAAGCGAGGTTATTCGTAAAGCACAACACTTATAGTTTTTATGCTGCACTTAAACTATTTATTGAACTATTATTAAATGACTATGTACAAGTGAGGAGAGAGAGCTCGCCGTTTTGGCCGGGAGTCTCTCAACCTCTGGGAAACTAGGTGGAATCGTCGTAGATAAGCGGTCGATCTACGACGACGGCGCTGAGTCCCGTGATGCGTGGTCGTGGCATCACGGTCGCAGCAAGACTGGTGAGGGCGGAAACTGGTCACTCTGGGCAGCTCTGGCGTGGGTCGCTCGCATGACCAATCCCGTGGCAATAAAAGGCGGTAAATCTCAAACATTCCGCCCGCCTTAATCGACTGTAGTCGATTAATAATATCTGTGAACATAATAAAAATAAAAATAACATTAAGTAATATATAAAAATAATTGTAGGTTAAGTCTAGGGTGGTTAGTAAGCGTACGATCAAACGTAGAGGCTTACTGGGCAATTTTGGTAAGAGCCTGATGCTCTGTCCAAGGAAAATTCCTGGGTCGAAAACCCAACAGTTAAATAATGATACAGCCAGGGTCTGAAGTTGAGTTACTTCAAGTGGCTGTATGCTTGAGGTCGTTATTGGGGCCTGAACCTGGAGTGGTTCAGGTGGCTTTATTTTTGAGAGTATAGCCGGTGCCTGAAGCTGGATTAGTTCAGGTGGCTGTACTTTTGTCATGGTAGCCAGCGTCTGGACTTTAATTAGTTTAATTGTCGCAGGTGGCTGAGCTTTAAGACACGTTGCCGGTGTCTGGATTTTGGAGTGTGTAACCGAAGCCTGGACTAAGTGTGTCGCAGGGGGCTGAATTTTGAAAGGTGTAGCCGAAGCCTGAACTCTAAGTAATTCAGGTGGCTGTTTCTCGAAAGCGACAGCCGGTGCCTGAGCCAGGACAGCCGCAGGTGGCTTGCTCTTGGAGAGGTTCGCTGGACCCTGGACTTGAGATGTCTCAGGTGATTCCATTTTGAAAGGGGTCGCCGGAGCCCGAACTTGAGGTGGTGCAGGTGGCTGTGCCTTAATCAAGGACTTGAATTCGTAGATTGGTGCCGGAGTCTGAACATGGATTATATCAGCAGGCTGGACTTCGAAATGAATAGCCGAGGCCTGGACTTGAGGTGTCGCAGGTGGCTGAATCTTGAAATGAATAGCCGAGCCCTGGACTTGAGGTGTCGCAGGTGGCTGAACCTTGAAATGAATAGCCGAGGCCTGGACTTGAGGTGTCGCAGGTGGCTGAATCTTGAAATGAATAGCCGAGGCCTGGACTTGAGGTGTCGCAGGTGGCTGAACTTTGAAATGATTAGCCAGGTCCTGAAGCTCAAGTGGTTCAGGTGGCTCGTTCTCAATGGGTGATTTGAAAACCTGGACTAAGGGAGTCACAGGTGGCTCAATTTTAAGAAATTGGACGTAGTCACACCACACGTCATCAAAGGTGTCCTGCGTATGGTAGAACATGTCTTTGACGAAGTAGTCGTGGCCACGGTCTACATCCCGGCAGTTTCTTAAACTTTGATCATTTTGGATAAACTCTTGCCAGAGTTGTTCGAGACGCAGGATGCGCTTCTCTGCTAACTCGTGAATCATCAAGGCTCCTTTTTGCTTAAATATTTCGAAATGAGTGACGATTCGATTTCGGATTATAGCTTGCCTGCTAAGGATTTGCGCAAATGAATTTGGTTTTTTCATTTTGCAAGGTAGGGCGGTATTTGAAATAATAAATCAATAGGTAAGTTAAAACTATCTTTTGGCTTGGGAAGATTTAAATTGAAACACAATTTAAATTTGTTTTCTAAACTTGAGGCGATTTGGACATGGCAAAAAAAAACATGAGTGGGGAAAAATCCCACAGCTGCTCAGTCACGCAGGTGACAGGTTTAAATAAAACCCTAGCACAACACTGTTTTTTTAAACTTGAGGAAATTTTGACTCAGCTTGAATCACATGAGTGGTGAAGATGTAAATTGAAACACAATTATTCTTTAAATGAAAGAATGGAAAGATATTCAAACTTATGAATGTCACTTGTGGAACAATCTTTAATTGAAATACAATTAAGATGAGGCAATTATTCTTTAAATAAAAGAAACTGAAAAAATATTTAAACACATTGATATTATTGGTGGAATAGAATTTAAACTGAAATACAATTTAAGATGAGGCAATTATTCTTTAAATAAAGGAAACTGAAAAAATATTCAAACATATGAATATTATTGGTGGAATAGAATTTAAACTGAAATACAATTTAAGATGAGGCAATTATTCTTTAAACAAAAGAATGGAAAAAATATTCAAACTTATGAATATCAGTGGTAGGACAATCTTTAATTGAAATACAATTAAGATGAGGCAATTATTCTTTAAATAAAAGAAACCGAAAAAATATTTAAACTTATGAATATCACTGGTGAAACAATCTTTAATTGAAATACAATTAATATGAGGCAATTATTCTTTAAATAAAAGAATGCTGAAAAATATTCAGACTTATGAATATCAGTGGTGGAACAATCTTTAATTGAAATACAATTAAGATGAGGCAATTATTCTTTAAATAAAAGAAACTAAAAAAAATATTCAAACATATGAATATTATTGGTGGAACAATCTTTAATTGAAATACAATTAAGATGAGGCAATTATTCCTTAAATAAAGGAATAAAAGGAAAAACTTAAACTTATGAATCGTTCAGGAAGAAATAATTTTAAATTGAAATACAATCTAAAATGAAGGAAAACTAATTAACTGGGGACAGAAAAGGAATGAAAGATTGAGTGACTAAGTGTAAATAAAAAATAGAAAACTGAGCAACTAAAGTAGGTAAAGAAGGGTTGTCAATAGGTTAGTAGTGTGCAGTCACCTGACTGCCAGGCTAAACTTTTTAAATAAAAAAGCTTGAAACCATCCAAACAAGCTGGATATCCTTGGTCGATGACTGACAAACCAGGTTATTCAAGAGAACAAACTATGATTGAGTAGGTGGTTTATGGTATTTGATTATTAATCTTGACAAATACCTAAAAATGAAAAAAATTCAATTAGAATTTTTTAAAATATAAACTTGAAAAAAAATCAACAAGAGATTGGCTACTAGAAATAATTTGATTATACTATACTAAGGAGATTGGCAAAAAATTGATTCCAACGCTGACTCTAACAACCATAAGAAACAGTACATTTAAACCCAAGGCTATCGAAGAACTCTGGGAGTGCTGCTGCAGCTGTACGAGGGCTCGAGGACTACCAGTTGGTGAAGAAAGTCCCTTCGCTTGCTCCCACAGGTGCCAAAGGTTGCTCAGATGTGGTTGGACAGTAAGCGTGGACCTCAGTTTAACAGGTAGTTTCACCTGCAAATTCAATAATGTCAGATCAGGTGGAACAAAATAAAATGAAATTAAGTTTTCAGGTGAGCTCAATATTAACAAAGTAAACATTGAAAAAATTATTCCTAATTTTATTGGTCACTTGACCCTAAAATAATCAATTGTTTACCAAAATAGTAACAGCTGTACTCAATTATTGAGGAATTGGGTCAACTGACTATTTGTTTTGGAAGGATAAAAATAAATAAATTTAAGAAAAAGGCAAAATAGAATGGAGAACAATGCAGCTAACTTTACCCACACAGTTCCAAGGCTAAACAAATACAAGAAAAAATTGAAATTATTAAATTGCGCAACACAAGTTTGCGACTTGGAGCGGACCCACCGTATTAGCGGAGTCAGCTGGTCGAGGTGCCTTCTCTCTCTCTCCCACTGCAGAGGGGCTGCAGTGCGGCAGGGATGTAGCAGGCCGATGGTCTTCAGCTGATGGCAAGCGGTGTTGCCGAGTCGCCTTCCGATCCACCGTCGTCTTAGTTTTTGGTCGGGCCGTTGGGCGTCTTTATTGCTCCGTGGCTCGTGCTGTAGGCGAGACTCCTTCCCTTTTCCAATATGGCCGCGAAGCTTCACGTGGCTCTCCGGCGAGGCGTCTTTGCCGTTTGCGGTTATGAAACTGGCGGCGTCGATGCACTTCTCTTCTATTTTCACTCGCGACGCGCTTTTTCCGGGGAACTTTTCCCCACAAGGGATGCCAAATGTTTGGGGAAACGCGGAGGATGCGCTTAAGGTTAAGGATGTTTAACGCGATCACGAGGGAGCGGGAAAGGTGAAAAGCGAGGTTATTCGTAAAGCACAACACTTATAGTTTTTATGCTGCACTTAAACTATTTATTGAACTATTATTAAATGACTATGTACAAGTGAGGAGAGAGAGCTCGCCGTTTTGGCCGGGAGTCTCTCAACCTCTGGGAAACTAGGTGGAATCGTCGTAGATAAGCGGTCGATCTACGACGACGGCGCTGAGTCCCGTGATGCGTGGTCGCGGCATCACGGTCGCAGCAAGACTGGTGAGGGCGGAAACTGGTCACTCTGGGCAGCTCTGGCGTGGGTCGCTCGCATGACCAATCCCGTGGCAATAAAAGGCGGTAAATCTCAAACAGGAACAAAGAGAGTAATCGAAGTGGCCATTGTGAAATAGAAAATTTTGGGTGAAAGTAAGGTTTTACGTTATTCTATTTAAAATTTTATAAAGCATGGTTGTTTTTTTTTTTTAATTTGGGTATCGGTACGCTAATTAAAAAAAATGGTTATATATCATTGGAAGTGTCTTATATAAATTCGAACGAGATTTTTTTTTTTCTTGGCGCGGCGTCGTTACCCGCCATTTTGTAGACGACTTAGAGTTCTGTTCATTTCCTTTGTTCTCAAATCAAATTTTATTTTTTTTTGTAATTGTAGACTTGATTTTTTTAGTAGACAAGAATAAAATGAAATTAACCTAAATTTTTGTAATAATTTATTTCTTCTCTCTCTAGCTCACCAACCATTCCCGGAGGTTTTTTCTCTCCGTGGAAACCCTGACCCCAGATTAAGGAGTTTTCCCCGAGAGTTTTTGTGAGAGATTTTCCTTGTAACGGGAGGGCCCGGGAAACTCCATTAATTATTTAAGGGAGGCCCTTTTCTCAAGAAATACCCCGTTACAACTTAATAAACAAATTATTTATTAAATATTTATATTATAAATATTTAAGTTCATAAAGGAACGCAGTAAAACTCGTCGTTATTATTTCCTGATTTTACTTCAGGCAATAGTTTATATTACAAATAATAAAAATTGTAAAGAATTAATTAATATTATAAATCTTGATAAATTGCATAAAGTTTAATAAGTTAATTTAATCAGTACAGGCACGAAGAAAAACTTGTCGTTATTATTGTCTGATTTTATTTCAGTCAATAGTTTACTTCTGTCAATAGTAAAGCCTTAAAATTGTAAACAATAAATTATATAGATTAGTATAAAGTAAACTACAAATATAAATAAAATATAACTTTCAATTTTAGAAAGATCATATATTTTTGAAAGTTAAGAAATTCTATCAATTAATTACTTTTTTATGATGCTACTTTGACGGATCAAAGAAATTTACTTTGTTAGATAGATTCAGACAAATAAAAACCACTCGCCGTTAATTTTTACTTTTTTAAAGGTATGTTTTTGTAAGATTTTATTTCTTTCGCAAGGCAGACCACAAATCATAAGTTTCATACATTTTGGTAATTAATAATGTTATTTCTTTGAAAAAAAAAAAAAAAAACCGCTAGTCGAAAATAATCTAGGGCACGTAATCACGTAATGATAAAGTTGCAATAGTTATTTACGCAGTGAAGGGGACTACCTATGCCGTGTTTCTTTGGGTCGGATGATTCCGGGGGATATGGGGGGGGGTCGACTTAAAAAAAAATAAAAAACTTTTTTTTTAACAAAACAATGTATTTTTTAGTGATTGAAAAAATTTTTTTTATAAAAAAAACTCAATTTTATTGTAATTAAAAAAACAAAAATTTTTAATATTAACCTGAAATTCTCATAAATAGCTGTGTGTGGTATGTATAAATTTTTGTCAGCAAAAATTTTCAAAAGTAGTTTTGATTGACTAAAATTTTGCCATCTGTAGTATAGAAAATAATTAAAAAAATTTTTTTTTTTTACAATGATTAAAGCTCTTTCCTGCTGGATTTAACTTAATTGTTACAAGTTCTCTGATAACAGAGATCACAAAATGAAAGTCATAAACTTCTAAGGAAATTAACAATAAGTTATTTTTTAAAACTCAAATAAGCCTTTTTTTTTAAACTCAAAAAATTAACTTAACAAATTTTACTTTTTATTTCATTTGAATCTGAATCAAAGAACAGTGCCCTTTATGTTATATTAATAGTTTGGGAAAAAAATTAGTTTCCTGAGTCTCTGTATTCAATAAAACTTATTCATTTGAATGATATTAGCCAAAAAATCCCAGCGATAGAGACTAATATGGAAAATTATACTTTTATAGTTAAATGTAACAAGAGCTTAGGTTAATCTACTAGTTACTAGTTCTCTGATAACAGAGATCATCAAATGATAATCATAAACTTATAGTGAAACTAACAAAAAGTTATTTTTTTAAACTTAAAAAATTAACTTAAATTTTACTTTTTTTATTTTATTTGAATCTGAATCAAACAACAGTGCCCTTTATTTTATATTAATAGTTTGGAAAAAAATAACTCGCCTGAGTCTCTGTATTCAATAAAACTTATACAATTGAATGATATTAGCCAAAAAAGCCCTGCGATATAGACTATTATGGGAAATTATACTTTTACAGAGAAATAAAACAAGGGCTTCAGTTAATCTGATTACAATTGTATTTTAAAGCAGTTTAAAAAATTGACTACAAAAATATCAGTATTCTTAGGAGAAAAAAAACTATCAGCATGACTGTCTTATGGAGTTTAGTAAAACCGATTCAATAGAATAGAATGGTAATTTTTTAGTTTAAAAAAAAAGGATAATATTTAAGGGTCTTTATAGCAACACCTTTTTAATAATTTGATAATCAAATTTTTTTTATTTAACTACAATTTAACTGTATTAAATTAGCATAGATAAATAACCACTTTGATTAAGTCAAATTGTTTTGGAATCAATTCTTAATCAATATAACCTATATCACCCAAACTAGACACAATTCATTCACTCAATGATACACAATAACACAACACAGATGATTTATCAAGAATTGTAGTAAAAAACTTTTTGATTGTAAAGTAATTGTTTTAAAAAACCATTTATTAAAATCAATTGATCTTGTTAATTGATTGATACTAGTGTCAACTGTCAAGTCAAGATCAACACTTAATAATTTTATGAAATTTCTAAATAACAGATCAGCTGCTTGCTTCTGCACCATGTGAGGCCGTCGGCCTTTTGCATACGCGCACCTCGCCTGCGCATCCTGCTCGCATGCCGTGCCTTGCTGCAGGCTGCAAGAGTGAGACAGAGCGAGTTAGGCCGCGGCGCAGCGTCTTGCAGGGGAGCATGCAAAACCGGATACGGAAACGCTGGTCTGAATGGAAATCTCCTGAATCGGCAGCAAAGAGAAATCAGCAAGTTGAAAATTGAAACGCTGATAACTTTTTAACGTGGAACTTTTTCGGGACAAATTTTTTTTTTAATTATTCGGGGGATCATTGGCTAGGCGCGGGATATTAAATAAAAGAAAAATAATCATCCTAACATTGTTTTATAGTGAACTACATAACCTAAAACAGAAAATTTAAAGTATATAAAGCGGTACGCTTTTACGGGAGTCGGTGTTTAAAAACCAACTCGCCGTAAAGTGCTACCGCACTTTAGGATGAAATAGTTGTTTTATCAATATCTGTATAAAAAAAAAAAAAAAAAAAAAAAAACCAAAACAACAACAACAAGACACAGTCATAAAATTTAACAAATCTTGAAAGAGTTGTAATCAGGTTTATTTTTATAAGCTTCACTCACACAAAGTTTAGTATTGCTACAAATTCTTTAAGATTTACTTGGCTGACAATAAAGCTGAACTATGATTGTTTTTGTGTAAAGTCAACCATGCCTGTGAACATTGACATTTGCTCTTACTGGGAGACGACTTACTTAAGCCTACTTGATAACTAAAAATTGAAACAGTAGCTGCAATCGCTCATGCAATCAGAGCTTTCTCGAACTAATGAGATCTTATCAAATGAATTGACTTGACGCTTTGGAACAGTTCAAATGTAAAGTAAGTTGTAGGTCTCCCAGCAAGAGTAAATGTCAATGCTCACAGGCATGGTTGCCTTGCACAAAAAAAATCATAGTACACCTTTATTGTCAGCCAAGAAAATTTTAAGATTTTATGACAATAATAAACTTTGTATGTAGCTCATAAAAATGAACCAGATTAAATTTTCTCAAGATCTGTTTAATTTTGTCTCTATAAGTCATATACAATTAGAATCAAAAGTTCAGAATCTTCAAAGCAAGTAAGACAAGTTTTCAATAGTTATAAGTCATTTTTAAAACCATAAAAGATTCTTGAAGATAAATCAACTAAAAAAAGTATAAAGCTAATATTTTTTCATCATTTGTAAAATTTAAATTTTCAAAAAAGCTATTGAAAACTTGTCTTGCTTTAAAAATTTTAAGGTCTTGAGTTTAACATACCCTAAGTGACTATGTTAATGACAAACTTTATAACCTCTAAAGTAGCGGTCAACAAATTTCAAAAACTACCAAAAATTATTGACAACTTGTCTCTCTCGCTTTGAAGTCTTTGAATCTCATATAACCACAGAGACAAAATTAAACAAATTTAGAATAAGATGTGATTGGGTTTATTTCCCTAAGCTCTACTAACGATACAAAGTTTTTTACAACTTTTTAAAGATTTACTTGGCTGACCATCAATGCAATTACCTTTGGAGGCAAGTGTAATATAATGACAACCAAACTATGCCCATGGTCATTGACATCTGAACTTTTCCAAAGTTTGAAGTCAATTCATTTGATAAAATTTCATTAGTTCAAGAGAGTTTTAACTGCAGCTCCTTTTTCAATTTTTAGTTATCAAGTAGGATAAAGTAAGTCTTAGGTCTCCCAGCAAGAGCAAATGATGTTCACAGGCATGGTTCACTTTACACAAAAAAAAAATTATATTTTACCTTTTCTGTCAGCCGAGTAAATTTTAAAGATATTATGGCAATAATAAACTGTGTGCGATTGGGGTTCTTAAAAATAAATTTAATTACAAACCTTTCAAGATCTGTTTAATTTAGTCTCTGTGCTAAGAGTCAAAAGATTAAAATCTTCAAGCGAGTAAGACAAGTTTTCAATAGTTATAAGTATTGAAGTAAAACAAGTATTCAATAGTTATAAAATTTTAGAACTAAAAAAGAATTCTTGATAAATAAATCAATTGAAAAAGTAGAAAAAAAATATTTTTAAACTATTTATAAAATTTAGAATTTCTAAAATGACTAAAAATTGTTTAAAACTTGTTACTTGCTTTGAAGTTTCTAAGATCTTGACTCTAATATACCCTCAGAGACTGTGTCAATAAAAAACTTCATCAGTGTTTATCACCTCAAGTATGTAATTGGCTGGCTTAGTTCATACATTTCAAACCTGACTAAGGATTATTGAAATCTTTTCCTACCAACTTTGAAGATTATAAGCTCTTGGCTCTCACTTTGCAACTGTTTGAAATTACTTATAAAAACATAAATACAACAAAAACGTGGGTTACAATAAATTTGTTACTTTTTTAATGCATGATTAGAAATTTGTTGGTTAGAATTACGTACGCGTGGTCTCAAGCACAGCAACGCACTGTAGCAGCAGTGGCGTCTGCTGTCACGGCTGATGCGGCCGACGAAAAAAAATACCAAATTACCGTTCTACGTTTTTCTCGGCCAATTTTCAACGAATTTTGATGCAGTTTTTTTTTAAATGTAGCTTTTCAATGTCGCTACCCTGCTACAGAGCCCTTTTTTGAATTCACCCCCTCGATTTTTTTTTTTTAATTTTAACTAACTATCATTGGAACCTCGCTTGACTTCCCCTTAAGAACTTTTTTTAGCTTTAAATAAGAAAATCAATTTTTTTCAAAGTTATAATGATAAAAGTAGGTAAAACAGAGCGGGCCCCGCGCTCGGCGGGTACTGCACTCGGCGGGCACTGCGCACTACGGATACTGTGCCCTCGAGCTATTCTACCGCTCGCCTCGAGCTATTCTGCCGCTCGCCTCGTTCTGCCGCGAGCATGCTGCAACTGCTACGGTTACTGCGCCCTCGAGCTATTCTGCCGCTCGCCTCGTTCCCTTACTAGTTTCTGCCGCTCGCATGCTGCAGCCGCTTGCGCTAGCCAGCGCCATCTTACGGCAGCCTGATCAGAGTATTAGATGCTTTGAAAGTTATTTAATGAGTTAATCCCCGGTCCTTTTAAGGACCAACAATATTTTCAACGTACAACAAATTTATTGAATTATTTCGAATGAAATAAATTAAGAGAAAAAAGATTAAAATTGAGAATTTACTTGTTTTCAAAAATTAGGAATTTATTAGTTTCAAAAAATTTTTAGTTTAATTTATTCAGAATGAAAAAAATTATTTGCATTATTTCAGTTTATATTAAATTGAAAGAGTAATTAGAATTTTTTTTATTTTTTAATGAATTTTAGGATAAATGAAAGTTATACAAAAGGTTTATGCTGTTATATCCATCATTTATTTTTTAATCAAAAAAAATTATCAATTTATACAAATTTTTAGTTTTCAATACTTTTTGTATTTTTTACTTGCATAGTAAAAGCTCTTCTCTCGCTCAATCTCCCGTCTGCGCCGATCACGACGCTCCTGCGAGCGTGTACGGGAGTGATGATTGCGGTGATATTCTTCATGCCTCCAGGGTCTTCGGTGATGATTTTCTCTGCGCTCCTCATTGCCTTCTCGATGACGATGAGATGGTGAACGATTCTCAGAGTGCGATCTACTTCCTCCTTCCCAACGTGCACGCACCCGACGACGGTCGTTTGATGGTGAGCGATGACGGCGGTCACACCTTGTCCGGTTGTTTGACTCCTCCAGGAGAGAATTTCTCCCCACCGTTGATTTTCTCGGTGCGGTGCTGCATCCACCCTGAATCCAGCTTTTGATTCAAAGAAAGTTTTCCTCCTTCTTGGAGTTGACGTACGCGGAAGATTATCAGTGGGTGGCTGAAAAAAAAAATTTATTAGTTTCATAATAATTTTCAAGAAATGAGAAAAAATAATAATGAATATACGTACCGGAGAAGATTCAGATGATGCATCCCCAGAGATCCCCGCAGCTGGTGCAACCTCCATCTCGCCCACCTCCACTGCTTCGTTCTCGGGGATCTTCTCACGTTCATTCTAAAAAAAAAAGATAAATAATTTATCAAAAAATGAAAAAATAATTTTTTTAAATTTTGTATGCAACTTTTTAACTTACTTTTGAAGGATTCAAATATTTTATGAAGTCAGACATGTCAAAGGTGGCATCCAACACATCTTCCTCCTCCTGCTGGTCCGCGTTGATGACCTCCATGACGTCGTCGAGAAGCTCCTCTTTTTCTTCCAAGAACACTGGTGGGTGCACGTTCAGAGATCAGTCGCCACCATAGACCTCGACGTGGGGAATAACCTCCGGCGTTGGTTCGAGTGGGGAGCGTTCAACAGTCCCGTCCGTAGTGGCAGCTTTTCCATCATCCTCAGGAGTGAGCCGGAATTGTCCTTCCGCACCAACCACGAGGAAGTTGGATGCTGGTTGCAGGTGGTAGTACGTCTCATACGGCAGCGAGGAAAAATCTATTCCCTGCAGCGGCATCAGGAAGTCGTGCTGCTGCTCGATCGCGGGAGGAGGTGTAGCTGGTGGTTGTTCTGCGGCATCCGTGTTCTCCAGCGCCACCATGAACTCGGCCTCGTCAGCGAAGATGAATCCGTTTTGTCGGAAAAAGTCGAGGAGTCGGTCGTCTTCCATCTCGAAGGTTGATTTGAAATACAAAAATCCTAATCGCGCGACTTATATAACTCCTTGAACTTGAGGTGTTACCCCCCACCCTGCGTGATGTTAAGAAGACTGTGCAACCCCCCACCCTCCTCCCACTGTGCTAGGATTAAAGGAATAAAAGAAGGCTCTTCATCAAAATTTTAATCATTCTTTTGATTAACTCTCCGTCACCATGAGCTTCCTTAAGATTAAGGTCTTGCTAGACATCCCCGAGGAAGTCAACGACTTTGAGGTGGAACTTATTCTTCCTCCAGGTTTCAACAGAGTTGAATCACCACCGCCCCTGATGACTCCACCACCATCTCCAGAAAACGTCATCGAGGTCAACATCGGGGATGACTCCAATCACAACGGTGAAAGCAGCGACTTCCAGTACAAGGTTACTACAACCGTGGAGGATGATGCCACCGTTGCCTCAACCACAAATCACGAGGTGACTTCAACAGTGGATGAGGATGCTCTTTCCAACGCCTCCACCCTGGGTAACGTTGGCAGCTCGGAGGAGAGCAGTGAGGAGGAGGAGGACCTCGATGAACGAAAAATACCCGGAACCGCACACTATCTGCAAGCATTGAGAAGAGCTGCAGAAAACTTACCATCGGACCTCGTCAAGGATTTAATATTGCATATTAGAGACCACCCTGAGAGATTTGAGAGCCTCGAACGGGAGGCTAATTTTATTGAACACTGCATATTTATGCACCATTCTTTTAAAAAACAAATATAATTTATGTATTTATTATTATTATTAATAAAATTAAAAAAAAGCCTTTTTCAAGGCTAAAAAAAATTTTAAACGTAAAATAAACAATTTCATGAAAAGAATCAAGGTCATATCAGGACCGTTTGTAATTAATTCGTAAGAATGAATTTTTTTAATGTAATTTGCATATTTTTATATCGTAGCAAACTATCATTTTTCGCAAATTTAACGTAAAAAAGTCTTTTTCAAGGCTAAAAAAATATTTCAAACGATAGAATAAAATTAATATGATAAAAATGTATAATTTCAAAAAACTGCACCCCGGCCTTGAAAAAGCTGCACCGAGTACGAGAACATTTAACCTCATCATCATCGAGATTAAAAAAGAGTTGTCGAGCACTGCACCCCGTCCTTGAAAAAAGCTGCACCGAGTACGAGAACATTTAACCTCATCATCAGGGAAAAAAAAGAGTCGTCGAGAGAAAAAGCAGCACGTCCGCAGCAACCCTCCTTTAAGAAAAAGCTGCACCGAGTACGAGAACATTTAACCTCATCATCATCGAGATAAAAAAAGAGTTGTCGAGCGCTGCACCCCATCCTTGAAAAAAAAAGCTGCACCGAGTACGCGAACATTTAACCTCATCATCAGGGAAAAAAAAGAGTCGTCGAGAGAAAAAGCAGCACGTCCGCAGCAACCCTCCTTTGAAAAAAGCTGCACCGAGTAGGAGAACATTTAACCTCATCATCATCGAGATTAAAAAAGAGTTGTCGAGCGCTGCACCCAGTCCTTGAAAAAAGCTGCAACCCACATCAGCCAACCTTCAGAAGAGTTGCAGCATAGTCTTCGAGAAGAATTAACCTCACCTCATCATCGAGAAGTGTCATCTTCAAGGATAAAAGCATCCTCCTTCAGCGTCATCCCCAAGAGTAAAAAAGTTTACTGGTGCTAGGATAAAAAAGCAGATGCTGATATCGAGGACTACAGCGCACCAATCAGCGATAGCAGCGCGAGGGCACTCTTCGAGGTCCGCATGATTATATAAGTACGCGCACACGCTTGCGAGTTCATTAGTACCAATTGATTTGAAGAGCGAGTATATCCTCAAAATGGAATCGAGGAGAAACTTCTTCTGGCAGCAAATTGAAATTAGCTTTCCTGATAGCGGAGACAGGAACAAAGAAGACTCCAGTATCAACATGGACGCTTCCACAGTTGCAGTAGAAGATTCATCTGTTTCTACTCTAATGCTGGATGGTATTCTAGAAGATGAGAGTACTTTTGCTGTCAACGTGCGGCTCCTCATCTTCGTGGAAATCGGGGTGAATTTCAACGACGTGCTCGATTGGATTTTCTCTTTATCCATTTGTTTCAATCAACTCCCGTTGAATACAATGTATAATTTTATATTAGATAAAATGAAGCTGATTCCTTTTCATTCTATTCAAGAAGAAGTCGTTTTTATAATGTCCAGGTTTGAGGATTACTTAAAAAGTAATGAAGAGTATGAAGAAGAATACAATTTGATAAAATGGGTACAAGAGAGAGATTTTATAAAAGCCACAGTTAACTTGTTTGAAAATGGAGGAAAAAAAATAGTCAGAGCTGCTCTCGAAAAACTTTTAACTCATCCAGAAATTTTTCCAGACATAGAAGAACAAACCACCTACTTAATTGAAGAATCATTGAAAATAGTTACTAATCAAAATTAATCTTTCAACTTTTTTTTTATTCATCGTTTTTTCTCCGTTTTTATATATATGGGTCATTCCAACATCTTTCAGCAAAATCGTGGGCACGAGGTCAACCGATTTTTCTAATTTTTTAGTATGTTAAAGTATAACTATATTTAGGAGCTTTCCCAAAATTTTAGCTCAAAATATGCCATAGATCCTGAATGGCAGCCATTTGAAATAAAAAAATAAGTCTTTTTTGGACTATTTTTAAGCGTTTTATTATCCAAACTTCAAATATTCGCCAAAAATAGAGTTCATATCTGATTTTTATGCTTGATCACGCAAAATTTTCGTTTTTTAGTCAACTTACAAAAAAAAAAATTTGTTTTAATTATGATGAACATTTTGATGCAATTGCTGTTACAAACGCTGATACTTATGAATTCGTCGATTTTGACGATTTTGAGTGATATTCAAACGGCTGCCATTTAGTTAATAATAAATTTTTTTTTCTCTGGTTGGTAGCGATCGATTTGTCTATTCAAGATCTTGAATTCCTTTTTTTAACCGATTCAAAATCTTCAAAATTTTCATAGTCTCGGCCTCTCAAAAATTTTGAAAATTGCGAAAAACGCTAAAAATGCGTTTTTTGCTTGAATTGAAACTGATGGCATTTTTTTCTAGCAATTTTTTTTTTTCCAAAATTTTGGGAAAAAGTTTTTCATACATAGTATAACAAGTCCTGATAATTTTGGTCAACTTTTTCGGCCATTTTTCAATTGTTTCAAGCAGCTAATTTGTACCATTTTTTTCGTTTTTTACAGTTTTGAGTCGAGAGTTCAAAAGGTTAATAAATATCGACTGACACTATTTACGAAACTGCGAACGAACTTTTTATGATTATATTATTAAAATTTTGTTTGATACCCGCTTGTTTATTTATAATTCACCTTGGTAACAGTTGACAACTTTGCATTTCATCGGTCAAACAGTTTTTTACTTTCATATTAATTAAAAAACAGAGAACGTTTTAAAACTAACAATTTTTTTTTATTAGTTAAATTATTTTGATATGATAAATTAAATTTTGAGTAAGCAAGTATGCACAATTTTTACTGTGAAATTCAGTATCAAAATAGCGAGCGCAATATTTACAAAAGTCTACCAATTGATAATAGTATAAGCAGCGAAAATTTACAGAATATGTTGCTATAAATAAGAACAAAAAAAAAAATATATTATTTGATGAATTCTCATATAAATCAAGCAAAAAGTTATGTATTAGGAATAGTTCTTTAAAAAAATAATAGTATTATTAATATTCTTACAAGTAAAATTGTTTTAATTCGTATTGTGACAAAAATTCAAAACATGAGTGCTAGAAAAAATAGAAATTTGCTAGTAACACTTTTAAGAACTTTTTTAATTCATTTTTATACCATAGTAACAGTTTTTAATTCATCGTCTTCTGAGAACAGTTTGAAACGCATTTTTAAGTTATCAAAAGGTTCGATACAATGATACTTCAGAGTACCAGACACTGTTTTCGCAATTTCAAATCGCTTTTCCAATTTTTTTTTTATTTCGTGCAACCTCACTGTTTGGAACATAAATGAACCTAAAAATGTAATAATGTAATAAGTAAATCAGTTCATTTAAAATTAAAAACAGCTTATTACAATATCTAAATTGAAGCATACCTGATTCCTTCAACATTTCTTTTAAGGTAATCACACATTTGTTCAGCATTCAGGATTTCCTCTAGTTGGATTGAAGCTCTTCTTGCCGAACGCTTAGCGACAGCTCCTATTCCATCGCACGAACTTTTGCCGTGCGAAGTACCGAAAAAATTGTATGATTTGAGTTCCAATCCAAAATCTTTTTTGTGAGTTATTATTATTATTATTATTATTATTGATCAAGTTTTTTAAGGGGACCCCCCGGTGAGATTTCAGCCTAGGGATAAAAAAATTGTATGGGGCTGAAATTTAGGGAATATACTCTTAAAATACAAGCGTTTTAAAGGGTGTACTCGAAAAATTTTGAAAAATTTTTTTAAAGCTGTTAGGACTTTTATTTTTTGTTCTAATAAATATTTTGCAAAACCCATGCGAGAAGTTGTTTAAAATATTGTTTTAAAACCGTAAAAAAATTTTCAGAAAAAAAAATTAAAATTTGCGTCAGTTATAAACTTTTTAAGATTTAGAAATATCAAAAAATCGTGATTTTCAAAAAATAAATTCTGCCATTAAATTTTTCGGCAAAAAATAGGAAAAAAATGTTCTATGAGTTTTTTTGATCCGGTGCTTGGTTTTTTTGCAGCGACGGTTTGAAGTTGATTTTAAACGGTTTTGAGCGATTTTCATGGTAAATTTTGACATAATCGATAAATAACCTCTTGTTTTTTCGTAATTTATTCGGTTTTTCATAAAAATTGAATTTACAAATTGGTTTTGCATAGAAAAATTTAATTAAACTGTATTATTATGTTTAGTCTGATCTAGAACTTGATTCTTTATGGTGGTGATGTCAAGTTCGAATCATGATATGATTTGCTAACACCAAAATACAATGAAAAAAGGTTAAGTTTACAAATGACCATAACTTTCTTGACGTATATCTCTTTATAAAACTTATGGTTTATTTATTTACGTTACTTATAAGCATGTTTATTACAATAATTTGGAAGCGTTCAGAAAGTTATGGCTTCAGGTTCACAACAATGCTTGCTGATGGGGACTCAAAAACTTTTAACCTCCTCAGCAGTCTAAATGTATACCGACAAGAATATACGTTGATGAAAGAGGAATGCATCAATCACATCTCTAAAAGGTATCCCAACTGAAAAATTTTTTTTTTTTTTTTATTTCAGTTGCGAATTTAAAAACAACTTCTTTTATTAAAAATTTATTTTGAAATTTCGTAAAACAGAACTCTATACAATAATAATAATAAACATAAAAGTGTGTGCAATATAATAGTAATAATTGTTGCACACACAATAAAAATTAGTTATTGTTACATAACTAATTTTTTTATTACTTTTTATATTTTAGAGTATACACTGGCTTAACAAACATTGTAAAAGAAGAAAAAGCTCGTAAAGTCACACTTGGAGGTAGAGGTCACGGACTACTAAAAGAAACCACAAAACGAAAATTAGCAGATTATTACAAAAAAGCCAATGATAGAAACAAAGAAGATGTACCAGTATGTTGACTAAAATATCTCAAATAATTAAAAATAATTTCTCTGATTTACTGCAATATTTATAAATTTTTTCAAATAGGAAATGAAAAATGCAATTTATGCATCGATATACCATGCTGTATCTACTGACGATGAGCCGCAACATTCGTACTGCCCCAAAGGGAAATCATCTTGGTGTTTTTATCAGGCTGCAGTAGCAAACAACAAAACACCAGGTTCTCATCTAGAAAATGTCAAAACCCCACTAAATAAAGTTTGTTTCGAGAAAATAAAACCACTTTACGAAAGGCTTTCTGATGAGGCTTTGCTGGTCAGATGTTCACGTTGCCTTAATCAAAATGCCAACGAAAGTTTACACAGCATCATTTGGAGTAACTGTCCAAAAGAAGTTTTTGTCTCTAAAACAAAAGTTCGATCAGCAGCCTGCATAGCTGTTTGTGAGTACAATTTGGGTACAAAACGTACTGTAGTAGAAATCCTTCAAAACTTGGGACTCTTAGTTGGACAAATAACTCTCGCTCTTGCTGATAAAATCGATGAAAGAAGACTGAATCAAGGTAGACAAAAGACAACAACAAAATTCAAAGAGGCTCGTCGTGTAATTGCAGCAGCTCAAAGTCAAAGAGAAAGATAAATTCTTGAAGCAGAAGATCCTGCATATGGTCCAGGAATGTTTTAAGCATTTTGATTCTAAGAGGAGTTTCTAAGAGATGTTTTTTTTTTATAATTGATGATATTTTTAAATTTTTGTAAAATTATGTTACATTGTAGTCACATTATATACGTACATCCAAAATCTTTAAATCATGTAAATAAATTAATCACAACTTTGATGGTCATTTGGAAACTTGACCTTTTCTCATTGTATTTTGGTGTTAGCAAATCATATCATGATTCGAACTTGACATCACCATCATAAAGAATCAAGTTCTAGATCAGACTAAACATAATAATACAGTTTAATTAAATTTTTCTATGCAAAACCAATTTTTAAATTCCATTTTTTATGAAAAACCGAATAAATTACGAAAAAACAAGAGGTTATTTATCGATTATGTCAAAATTTACCATGAAAATCGCTCAAAACCGTTTAAAATCAACTTCAAACCGTCGCTGCAAAAAAACCAAGCACCGGATCAAAAAAACTCATAGAACATTTTTTTCCTATTTTTTGCCGAAAAATTTAATGGCAGAATTTATTTTTTGAAAATCACGATTTTTTGATATTTCTAAATCTTAAAAAGTTTATAACTGACGCAAATTTTAATTTTTTTTTCTGAAAATTTTTTTACGGTTTTAAAACAATATTTTAAACAACTTCTCGCATGGGTTTTGCAAAATATTTATTAGAACAAAAAATAAAAATCCTAACAGCTTAAAAAAAATTTTCCAAAATTTTTCGAGCACACCCTTTAAAACGCTTGTATTTTAGGAGTATATTCCCTAAATTTCAGCCCCATACAATTTTTTTATCCCTAGGCTGAAATCTCACCGGGGGGTCCCCTTAATGCAAAACTAAAAAAAATTTTTTTTAAATCAGCTATTTTTAATTTATTGGTAATTTTTCTAGTTTTTGTAAGCTGAATTTTGAAACAGTTTTATTATTTATTGAAAATTTTTTTTTTTCATAGACTCATAAGAATAGTTTTTACTATTTTCCCGAGCAACCAATAGAAACGCCGTATTAGACATTTTAAGGAGGCATAGGGTAAAATTATTTCGATAATTTTTCGGTTATTTCCAATTTCGATAATCTTTGACCGCTGATTGGTCGAAGGTTACAATTCAGGATGTATACAGAGGAGATATTAAGAAATAAAGTGTCAAATGAGCACACCAATCTGTTCCGCAAAAATGTCAAATACTGCGTTTTTATGGGTCCAAACTCAGCTGGGAAAAATAATCCAGCCGAATACCCCTCGTGCTTTAAAATTTTAGAAAATTTTGGAGCACTCGGGGTATTACGACTGAAAATAAGTATGTATTTTGATAAGCTTAAGAGTGCTCGATTAAAAATAAAACGTGTATAATTTATAAAAATTTAGCATTAAGTTTTTAATAAAAAAAATACTAAAATGATTGTAGTAAAACCTCGCGAATTGTATCTCCGAAACGTAAAGCCTCATTCACAATGTGGTTTGTGAGTAAAATAATACTCAAGATGGATCTAATTAATGTGATATCGACGGCTGTAAGGAAAAAGGGCACTTCAGAAAAATTTACGAAGTAAAAAGTAACAAGAAGGTCCTGCGGCGAATAAAAAAATCCGAAATGGCTGTTTTTAACAATTTTGGGGGAAATTAACCTGCCGCGATAAAAGTAACGACTAAATAAAACAACAAATTCCACATATTATGAGATAACTCGCTAGCTGCGTAAAAAAAAATCCATAAATTAATAACGAATTCGTAATTTATGAGCGGAGAAAAGGATAACACGTTATCTTGTAACCACGTGAAGAATAACACCGGAATTTATACTAGCCACGTAAACTGTAACACGGAGCAAGACCAACTGTACAGCGCCTAGGGTAAGGTACCCTAATTCTGCGTATTTTTTGGTTATCAGAACTTTGAACACGTGTAGAATTCTTTAGATTTAATATTTTCTTACACTTTTTTTTTTAAACAAAAGTTGAACTTTCCTCGAACAAAATGAGCCCTTGTAGGAGCTCAAAACATTTATAATCAACTAATAATAATTAATTGAAAATTAAAAAAAAGTGTCCCCTAACTCTGCATTTTGTTCCCTAATTCTGTGGCCCCAATTCTGCGGACGCATGGCCGTGGTTTTTTTGGTTATGATTCTGCAGAATTAGGGCCACGCGCATTGGATTTGCCTGGTACCTAATTCTGCGGGTATAAATATTTATACGAAAAATTATTGTTATTATTCACAGTTTTCACTCAAAATAATGTTCTTTATAAATAAAAATTAGAAAATAAAAATAATTCAAAGTAATAAAACACTTATAACATCATTTAAAGATCAACTTTAAAAACCGCAGAATTGGGGCGCCCGCAGAATTAGGGTACCTTACCCTAATATTAATTGCTTGAGCGGCAAAAAAAAAATAATACTGATGAATATTATATAATAAAAATTACATTATCATGATCTCAACTTACTTATTTTTGAACTGCTGCGGTGCTCCATCGGAGTTGTACATTAAACTTTTTACAAATGGGAATTCTTGTTTAATTGATTCAAGAACTGCTTTCAAAAATATATGCACAGCTGCAGCTGTATGATCTTTACCGTCACAAATAATGCAGTAATTAGCAACTTTGATAAGCTTGTCTTTCGGATCTTTGTAGTGCATGGTGACAGTAAATAAAGACGCATGTGTATTATTAAAATAAAAAGCTTGAACTGAATTTTGGCAAATAAATGGGTAATTTTCTGCAAAATCCATAGTTATCAGTGCAGTTTTTTCATCTAATTTTTTTTTGGATTCGGCATAGAATTCTTTCTGTTTATTGGAAATGAAATGATGTTCTGTCATATTCCACACGTCATTTGATAATTCATCTATGATTTCTAGAATAGGTTTTTCAAAATGTATTAACGAGGTTCTTGTGACTTCTTTACCATCCTCATTAATGAATTTTTCAATGCCCCAGTTTGTGTACTTAATAATTTTATCTTTGTTTTCGAGATCGAAGGATAAAAAATCAAAAATAGCTAGTTTATTTGGACACTTTTTACAATTGTGAATCATACAATCTTTATCATCAACGGAACAAACAGCTACACCAAGTAGTTCTCGGTAGTTCATGTAAGGTTTGAGTGCTGATAATTTCAACTTAACATTTTGATGTATGGGGCATATGCATACATTATGAGAACCAGAATTCCCAGCAGAGATGCACTGTTCTGGTTTTAGTTAAAAAAAAAAAGCTAAACAAGGAGCTTTTTTAAGATTATTATCTTTTATCCAGTTTTTGTATAAACTTTTGATGTCGTAAAGTAAATATCTTTTTTGTAGCAAAATTCTTTCACCATCTACTTTTACACTTTTCTTTTGATCCACTGCACATAGCGCTATTTAAATCGTAATTTTTAATACTCTCTCTGATTTCAAAAGAAATTCGATAATAATTTTTCCTGAAGCGTTGTAAAGTACCTGTAAAGAAATGAAGTTGTGAATTTGAAATTCATTTTTAGTTAAGAAAAAAATATGGATACTATCCAGAACTGAAAATTCATAAATTTGATTTATAATTATACTACGAAAATCTCTATTGAAAATTAAAAAATGTATGAGCTAAAAAAAAAAAAAAAACTTAAACAATCATTTGCAATCATGATTAGATAAAAACTTTCTAGATTTTTTTATATAAAAAATAGTTTTTTTTAACTTCAACAATTTTTTAAGAAACAAAACAAAATGATATAAATTGAATAAAAAAGCTATTTACGAAAGTAATTGAGAAAGTTATCATGAAGCAAATTTAATTTAATAATTTTTATTAGAGCGTTAATATTCAGGCACGAAAAATTCATTGACTCTTACCGGATTTTTTCAATTTCTTCATTTCATCAAATTGATGACGAGTACATTTCAAATATAAATTTGCTGTTTTTAAGCTCCAATCGTCTGGAGTAAAAGTTAGTAATTCTATTTTTTCATCATAGCTTGTTATAGGTAAATTATACTTGTTTTGGATATTTGATATAATTTTTGTAAACCAAGATTTTTCATCGATTATTTTCTTCAGATCAAACTTTGGGAGGTCGACTTGAAGAGCATCTTCAAAAGTTTCTGACGTTTTATTGACCACATTTTGAATAGTTTCAACTCCTTTTTCTACGACACGTCGATCATCAAGTTTTTGCCTCTTAAAGAAAGATATGCTAAAAGTGTCCAGAATAGAATCAAGATTTCTTTTTTTTTGACTGTCTGTTAAAAATTCCGGAGTATTTTTTTCTATTTCACTCGCTTCTCCAGATAAAACTAAAGGATGTTCTTGATTTTTCAGAAACTTCTTGTGATCAAAAGTATGTGACTTCAGGTTTCGGTCACAGTTAATGCACACTTTTTGACCGTTAATAATACTTAAATTTAATTTTTCGTTCAAATATAAGATTGAATCTTTGTCTAAAGAAAGTAAATCATTTTCAATTTTGGATCGATGACTATCAAATGGGTCACAGCAATATTTAAAATACAAATTATTGTGACTTTCAATATCAATTCGCAATTTTGTAAAGCAGTTTGCGCATATTTTTTGACCGGGTATAATGTCAATACTTAATGAATTTTTCGCATCTTGACAAAAATCCAAGCTTGAACTAATTAAATTCTTGGTTATGTTTTTTGTATGAATTTGATAAGGATCACAACATTTTTTTTGAATAGTGGAGTAGTGATTAAAAAAATAATTATAATGATGATCACAAATCCATTTATTTTGAATGTTTTCAATTCAAGGTAATCGTAAGTGAAGACTTTCGACATCTTCTTTTGAAAACTCACTAATACTGTGAGCCACTTTTTTTGTAGAAAATGTAGTTAAGTCACAACTATTATCATTCAAAAAATGACCAACACAACAATTAGCTCTTTCATCTTCGTCTGCCATACTTTTATTAAAAAATACGCTGGTTGAACTTCAAGTTAGGAAATATATTTTATCAGTTATCTGTACACTATATAATAACTCACGACAAGAAGAAAAACTATTTTATACCATATTGTTATTAAAATCAGTTATTGGTCAGCAGTAGTCGTTAGTACTCAAAGACAATCTGTAGAGGGCGCTAAAATAGAATCCATGATCGACAGCGGCCAGTCTGGCCGGGCCAGACATACGATCGCGATTCGACGATATAAAAAATTTTTTTTTGTGTTACAAATATATAACGTAACACGAAGTATATTTTTGCATTGCGTATTTATTTAAAAAGAGTCATTTTAAAATGATATTTCTGTTTTATAAATAGTTAAAAAATAGTTTAAATGCAAAGTTTTCAACTGTTACTAAGGTGAATTATAAATAAACAAGCGGGTATCAAACAAAATTTTAATAATATAATCATAAAAAGTTCGTTCGCAGTTTCGTAAATAGTGTCAGTCGATATTTATTAACCTTTTGAACTCTCGACTCAAAACTGTAAAAAACGAAAAAAATGGTACAAATTAGCTGCTTGAAACAATTGAAAAATGGCCGAAAAAGTTGACCAAAATTATCAGGACTTTTTATACTATGTATGAAGAACTTTTTCCCAAAATTTTGGAAAAAAAAAAATTGTTAGAAAAAAATGCCATCAGTTTCAATTCAAGCAAAAAACGCATTTTTAGCGTTTTTCGCAATTTTCAAAATTTTTGAGAGGCCGAGACTATGAAAATTTTGAAGATTTTGAATCGGTTAAAAAAAGGAATTCAAGATCTTGAATAGACAAATCGATCGCTACCAACCAGAGAAAAAAAAATTTATTATTAACTAAATGGCAGCCGTTTGAATATCACTCAAAATCGTCAAAATCGACGAATTCATAAGTATCAGCGTTTGTAACAGCAATTGCATCAAAATGTTCATCATAATTAAAACAAATTTTTTTTTTTGTAAGTTGACTAAAAAACGAAAATTTTGCGTGATCAAGCATAAAAATCAGATATGAACTCTATTTTTGGCGAATATTTGAAGTTTGGATAATAAAACGCTTAAAAATAGTCCAAAAAAGACTTATTTTTTTATTTCAAATGGCTGCCATTCAGGATCTATGGCATATTTTGAGCTAAAATTTTGGGAAAGCTCCTAAATATAGTTATACTTTAACATACTAAAAAATTAGAAAAATCGGTTGACCTCGTGCCCACGATTTTGCTGAAAGATGTTGGAATGACCCATATATACTTTACAGTTTTTATACATTTTTTCATATTTTTTTATTGGTATATTAACCATCCCAGCCCTTTTCAGGGCTAAAAATAATTCAAACGTAAATCAAACTATTGTTTAATACAGTCCTTTTAAGGATTAAAAAATTGAAAAATCGTAAGTCATATCGATCCTTTTCAAGACCATCAATTTAACTGGATCTTTTAAGAACCATAAAACAAAAAAAATGTTGTTTTGTAATATGCAATAATATGTTTTTCTTTTTTCTATCAAGTTAAAGTGTAGCACCATCTCTTTAATTTTATTAAAGCAGCTACATGTAGTGCTGCAAGAAGTCAACGTACATCGTTGTATTGACATGCACTCCGCATTCATCACTTCTTTCCCTAGCAGCTGATGTCTCCGTCGTATAGTGAATGCATGAAGCATCACTGGAGACTTGTTTTATTCCACATTGAGTGTAAAAGGATTTATTATGTTTATTATTTAATATTACATTAAATTTTTATCAATCTGTAAATAGTAGATAATCTACTTTATCGATCGCGGATAATTTTTAAATATTTTAAAGATTTTAAATTCTTTTCAAAACTATTTTAAACAATAATAAGAGATTATAATGATTTATAATTTAAAACGAAGATCAAATAAATAATTAGATTTTCAATAACAAATAATTTGAAAATTAAACAGTATGAAATTTTACGAAAAACTTTTAATTTTATGATTTTAATAACTTTTGAAATTTTTTAATTTAGTAGGAGTAAAATTACAAAGAAAAAACATAATTTAAAGTAAAAAAAATTTATTGAAAACAATACATTTTACGTGTACATAGTGTAGAGAATTTCTTTATTTTTAAATTCATCAATTTCATCTCGGTCTTCCATGAAACCATCTGAAGCTGCACGCTGACGGCGCGATAAAAGTACATACTTTTTTATCGCAAGCGCGTTCCTCAAGGCACAAATGTTCTGGTGCGACGTGTGATTGCTGCATGGGACGTTGACGTTTTCCACCATAATTTTAAGCACGGGGGCGTTGAACTCTTCTTCTTCAAGGTCTCGAACGATTCTGAAGAAAAAAGGAGAAGTTTTTCATAAAAAAGTGAAATTTTCAAAAATTTCATGTGAAAGTGCTTAAAAATTTACTTACTTCTCAGGCAATAATTCCTCCAGCAGTCTTTTTTTTTATGACCCTTGACGAAGATGCAGGTTGAATTTTTCAAATTCCTGTGTAAAATTTTAAGCAGGTCAGGTGCAGGCGTTGATCCGCTATTGTACTGAATCTTGTGCAGATAATTCTGCGCAAAGTCGTTGACTTTCTTCTCCGACGGTAAAAGTTTCTTGTAAGGAACCGCCGGCTTGAAGAGCACCGTCACCGGATTCTCATCCTTAGCTCCGATGGGGACGATTGCAAGCTCCTTCGGCACCAAGATGTTCGAGCTTCTGACGAAGGCCTGGAAATCCAAGGCGTGCTGCATGGTGGAAGAGAAGTTGTTGATCAGATGAGTTGAAGATGAATGTGCTCTTCGTAAATTTTAAACCTCATTATATACTTTTTTTTACTAGCGATGCACCACCCCCTCCCACCCAAGAAGGGGTAGGAATTGTATAAAACAGACAGGACTCAAGCCGAAGAATCATTCTTCTCCTAGCCGAGCTAGCAGCATCATCCTACGATCATCATTCTTTTGAAATTTTTTTCAACATGGACATCAACTATCACGAATCTACAGTGAAAATTTGCATTAGCAGTCTTCGAGAATTTGCCGACATGGCGGATGTCGAAGACTTTCAATGATGGTTGAATATCGTTTCTTCAGCCATAACGCAATTGGAGAGCGAGCTTGAAAATAATAAATTTTCGAGACACATAAAGCAAAAAATTAATACTTGCCTCTGTCAATATTTATATATTAAACAAAAGCTGCTTTTTTGAATAAAAAAAGCACAGCAACTTGCACACGTCCATGATGCTCACCAACAGGTACACATCGTTGACGTTCATCGTCAGGAAGAAGACGAGCCGGATCAGGTAAGTAGAGTGCTCGAGCAGCAGCACTTCGCAGACGCACAGGAGGAAGAAGTGCAGCACGTTCTTGACGAGGAGGTCGTCGACGTGCAGCAGGACGGTATCGACGGTGCAGGCTGGATGTGGGAAATTCAAGACCGCGATTTAAAAATTGGAGGCAATCTGCAAGCTGCAGAAAATATCGGCGATTTGCGAGCTGCGGAAAATATCGGCGACTTGTGAGCTGTGGAAAATATCAACGATTTTCAAGCTGCAGAATCAACAGCTGGTGTAAGCTGGGATTTTTTGAACTCTGCTTTTGAAAACAGAATAAGGTCTGCGGTAATTTCTAACCTATCTCACAGAACTGTTGAATCTTTTTTCGAAGAGGCGAAAAAAGTTTTTGAATCGAAAATCAAATTAGTCTTAAACGAATTTCCTTCAATTAAATGCAACGCTGAATTAGCTACAGACTTTGTTTTATTAAAATCAGACGAGGAATCGGAACCTCAAACTAAGTTTTTTAGTACTGCATACGCGTCGATTTATCAAAGTACGAATCTGAATGAATGGTTTGAAAATAACATCGTGGCGTCTATAAGAAACGAAATGGACGATTTCGAGTCGAGGGGAAGTGGCTTTTCGCTGTCTTCTATTCTTCGATTGACAATAAATATCGCCGAATTAAATCAACTTCGCGCAAACTCTTACATCGATCTCCCTGAAAAAATTAAAAATAGGAGAGCTTGCCTTAATATCCGTAACATTGATCAAAAATGCTTTCTCTGGTCCATTCTAGCTGCTTTACATCCAACTGAAAGAATAAATCATGCAAATCTCACGTGCAAGTATAAGCAATATGAAAACGAGCTTAATTTTGAAGGAATTGAATTTCCGGTAAAACTTCGTGACGTGCCCCGCTTCGAAGCTCAAAACGAGATTTCCGTCAACGTATACATGTTGAAAAAGAGTAAAGAAACTTTAAAAATAAACCCCTGTCACCTTACTTCAAAAAAATAAGAAAAACGTTAATCTTTTATTGATTCAAAGATCGTACGTCGATGATGAAGAAATGGAAGAAGTGGAGGAAGAGGAGGAGGAAGCTGATACTGACTGGCACTACGTTCTTATTAAAGACATATCAAGACTGCTTTCGGCTCAAGTTTCAAAGGGTAAGAAAAAAGTTTACGTGTGTCCGAGATGTATGAATTGGTTTAAAGCTCAAGAGAAACTCGATTCTCACGAGGTTCAATGCGAACTTGTAAATAAATATAAAGTTAATTTACCCGACAAAAGTAACAATAAATTAAAATTTTCAATGTTTAACGCTCAACTGGAGTGTCCCTTCATATTATACGCCGATATTGAGTCTCTACTACTACCCGTTAACGAAGGAAAAGCTTTTTAGCAGCACCAAGCTCACAGCATTGCTTTTTATTTACACTGCAGCTACGATGATTCGCTCTCTAGATATGAATCCTATAGACAGAAGGATGAGACGTGCATGACTCCAGCTCAGTGGTTTATTTTAAAATTAGTTGATATAAAAAATCAGGTAGAAGAAATTTATAAAAACATAGTGCCATTAGAGCTTACACCTGAGCAGCAGCGAGCTCATTTTCTTGCCGATACGTGCAGCATTTGTAAAAAAAAGTTTAAGGTAATTTTTTTATGGAAAAAAAAATTTTTTTATTGAATATTTTTTTATTCATTCATAATTTAAAGGTTGGAGAAGTTAGAGTAAAGGAGCATTCGCATCTAACTGGAGAATACAGAGGCTGTGCCCACAATTTTTGTAATTTGTTGTTTAGAGAGAAAAGGAGCCTGCCTGTCACTTTTCATCGATTGTCCTACGACTTTTTAATCAATGAGCTTGCGACTTCAACGGTTTTGGACGGAAAAATTGAACTTCTTTCCAAGTCGAAGGAAAATTTTCTTAGCTTTAAGAAACATATCAAGGGAAGTGACATCAGTTTCTGTTTCATAGACAGTTTCAGATTTCTACCTGCAAGCCTCGATTGTCTTGCAAAAACGTTGTCTAAACACGACATCATAAAAAAAGAATTTTTCAAAGATGGATACAGCGCCGATCAAATCGAGTTGTTGTTAAAAAAAGGAGTGTACAGTTACGACTTTACGGAAAATTTTGCCTTTTTGGAAACCACGAGATTGCCCGACAAAGAAAGTTTTTACAACAAGCTCAACGAAACGCACATCAGCGAGGAAGATTACTCTCACGCGAAAAAAGTGTTGGAAACTTTTGAATGTAAAACTCTAGGAGAGTATTCGGACTTGTACTTGAAAGTGGACGCGATGCTTTTGACTTAGATCTTTCAATGCTTCAGATCGATGAGTATGGAAAGCTATCAGCTCGACCCGGCCTATTTTGTTTCCACTCCTTCGCTGACTTGGCAAGCATTGTTGAAATATAAGAAAAACGAAAACGATCCAGATCTCGAGCTCGAGCTTTTGACCGATATTGACATGCTTATGTTTGTTGAAAAAGGAATAAGAGGAGGTTTATCGCAAGCTTCTCACCGACACGCAGAGGTGAATAACAGGTATTTAGACGACTACGATCCTGAAAAAGAAGAGAGCTTTTTGCTGTACTTGGACTGTAACAACCTTTATGTTATGTATTCATTTATTATCGTTTATTATCATTTTTTTATGACAAATATATAATTATATTTTCTCAAACAGGATGTGTTATGACGTCCATGCTCCCCTACGGTGGATTCGAGTGGGTGGAGGACGTAAGTGATCCACAGCTTTACAATTTACCCGATGATTCTCCCGAGGGTATGTTTTTAGAAGTTTCAATGACGTAGCCGGAAAAGCTTCACGACGAGCACAATGATTTACCGTTTTTACCCGTATTACGCGTACCACCTGGGGGATCAAAACAGAAAAAACTTATGACTACTTTTTACGACAAAGACCGCTACGTCCTTCATTACACCGTATTAAAGCAAGCCTTGCGAAATGGTTTGGTTCTAAAAGAAGTACATCGAGCTTTGAAATTCAAACAAAAGCCCTGGATGAGATATTACGTTCTGTATAATAATGAAAAAAGAAAAAACGCAAAAAACGAGTTTGAAAAAAATTCTTACAAGCTGCTCGTCAACAGCTGTTTCAGTAAGAATTGTTTTTATTGAAATAAAAACTTTGTTTGAACAAAAAAAATTTTCTAGGTAAATCGTTAGAAAATCCGAGAAACAGACAGTGCGTTAAACTCTGTCACAAGTGGACCGGGAGATACAGTGCAATGGCTCTTATTTCTAGACCAAACTTCCACAGCGTTTCCATAATAGAATATATTTCATTGCTCCAGTTGGGAACGAATCCTTTTTCGAAAATTTTTTTTTACTTTGCTGATTCTAACTTTATCGTTGATTTTAAACTTTGGTCTTTTTTTAACTTTTATTTTATTCAATCTTTTCAAAATTAAAGGTTTAAAATTACATTCTTAGCGTTAACTTCTTTTGGTTTCATACCTATAGTACGATGCTTGCGATTATTATAAGAATCTATTAAATCCTGTAGAATATCTAAATATTTGTAATTACCATTGAGACTGAAACGACGCCACATCTCGCTTTTGAGCGTGCGATTGAACCTTTCGCAGATCGATGCTTTCAGACCCGTGTAAGTAGAGTACATATTTATTTTATACTTATTCATAAGATTTTGAAAATGTTTATTATAAAATTCTTTTCCCATGTCAACGTGAAGATTACGCACCGGAGAATTAATTTCTTTCAACACCGATTCCATGGCGTTTGACACGTCCAAACCACTTTTGGTTTTAACCGCGCGCGCCCACGCCATTTTTGAAAACGAATCGATCACTGTAAGTAAATAACGCACACCGTTATTTTCTCTAGAATATGGTTGCATCTCTATCAAATCGGCTTGAAGCGTGTCCAAAGGACGTACCATTTTGACTTTTCCACGAAGAAAGTTTCTGCGTGCAGGGCGATAGATTTCATACACGACTCTTTCCATTTTCTAAAATTTGCTTGATTTCCGTTTTAAATGTAACCAACCAGTCGGATATTTCTTTTTTTAACTGAAGATGATCTTCTTTTACGGATTGTTGAAGCTTATTTAAATTAACCGCGTCACCCGCGTTAGCAGGCTCGGCCAAGTTACAAATTCTTTTATTTACAACGTCGTAATTTCCGTCTCGAGTAAGCTTGAATCCGTTGCCAGGAGGACCTTGTCTGCTTGCTATTTTTTCAATTTTTCTTCCGAATACGTCGGTAGGCATTGCGATAATGATGAAAAATTCTTTCGTGTTCAGTATATATACCCGCCCTCTCTAAGCTCTTCTAAAATCGAATGTACTTCATTGGTATGACGCAAATTACCTGCAGCTTGCTCGGCTATTAATAATCGTAGTCTATCAACGAGCTCGTTTGAATCATCCCAAAAAACGTACTGAAATTTATTATCGCGTTTGGCAACTTTAAATCTAGGTATTATACCTCCTCCTCTTTTCACTGGAGTCGACGATTTTCGACTCAACATTACAGTTTTATGTTTTTTAAAAGGTGTTCGTGATTTTATAGGACTCGCTTGAAAGAGATCTGCAATTATATTTCTATATTTATTACTAGCTGCATGTTTTTTTAACTCTCCACCTGGTTCGTTTCCTTTTTTATGCGCACTAGTTTGCTTGAGAATTTGTTTATAGTAAGTAGTATTGGAAATGTCATAATTTTTCTGGTTTTTATAAACAACTAGTTCGAACATACCTTGAGTTCTGGGATAAGTTTTGTTATTAACAATTATATTATCTTTTTCAAATTTCACAATCGCATTTCCAAGTTGATATCCATTTTTCGTTCTTTTCTTCAAGCCATATATTTTATCTTGCTCGGCAGCTTTGAGTTGTATGAATCCCCAGCGCTATTCGTATTTTCAGGGTGATCAAATGAGTTGACCGACTCGCGATCTTCATTTTCATCAATAATTGATTTTTCAATTACCGATGAATCTGCAAATGAAAAATTTTGATCCGATACTGAGCTTCGATCAAAGCTCTCATCTAATTTTATACGTTTTTTGTTTTCAACCAATTCATAGAGCGGGTCGGTAATGGGTTTAAACGTTTCCTGTAAAACACGATCGGTGTTATCCTTTTGAAATTTAATCAAGTCATACTTTCGTTTAACTGCTTCGCGAGCTTTTACAAGCTCTTTGAGAATATTTTTCTCGCGAATAAAGTCAGCCATGCTATCGCTATGACGTCTCGCTGCAGACTGATGAATTTCAAGTTACGTTATATTTATTATAAAACAATCGAATCCTTTTCTATAACGTCCTTTATTAATATCTTTTTCTTTGTCTATGACTAAAAACTATGTTTATCGCTCCAACACTTTGAACTTATTTCTTTAAATTTTTCAAATTTCATATCGCTGTTGACGTGATCGTCGTAAATGTGCTTCATGTTCATTTCAGCTTGACGAAATAAAATTAAAAAGTTTACGTTATCTCTCACGAGATGTTTTGGAACAGCGGCGTAAGACTAACAAAGATAAAAGCAGTCTACGTTTTTGTGACGTCCCATGCAAAAGAAAGCTTTTACGTTAGCTTGCGAACAGCTAGAAATATCATCGAAAATAAACACCGAGTTTGGTAAAGCTTCGGATGGTGCAATGACTTGTTCGCTATCCGAGAACGGAAAATATTGGAGACCTTCGATAAGTTCCAAAAGTTTCTTTAAAAATTGATACTTTGGTTGGTTCAATGACTTTGAATATATTTATACGTTTTCAAATTTTAATCCATTGGGATGTACCAGCAGCGTTAGCATGCTGTTCGTTTTTCCATACCCCGACGGACCAGAAATGACCGCTCTAATGCTGCTCGGAAGTAAATCTCCGTGACGATTTTCTTTTTTTTCCCGTTCTGCGAGGACGTCAAAATTTTCCACTGGTAATTTAACGTTATTTTGAATAAATTCCATGTTGATCGTGTGAGATTTTAAATGAGAATGACGTGATTGGTATAAATACTTTGTTTTTATAGATTATAGTTTAGTCGTAAATCGACCTTCGTAAAAGAATGATCATATACGGTAAAAAGAAAAAGAAGCGAGGATACGGGTTGATAAATAAAATTATTAACAAACTTCCCTTCGAGCTTCACTTACCTGGATATAATTACTGCGGACCCGGCACAAAATTAGCCGCTAGACTAGCTCGCGGTGATCAACCGATTAACCAACTCGATTCTGCGTGTAAAGAGCACGACGTCGCTTACTCGAAAAATAAAGAAAGTATCGCTGCCAGAAACGCAGCAGACGGAGTTTTAGCTGATAAAGCTTGGGGAAGAGTCATTTCCAACGACGCTCCATTAGGAGAAAAAGCGTCCGCGTACGCGGTCACCAATATCATGAAAGCAAAGTCAAAATTGGGTATGGGTTTAAAAAAATCCAGAAAGAAATCTAAAAAGAAGTGTAAAAATAGATGTAAAAAGATGACGTCGTTTAATAGTATAATAAAAACAGCTTCTAAATCAGGAGTTGCAGGTAAGTCACCGAAAAGTGTAATCACTGCAGCACTCAAAGCTGCTAGAACCGCCATAAAAAAATCAGGAGGTAAAAACAAAATAAAATTTCCACGCATTCTCCCGGTGTCGTCAAAAATAGGAGGTTTTTTACCTCTTGTGCCTTTATTCGCAGGACTTAGTGCAACCGGTGCTCTCGCAGGAGGAGTTGCAGGGGTTTACAAAGCGATTAACGAAGCTAAATCAGCTCGTCAAAATTTGGATGAAAGTAAAAGACATAATAAAACCATGGAAGCAATAGCCTTGGGAAAAGGTTTATACCTGAAACGATACAAGACAGGTCTTGGTTTGTATTTAAAACGATATAGCGGCAAGGGGTTAAAAAAAAAAGCCGGAAATAAAATTACCCGATCGTCCGCTGACAAATTTTGATTTAATCAAGTACGCTAATAAATTGAAAATTCCTCATTTTCGAGGCGTGTTTATGAAAAATAAATTACCTTTATCAAGTCCTCGTTATCGAGAATCTGGTATTATAAACCTTGATAACGATAGCGGACCTGGTACACATTGGTGTGCATACCGTAAGCGAGGAAAAGATGTCGTTTACTTCAATAGCTTTGGTGATTCAAGCCCTCCGATTGAATTAATGAATTATTTAAATGTAGACAATATAAAATATAATTCCGAAAAATATCAAGATTTTAATACGTATAATTGTGGACATTTATGTTTGAAATTTTTAAGCGGCCAGATAAAAAGTATATAAAGAGCTGCTTTAGCTTACCCGCTGTCAAACTATCATGGACTCTTTTACGCTTACTTTGTCAGCATTTTCTTCAGTTTTCGAAGCTCAGTATTACCCTCCGATTGAATTATCACCACATAAAAATTACTCTTTGGGATTAGTTGAATTTTTAACTTTCAATTCTACTCCAAACATCGACGTTGGGTGCAACAAATTTTATATCGTCGATCAAGTGATTGAATTTCCAATCGGTTGTTACGAAATTAATAACATAGAAAAACATATTCAAGAAACTCTTTAACAGAGAAAAATAAATACTGGACTCTCTTTAAAACCTAACGAAACCACGTAACACTGTGAAATCAAGTGCACTGCAGAAATTGATTTCCGACCGCGAGATTCAATCGCTAGAATATTAGGATTCAGTCATCGTCTGCTTTCCGCAAATGATCATCACATTTCCGACACACACGTAAATATAATAACAATAAATTCAATAAGAGTCAAGTGCAACATCACGAGCGGAGCGTACGTTAATAATAAAAAAGTTCACACAATTCACGAATTTTATCCAGTGGCTGATCCTGGTTTCAAAATAATCGAAATTCCTTCGCAAGTAATTTACTTACCTATAACAGTACCCTGTATTGATTACATTCAGTTGCACGTGGTCGATCAAGACGGTGAGTTAGTTAACTTTCTCGAAGAAAATATAACGATTCGACTTCATATAAAAGCTTCATAATGGGTATTGTCTTTCACGGTGGAGGATTCCAAACCAAAACATATAAAAATAACACAAAATGCACTTCTTCGATCAGTCGCGAACGAACTCTCAAAGTGTTAACACGAGCGAATATCCAGTTTCTCAAAAGTCTAGGCTTAAAAGTAGTTCCTGGTGGAAAGTAACTTGCATATTCTTTTGCTGTTTTAAAAAAAATGGAAGACATTCCAAGCATTCAAAATCCTGTAGCGTTTGATGAAAGTATCTCTCATTACGAGATACACGCTCACCAACCGTATACAGCAGCAAATTATGGCAACAGTGATGAAATTCGTATCACTATACAACATCAAGATCTGTGCCTTTTACCATCGCGGAGCATTCTTCATATTTGCGGTCAACTCACCGATACCGCTACGAAAAAAGCACCGAAAAATACATTTTTTGTTAATAACGGTATTTGTCATTTATTCGACGATGTTCGATTAGAGTTGAATGGAATTGAAATAGATCGATGTAAAAACGTGGGTTTAACTACGTTGATGAAAAATTGGTTATCTTTTAATCCTAATCAAAGTTTGATTGCTGAAAATTCAGGATGGTATGGTCATTCGGATGATAAGAAAAAAAAGATACTCAACGAGGATGGGTACTTTGACGTGTTCATTTCTCTCAGTTATATATTAGGTTCTGCAGAAGATTATCGTAAGATTGTAGTTAACGTGAAGCTCGAGTTAATCATCACTCGATCGAGAAATGACTTGAATGCTATAATACAAACAAAAGCAGGTAACGAAGCATTTGAAGTCGTCGATATTAATATCTCAAAGATTGAATGGCTAATGCCTTACGTTTTAATATCAGATTCACACAGAATAAGTTTGCTTAAATTTCTTGGAAAAGATCGTGCAATTACCATGAGTTTCAGGTCTAAAGAATTTTTCGAGTATCCATTGCTACCCACAACAACCAAACACGTTTGGACTGTAAAAACTTCAAATCAATTAGAAAAACCTCGTTTTGTCATCGTAGGTTTACAGACCAACAAAAAATCAGTGAATAGTGAAAACTATAGTCTTTTCGATCACTGTAATTTAAGTAACGTAAAACTTTTTTTAAACTCTCAATACTATCCTTACAATAATTAAAATCTCAACATCAATCAGAATGAGTACGCGATACTTTACCATATGTACGCCAACTTTCAAATCTCGTATTATGGAAAAGATGCTGAACCAACGTTAACTAAAACAGACTTCATCGAAAAAATTCCTCTCATTGTAATCGATTGCTCCAAACAAAACGAATCTTTGAAAAGTGCACCGGTCGACGTACGAATAGAACTCGACTCGAGAGAAAATTTTCCTGCACAGACTGCTGCTTACTGTCTAATTTTACACGATCGAATCGTACAATACAATTTGGTTAGCGGGGATGTAAAAAAGTTAGTATAAAAGAAAGGCACAAGTTTTTTTCATCACGCATTCATCTTCAAGATGCGCTACGTGGTAGACATGACTTGCTTCGTGCAGCCTGGAAGTACCATAAAAGAAGGACGTAATATTCGGAGAGAACACGAGTACATCATCAAAGAGTTTTTATTCGTACCACTCGATGAAGATCCAGACCCCGTAGTACTTTTTTTCAATGCACCCTACTCGTGGAATCATCTAACAAAAAATTATAAAAATATTAATTCCGACTTGCAGCGTAACTATCACGGGTTAGATTGGAACACTGGTTCTCTTCCCTACACGTCGATAGGAGAACTTATTCGCGATTCGTTCAAAGACGCCACTGAGATTTACGTTGCAGGTTCGATGAAGAAAAAATGGTTGGAGCGCTTCAGGTATAGCGTAAAGGATGTGGCTGCGTACTCGTATCCTCCGTTGAATGAAATTAAATTAGTGACAATTTGTGAAAATCATAATGGAAAGTTCAAAACGTGTTGCGCGCTGCACAACGTGAGACTTTAAAAAAAATTTATTGTAGAAAAAGAAGCGCAAGAATCGGAAAAACCCATGGAGTGGGTATAAATACATTTGGTTTTCTCAATTTTATTCACTTCACATTCAACATGGGTCAAAAGCAGAGCTCCTCCGGCTACGAAAGAATGAAAGATGAAAAATCCTCAGGTTTTAAAAGTTATTCCGAGGAAAAAAATCGACAAGATGATCAATATAAAAGCTTTCAAAAACTTCAAGAAGAACAAAAAGCTTATGAAAAGAAAAATGAAAAAAAGATTAAATTTGAAAAAATTAAAGAAAAAGAAAAAAATTTAATTGAATTGTAATGTACTATAGTCTTAGGTTACTAATAATGTACCATAGTTTTAAGTAATTTTTAATAAATGATTTTTTTAACAATAAACTGTTTTTCTTAATTTATTTCATCCGAAACAATTCAATAAAGAATTCAATAAATAAAGTTGTTGTACGTTGAAAATATTGTTGGTCCTTAAAAGGACCGGGGATTAACTCATTAAATAACTTTCAAAGCATCTAATACTCTGATCAGGCTGCCGTAAGATAGGCGCTGGTTAGCGGCTGCAGCACGCGAGCGGCAGAAACTAGTAGGGGAACGAGGCGAGCGGCAGAATAGCTCGAGGGCGCAGTAACCATAGCGGCTGCAGCATGCTCGCAGCAGAACGAGGCGAGCGGCAGAATAGCTCGAGGGCACAGTATCCGTAGTGCGCAGTACCCGCTGTGCGCAGTGCCCGCCGAGTGCAGTACCCGCCGAGCGTGGGGCTCGCCGAGCGCAGTACCCGCCGAGCGCGGGGCCCGCTCTGTTTTACCTACTTATTAATAAAATAATGCTTTTTTCAACTTAAGAAAACAATATGAGTAGTAAAGTACAGATTTTGTTTTAATTGCTCCATAACTATTCATGAAATAGTATTTTATTTTTAATTTAAATTACAGAAATTTTTCGGCACAATACGCAGAGCGGCCGGAAGTAACGAACATCCTAGTGCTCCGACTTTCTTTTTTTTGTATAGATTGCTTTCTGTATACACTCTCATAAAGCCACCTTTATATGGCAACTGCACTATTAATAAGGATGACAGTAAAATTACCTATCTGACATTAAGTCTATTTATACTAAAAAGGAAAGCAAGACTACATGTGCTTTAACTTCCATGAAGAAAAAAATTGATTCCATTTTGGAAGAAACTGACTGGGAAGTTCATGAAATTGTTAACCATGACTACAGTATTGCTGAAGTCTTATATTGCGCAATATATTATGTTACAGGTAAAATCATTAAAAAATTCTGTTCCAAATAACTCTTTATTTATTTATTTATTTTTTAATTTTTATTAATGATAGTTTATTGTAGCATAACTTTACCAACAGCTATAACAATTACATTAAACGTGGTCATTTGCATACTAATCATTTTCCAAAATTTGTTCAGGATTAAATGAAAAAATACCTTATTTAAAGCATCAATTAGTGATGCTTTAAATAAGGTATTTTTTTAGGGCTGTTGGAGACTCGAGACTTTTCTCGATCTCGATGCCGGTATCGGTCCGAGACCGAGACCGATACCGAGACGATACTGAGCAGACGAGAGTCTCGGTCTCGGTTAAGGCCATCACAGGAACTCGCGCGATGCGAGAATTCGCGCATCTCGAGTTTTTATGTGCTGCGCTCGGCTACGCTACGCTCCACCTCGTGCAGCACATCAAACTCTCGACGGCCATAAAGAACTTCTCACTCATGTTGGGTAATATACCATTTTAATACTCAATGGCAGGAGTTGAAAGATGACCCGAAAATAATTCGACGTTACACTGCTATGGATTTAGAAACGTTTGAGGAACTGCTGCAACTACTTTCCCCTCATTTGCAAAAAAATCATCCAGCAGCCCTGTGTCCTGAAGAGCGATTGATTATTGCACTGAGATATTTAGTATCCGGGGATAGTTTATTCACAATCGCTCTATGTCATCGAATTGGCGAATCAACTGCAACAGGCATAGTTAAAGAAGTGTATGGAGTGATAATTCGGGTTTTGGAACCTATTTACTTGAGACAACTGAATGAGGAGGAATGGAAGCACATTGCTATAATTTTTTTGGAAAAATGGAATATGCCGAACTGCGTGGGAGCGTTTGACGGCAAACATTTTGACATAAAAGCACCTCCTCATTCGGGAAGTATTTATTACAATCACAAAGGAAGATTTAGTATCAATCTTCTAGCTGCTTACGATGCAAATTATATTTTTACCCTTGCTCATGTCGGAGAAGTGGGAAGCTGCAGCATTGCTGGAATTTTCAGTGAAACTTTTGGGCCACTCATAGAGAACGAGGAGCTTGGCTTGCCTAGAGGTGTTGCGACTCTTCCTGGAAGTAATGTCGCCACCCCATGCTTTTTTATGGGTGACGACGCTTTCCCCCTGTCGACGAGAATGATGAAGCCAATATCTGGACATTTTTTGAAAGAGGAACAAAGAATATACAACTACAGAATAAGCAGGGCTCGTTGAGTAATTGAAAACGCATTCGGGATACTTGTATCTCGATTCAGAGTTTTCGAATCAGCAATACGATTACTTCCGGAAGCCGTTGACGAGATCATTTGCACAATTTTTTGAGGATTAAAGAATTAATACTTAATCCACCAGAAAGATTCTATGATGTTTCAAGTTTTGAAGAAAATTTGAATGGCAATGTTAATTTTATAGTTTTAAATGCAGATGGTACAGTAATGAGAGAAGGCTTGAAAAATTATTTTTTGACACCCGAAGGAGCTGTTCCTTGGCAGAACAGTACTGTCAATTACACTCCAGAACAATGGGAAGAAATTGATAATATGCATTAGTGTGTTATGTGTGCTTTTTCAACATGATAAGTTGGTATGTACTATATTGATTTTTAAACCAGCTTCATAAAGAGACAAGTAAAATGATTAAATTGTTAATACTGTTATATAGAAATTTTAATTTAATTTTGTAATAGGGTTGGCAACTGGTACTTTAAAAATATATTTTTTAAAAAGTACTCGATTTTTAATGAATTTTAACATTTTTTTAAGTATTTTTAAATCAAAATTGAGCAAGAAGAAAATTAAGAAAAGTTTTTAAAACTACGGGTTGATGACGTCATCAACCCGAAATTCCATTAAAAGTATATCTAATTATTATAACACTATGGTTCTAAAATATTTATATTTTATGTGATCGAAGATTGAAAATAATAAAAATGTTCATAAATAAAGGAACGGAAAGTAGAATAAAAAATTTCAATGCATATATTATTATGAATCGTGAACTTAAACATAACCAAAAGTCATACCGGTACACGTGTTCGAAATTGTGTGATTGTTTATCCACAATACGTATGAAATAATAATAAAAGTGAAAAAAGAAAGATAATTATAATTAAAGTGGGCAAAAACTCAAGTAAAGTTTGGTCATCGTACTGCAGTGGACCGTGAAATTTATTTTTTGATCTCTGTTTTCGTTAAAAAAAATAAAGTAAGTACTCTGAAATTTTTATTTTTCAAAATGATTAAATTTAAAATTATTGACATTATTATTTAATTATTCCGACCGAATCTGCCAAACTCGCCGGACTATGGGTTGAGAAAAAAGACCGACCAAAGTTGGCAGGTTGGCCGGACTACAGATCCCTCAACGAGCTCGACGGAAGCTACGCGCTTGACCTTATTGCGGCTCAGTCAACGAGCTTAGCCAAAGCTGAACACCGGGCTAGACCACGGCTCAATCAAAGAGCCTAGGGTAAGTAGGAGGGCAGTACCCCACTAAGTACACTAATCATTACTCTCTTAGCAAATAAATTGAGTTTTTGTCTACTTGATGAATTTTTATGTTCAAATAAAAATAATTTCAATAAACGCAATTGATTTATTTTGGTTCATAATTACCACTTAACAAACCAAACGTTATTTATTAAAATTACTTTAATTAATCTTGTCGTCTTTAAACTTTGGATTCTTAAAGACTACTTTACCTTCAAATAGTTATCTAGAATCAATTAATAAGTTTTATACATCTACTAAACAATACAAAGTTGTTCTTGGCGAAAATTAATTAATTTATTCAGGTGAAATTTTGAAAGAATGTGGTGCATTATTAATTTAATTTGTTTAACTGTAATTTTCTTATTTACAAACTTAAGTCAAGTTATTTTAATTTTAATAATTTTTTTTTTTTTTAATATTTAAATTAAATTTTCTTCGATTGCTTACTTGGCAACTGTAGTGCTTGTTGTTAACACAGAATATGCTGCATCTTTACTAATTAATTTTTATTTTATTTCAGTCAGACACATTAAATCCAACTGGATCAGCCTCCACTGATGACCTTCAACGACAGACTTTTCTTCAAATGATTTTTCAGCAAGCAGTGAAAAATTAAGATTTATTGACGTTGGTCGAGTTAAGGAACAATTACCAGTGGCTGTTTTTTAACAATACATTTTTTTTTCATTTATGCTTTAATTTCAAGTTTAAAAATTGAAAAATACTTAATAAATTTGTGAAAAATTTAAAAATTATGTAAAAAGCTGTACCAAAATGAAATAATATCTAAATAATAAACTAACAATGCAACAATTTTTTAGATTCAAATTTTGTTTTTCACTTTTATGGAAAAATCAACCGTCATTTGACTAGGCATAGCTTGACTAATTCTTTTTTATTCATACTCTGCCTAGGTAAGAGGTTCCGTGCTCAAAACAGTTGATTATAGTTTTCAATACAATGTCCCTAAATTATGGAGCCACAGCCAGAAAAAAATCATCTCTCAGAGTCAAGATTCCACTGCTAGGCCCAACCAGAAATAGGTCATCCGATACCGAAAAGAATTTAGCTTGATTTTTTTATAATTTTGAATCCAAATGGAGGCCTCTGAGTCGAAAAAATCATTTGTGAATAAAAAATAAAATATGTAAGTTTATATCCAAAAGTCAACTTGTCTCAGGTTCAGTGTTCCGGGCTCAAATGAGATCTAACTTTTATTTCAAGAATACTTGCTTGATTGAAAGTCATTTTAATCGAAAAAATCATTTGTCAATTGCTTAGCATCTCTCAGAGTCCAAATTCAACTGCTCGGCCCGACTTGATATGGGTGATGCGATACCAAAAAAAGTCTAGCTCGATTTTTTCATAATTTTAAATCCAGTGAGAGGCCTCCGAGTCAAAACAATCATCTGTCAATAAAATAGCAACTCTCAACCTGTCTCAGGTTAGTTATTCCGGGCTCCAATAAGATCTTACTTGAGTTAAAATTGAAATGCTCGCCCTGACTTTAACCTGTCACAGGTTAAGTATTCCGGGCTCGAATGAGATCCAACTTTTTTTTCCGAAATTCTTGCTCATTTAGAAAGCATTTGAATCAAAAAAATCATTTGTTATTTAATAAGCACCTCTCAGAGTTGAAATTGAACAGCTCACCACGGCCTTAACCTGTCTCAGATTAGTTATTCCGGGCTCGAATGAGATCCAACTTTTTTTTCCGAAATTCTTGCTCATTTAGAAAGCATTTAAATCAAAAAAATCATTTGTCATTTGATAAGCACCTCTCAGAGTTGGAATTGAACAGCTCACTACGCCCTTAACCTGTCTCAGATTAGGTATTCCGGACTAAATTAAGATCCAACTTTTTTTTCTGAAATTCTTGCTTTGCTAGAAGACATTTGAATCAAAAAAATCATTTGTCATTTGATAAGCACCCCTCAGAGTTGAAATTGAACAGCTCGCCACGGCCTTAATCTGTCTCAGGTTGGGTATTCTGGGCTCAATGAGATCTAATTTTTTTTTCAAGATATCTTGCTTGATTAAATCGCATTCGAATCATAAAAATCATTTGTCATATAATTAGACCTCTCGGAATCGAAATCCAACTGCTTGGCCTGACCTGAAAAAGATATCCTGGCATTAAAAAATGTCTGGCTTGATTTTTTCATGATTTAAAATCCAAATGGAGATCTCCGAGTCAAAAAAATCATTTGTGAATAAAATAGAGAAAATGTCAGTCGATCTCCAACCGTCAACTAGACTCTTGTTAGGTATTCCGGGCTCAAATGAGATCTGACTTTTTTCAAGAACTCTCGCTTGATTAAAAGGCATATGAATCCAAAAAAGCATTTGTCATTTGATTAGCACCTCTCAGAGTCCAAATTCAACTGCTCGGCCTGACTTGATATGGGTGATGCGATACCAAAAAAAATCTAGCTCGATTTTTTCATAATTTTAAATCCAGTGAGAGGCCTCCGAGTCAAAACAATCATCTGTCAATAAAATAGCAACACTCAACCTGTCTCAGGTTAGTTATTCCGGGCTCCAATAAGATCTAACTTTTTTTTTTGAGATCTAGGTTGATTAAAAGGCATATGAATCAAAAAAATCATTTGTCATTTGATTAGCACCCCTCAGAGTTGAAATTGAACAGCTCGCCCCAACCTCAACCTGTCTCAGGTTAGGTATTCCGGGGTATAATGAGATCTCACTTTTTTTTCCGAAATTCTTGCTTAATTAGAAGGCATTTGAATCAAAAAATCATTTGTCATTTGATAAGCACCTCTCAGAGTTTTAATTGAACAGATCGTCACAGCCTTAACTTGTCTCAGGTTGGTTATTCTGAGCTCAAATGAGATCTAACTTTTTTTCAAGATATCTTGCTTGATTAAAAGGCATTAGAATCGAAAAAATCTATTGTCATTTGATAAGCACCTCTCGGAATCCAAATTCAACGGCTCGGCCTGACCTGAAATAGATATCCCGGTACTGAAAATTGTCTAGCTTGATTTTTTCATAATTTTGAATCCAATTGGAGATCTCCGAGTCAAAACAATCATTTGTGAATAAAATAGTAAAAATTTCAGTAACTCTCCAACAGTCAACTTGTCTCATGTTAGGTATTTCGGGCTCAAATGAGATCTGACTTTTTTTTCAAGAACTCTCGCTTGATTAAAAAGCATATGAATCAAAAAAATCATTTGTCATTAGATAAGCACCTCTCAGAGTTGAAATTGAACAGCTTCCCACGGCCTTAACCTGTCTCAGGTTAGGTATTCCGGGCTCAAATGAGATCTAACTTTTTTTCAAGATATCTTGCTTGATTTAAAGGCATTCGAGTCAAAAAAATCTATTGTCATTTAATTAGCACCTCTCGGAATCCAACTGCTCGGCCTGACCTGAAAAAGATATCCTGGTACTGAAAAATGTCTAGCTTGATTTTTTCATAATTTTGATTCCAAATGGAAGCCTCCGTGTCAAAAAAATCATTTGTGAATAAAATAGTAAAAATTTCAGCCGATCTCCAACAGTTAACTTGTCTCAGGTTAGGTATTCCGGGCTCAAATGAGATCTGACTTTTTTTTGAAGAACTCTCGCTTGATTAAAAGGCATATAAATCAAAAAAATCATGTGTCATATAATTACCACCTCTCAGAGTTAAAAATAAACAGCTTGCCACGGATTTAACCTGTCTCAGGTTAAGTATTCCGGGCTCAAGTGAGATCTAACTTTTTTTTCAAGAATTCTTGCATGTTTAAAAGGCATATGAATCAAAAAAATCATTTGTCATTTGATTAGCACCTCTCAGAGTTGAAATTAAAGACTCGCCCCGACCTTAACCGTCTCAGGTTAGGTATTCCGGGCTCAATTCAGACCTAACTTTTTTATCAAGATATTTTGCTTGATTAAGAGGTATTAGAATCAAAAAAGTTATTTGTCATTCGATAAACACCTCTCGGAATCCAAATTCACTTGCTCGGCCTGACCTGAAATAGATATCCCGGTACTGAAAAATGTCTCGCTTGATTTTTTCATAATTTTGATTCCAAATGGAAGCCTCCGTGTCAAAAAAATCATTTGTGAATAAAATAGTAAAAATTTCAGCCGATCTCCAACAGTCAACTTGTCTCAGGTTAGGTATTCCGGGTCGAATGAGATCCAACTTTTTTTCCAAAATTCTTTCTCATTAAGAAAGCATTTAAATCAAAAAAATCATTTGTCATTTGATTAGCACCCCTCAGAGTTGAAATTGAAATTCTCGCCCCGACTTTAACCTGTCTCAGGTTAGGTATTCCGGGCTCGAATGAGATCCAACTTTTTTTTCCGAAATTCTTTCTCATTAAGAAAGCATTTAAATCAAAAAAATCATTTGTCATTTGATTAGCACCCCTCAGAGTTGAAATCGAAATTCTCGCCCCGACTTTAACCTGTCTCAGGTTAGGTATTCCGGGCTCAAATGAGATCTGACTTTTTTTTCAAGAACTATCGCTTGATTAAAAGGCTTATGAATCAAAAAAATCCTTTGTCATTTGATTAGCATCTCTCAGAGTTGAAATTAAACAACTCGCCCCGACCTTAACCTGTCTCAGGTTAGGTATTCCGGGCTCAAATGAGATCTGACTTTTTTTTCAAGAACTCTCGCTTGATTAAAAGGCATATGAATCAAAAAAATCATGTGTCATATAATTACCACCTCTCAGAGTTTTAACTCTGTTCATTTTTAAATGAACAGCTTGCCACCGATTTAACCTGTCTCAGGTTAAGTATTCCGGGCTCAAATGAGATCTAACTTTTTTTTCAAGAATTCTTGCATGTTTAAAAGGCATATGAATCAAAAAAATCATTTGTCATTTGATTAGCACCTCTCAGAGTTGAAATTAAACAACTCGCCCCGACCTTAACCTGTCTCAGGTTAGGTATTCCGGGCTCAAATCAGAACTAACTTTTTTATCAAGATATTTTGCTCGATTAAGAGGTATTAGAATCAAAAAAGTTATTTGTCATTCGATAAACACCTCTCGGAATCCAAATTCACTTGCTCGGCCTGACCTGAAATAGATATCCCGGTACCGAAAAATGTCCAGCTTGATTTTTTCAAATTTTGAATCCAAATGGAGGTCTCTGAGTCAAAAAAATCATTTGTGAATAAAATAGTAAAAATTTCAGTCAATCTCCAACAGTCAACTGGTCTCAGGTTAGGTATTCCGGGCTCAAATGAGATCTGACTTTTTTTCAAGAACGCTTGCTTGATTAAAAGGCATATGAATCAAAAAAATCATTTGTCATTTAATTAGCATCTCGTAGAGTCCAAAATCAACTGCTCGGCCCGACCTGAAAAAGTTGGATCCTGTTCGTGCCCGGAATACCTAACCAGCGATGGGTTTACTGCTGGAGATCGACCCAAATATTTTCTATTTCATCAACAGATGTTTTTTTGATTCGGAGGGCTCTATTCGAAGTCAAAATTACGAAAAAATCAAGCTAGATATGTTTCAGTACTGGAGCATCCATTTCAGGTCGGGCCAAGCAGTTGAATTTAGACACTGGGAGATGCTAGTTATGCGGCAATTATTTTTTTGATTCAAAAGCCTTTTCATCAAGCAGGAATTCTCAAAAGAAAAATCAGATCATATTCCAGCCCAGAATACCGAACCTGAGTCAGGTCGACTGTTGGAGGTCGACTTAAATATTTGCTATTACATTGACAAATGACTTTTTTGATTCGGAGGCCTCCATTTGAATAAAAAATTATGTAAAAATCAAGCTTAATTTTTTTGATTTCAGATAAACTATTTCAGGTCGGGCCGAGCAGTTAAATTTGGATTCCAAGAGGTGCTAAGTAATTGACAAATGTTTTTTTGATTAAAATGAATTTCAATCAAGCAAGAACTCTTGAAAAAAAAGTTAGATCTCATTTGAGCCCGGAATACCAAACCTGAGACTAGTTTACTGTTGGAGATCGACTGAAATTTTTACCATTTTATTCACAAATTATTGAAAAAAAAGTTAGATCTCATTTGAGCCCGGAATATCCAACCTGAGACAGGTTAAGGCCGTGGCGAGCTGTTCAATTTCAACTCTGAGGGGTGCTTATCAAATGACAAATGATTTTTTTGATTCAAATGTATTCTAATAAAGCAAGAATTTCAGAAAAAAAGTTAGATCTTAATTTAGTTTGGAATACCTAATCAGAGACAGGTTGAGGCCGTGGTGAGCTGTTCTATTTCAACTCTGAGAGGTGCTTATCAAATGACAAATGATTTTTTTGATTTGAATGCTTTCTAAATGAGCAAGAATTTCGGGAAAAAAAGTTGGATCTCATTCGAGCCCGGAATACCTAACCTGAGACAGGTTAAGGTCGAAGAAAGCATTTCAATTTCAACTCTGAGGGGTGCTAATCAAATGACAAATGATTTTTTTGATTTAAATGCTTTCTAAATGAGCAAAAGTTTCGGAAAAAAAAGTTGGATCTCATTCGAGCCCGGAATACCTAACCTGAGACAGGTTAAAGTCGGGGCGAGAATTTCAATTTCAACTCTGAGGGGTGCTAATCAAATGACAAATGATTTTTTTGATTTAAATGCTTTCTTAATGAGAAAGAATATCGGAAAAAAAAGTTGGATCTCATTCGAGCCCGGAATACCTAACCTGAGACAGGTTAAAGTCGGGGCGAGAATTTCAATTTCAACTCTGAGGGGTGCTAATCAAATGACAAATGATTTTTTTGATTTAAATGCTTTCTTAATGAGAAAGAATTTCGGAAAAAAAAGTTGGGTCTCATTCGAGCCCGGAATACCTAACCTGAGACAGGTTAAGGTCAGGGTGAGCATTTCAATTTTAACTCTGAGGGGTGCTAATCAAATGACAAATGATTTTTTTGATTTAAATGCTTTCTTAATGAGAAAGAATTTCGGAAAAAAAAGTTGGGTCTCATTCGAGCCCGGAATACCTAACCTGAGACAGGTTTAGGCCGTGGTGAGCTGTTCAATTTCAACTCTGGGAGGTGCTTATCAAATGACAAATGATTTTTTTGATTTAAATGCTTTCTAAATGAGCAAAAGTTTCGGAAAAAAAAGTTGGATCTCATTCGAGCCCGGAATACCTAACCTGAGACAGGTTAAAGTCGGGGCGAGAATTTCAATTTCAACTCTGATGGGTGCTAATCAAATGACAAATGATTTTTTTGATTTAAATGCTTTCTTAATGAGAAAGAATTTCGGAAAAAAAAGTTGGATCTCATTCGAGCCCGGAATACCTAACCTGAGACAGGTTAAAGTCGGGGCGAGAATTTCAATTTCAACTCTGAGGGGTGCTAATCAAATGACAAATGATTTTTTTGATTTAAATGCTTTCTTAATGAGAAAGAATTTCGGAAAAAAAAGTTGGATCTCATTCGACCCGGAATACCTAATCTGAGACAGGTTTAGGCCGTGGTGAGCTGTTCAATTTCAACTCTGGGAGGTGCTTATCAAATGACAAATGATTTTTTTGATTTAATTGCTTTCTAAATGAGCAAAAGTTTCGGAAAAAAAAGTTGGATCTCATTCGAGCCCGGAATACCTAACCTGAGACAGGTTAAAGTCGGGGCGAGAATTTCAATTTCAACTCTGATGGGTGCTAATCAAATGACAAATGATTTTTTTGATTTAAATGCTTTCTTAATGAGAAAGAATTTCGGAAAAAAAAGTTGGATCTCATTCGAGCCCGGAATACCTAACCTGAGACAGGTTAAAGTCGGGGCGAGAATTTCAATTTCAACTCTGAGGGGTGCTAATCAAATGACAAATGATTTTTTTGATTTAAATGCTTTCTTAATGAGAAAGAATTTCGGAAAAAAAAGTTGGGTCTCATTCAAGCCCGGAATACCTAACCTGAGACAGGTTAAGGTCAGGGCGAGCATTTCAATTTTAACTCTGAGGGGTGCTAATCAAATGACAAATGATTTTTTTGATTTAAATGCTTTCTAAATGAGCAAGAATTTCGGAAAAAAAAGTTGGGTCTCATTCGAGCCCGGAATACCTAACCTGAGACAGGTTTAGGCCGTGGTGAGCTGTTCAATTTCAACTCTGGGAGGTCTTATCAAATGACAAATGATTTTTTTGATTTAAATGCTTTCTAAATGAGCAAAAGTTTCCGAAAAAAAAGTTGGATCTCATTCGAGCCCGGAATACCTAACCTGAGACAGGTTAAAGTCGGGGCGAGAATTTCAATTTCAACTCTGAGGGGTGCTAATCAAATGACAAATGATTTTTTTGATTTAAATGCTTTCTTAATGAGAAAGAATTTCGGTAAAAAAAAGTTGGATCTCATTCGAGCCCGGAATACCTAATCTGAGACAGGATTAGGCCGTGGTGAGCTGTTCAATTTCAACTCTGGGAGGTGCTTATCAAATGACAAATGATTTTTTTGATTTAAATGCTTTCTAAATAAGCAAAAGTTTCGGAAAAAAAAGTTGGATCTCATTCGAGCCCGGAATACCTAACCTGAGACAGGTTAAAGTCGGGGCGAGAATTTCAATTTCAACTCTGATGGGTGCTAATCAAATGACAAATGATTTTTTTGATTTAAATGCTTTCTTAATGAGAAAGAATTTCGGAAAAAAAGTTGGATCTCATTCGAGCCCGGAATACCTAACCTGAGACAGGTTAAAGTCGGGGCGAGAATTTCAATTTCAACTCTGAGGGGTGCTAATCAAATGACAAATGATTTTTTTGATTCAAATGCTTTCTTAATGAGAAAGAATTTCGGAAAAAAAAGTTGGGTCTCATTCGAGCCCGGAATACCTAACCTGAGACAGGTTAAGGTCAGGGCGAGCATTTCAATTTTAACTCTGAGGGGTGCTAATCAAATGACAAATGATTTTTTTGATTTAAATGCTTTCTAAATAAGCAAAAGTTTCGGAAAAAAAAGTTGGATCTCATTCGAGCCCGGAATACCTAACCTGAGACAGGTTAAAGTCGGGGCGAGAATTTCAATTTCAACTCTGATGGGTGCTAATCAAATGACAAATGATTTTTTTGATTTAAATGCTTTCTTAATGAGAAAGAATTTCGGAAAAAAAGTTGGATCTCATTCGAGCCCGGAATACCTAACCTGAGACAGGTTAAAGTCGGGGCGAGAATTTCAATTTCAACTCTGAGGGGTGCTAATCAAATGACAAATGATTTTTTTGATTCAAATGCTTTCTTAATGAGAAAGAATTTCGGAAAAAAAAGTTGGGTCTCATTCGAGCCCGGAATACCTAACCTGAGACAGGTTAAGGTCAGGGCGAGCATTTCAATTTTAACTCTGAGGGGTGCTAATCAAATGACAAATGATTTTTTTGATTTAAATGCTTTCTAAATGAGCAAGAATTTCGGAAAAAAAAGTTGGGTCTCATTCGAGCCCGGAATACCTAACCTGAGACAGGTTTAGGCCGTGGTGAGCTGTTCAATTTCAACTCTGGGAGGTGCTTATCAAATGACAAATGATTTTTTTGATTTAAATGCTTTCTAAATGAGCAAAAGTTTCGGAAAAAAAAGTTGGATCTCATTCGAGCCCGGAATACCTAACCTGAGACAGGTTAAAGTCGGGGCGAGAATTTCAATTTCAACTCTGATGGGTGCTAATCAAATGACAAATGATTTTTTTGATTTAAATGCTTTCTTAATGAGAAAGAATTTCGGAAAAAAAAGTTGGATCTCATTCGAGCCCGGAATACCTAACCTGAGACAGGTTAAAGTCGGGGCGAGAATTTCAATTTCAACTCTGAGGGGTGCTAATCAAATGACAAATGATTTTTTTGATTTAAATGCTTTCTTAATGAGAAAGAATTTCGGAAAAAAAAGTTGGGTCTCATTCAAGCCCGGAATACCTAACCTGAGACAGGTTAAGGTCAGGGCGAGCATTTCAATTTTAACTCTGAGGGGTGCTAATCAAATGACAAATGATTTTTTTGATTTAAATGCTTTCTAAATGAGCAAGAATTTCGGAAAAAAAAGTTGGGTCTCATTCGAGCCCGGAATACCTAACCTGAGACAGGTTTAGGCCGTGGTGAGCTGTTCAATTTCAACTCTGGGAGGTCTTATCAAATGACAAATGATTTTTTTGATTTAAATGCTTTCTAAATGAGCAAAAGTTTCGGAAAAAAAAGTTGGATCTCATTCGAGCCCGGAATACCTAACCTGAGACAGGTTAAAGTCGGGGCGAGAATTTCAATTTCAACTCTGAGGGGTGCTAATCAAATGACAAATGATTTTTTTGATTTAAATGCTTTCTTAATGAGAAAGAATTTCGGTAAAAAAAAGTTGGATCTCATTCGAGCCCGGAATACCTAATCTGAGACAGGTTTAGGCCGTGGTGAGCTGTTCAATTTCAACTCTGGGAGGTGCTTATCAAATGACAAATGATTTTTTTGATTTAAATGCTTTCTAAATGAGCAAAAGTTTCGGAAAAAAAAGTTGGATCTCATTCGAGCCCGGAATACCTAACCTGAGACAGGTTAAAGTCGGGGCGAGAATTTCAATTTCAACTCTGATGGGTGCTAATCAAATGACAAATGATTTTTTTGATTTAAATGCTTTCTTAATGAGAAAGAATTTCGGAAAAAAAAGTTGGATCTCATTCGAGCCCGGAATACCTAACCTGAGACAGGTTAAAGTCGGGGCGAGAATTTCAATTTCAACTCTGAGGGGTGCTAATCAAATGACAAATGATTTTTTTGATTCAAATGCTTTCTTAATGAGAAAGAATTTCGGAAAAAAAAGTTGGGTCTCATTCGATTCCGGAATACCTAACCTGAGACAGGTTAAGGTCAGGGCGAGCATTTCAATTTTAACTCTGAGGGGTGCTAATCAAATGAAAAATGATTTTTTTGATTTAAATGCTTTCTAAATGAGCAAGAATTTCGGAAAAAAAAGTTGGGTCTCATTCGAGCCCGGAATACCTAACCTGAGACAGGTTTAGGCCGTGGTGAGCTGTTCAATTTCAACTCTGGGAGGTGCTTATCAAATGACAAATGATTTTTTTGATTTAAATGCTTTCTAAATGATCAAAAGTTTCGGAAAAAAAAGTTGGATCTCATTCGAGCCCGGAATACCTAACCTGAGACAGGTTAAAGTCGGGGCGAGAATTTCGATTTCAACTCTGAGGGGTGCTAATCAAATGACAAATGATTTTTTTGATTTAAATGCTTTCTTAATGAGAAAGAATTTCGGAAAAAAAAGTTGGATCTCATTCGAGCCCGGAATACCTAACCTGAGACAGGTTAAAGTCGGGGCGAGAATTTCAATTTCAACTCTGAGGGGTGCTAATCAAATGACAAATGATTTTTTTGATTTAAATGCTTTCTTAATGAGAAATAATTTCGGAAAAAAAAGTTGGATCTCATTCGACCCGGAATACCTAATCTGAGACAGGTTTAGGCCGTGGTGAGCTGTTCAATTTCAACTCTGGGAGGTGCTTATCAAATGACAAATGATTTTTTTGATTTAAATGCTTTCTAAATGAGCAAAAGTTTCGGAAAAAAAAGTTGGATCTCATTCGAGCCCGGAATACCTAACCTGAGACAGGTTAAAGTCGGGGCGAGAATTTCAATTTCAACTCTGATGGGTGCTAATCAAATGACAAATGATTTTTTTGATTTAAATGCTTTCTTAATGAGAAAGAATTTCGGAAAAAAAAGTTGGATCTCATTCGAGCCCGGAATACCTAACCTGAGACAGGTTAAAGTCGGGGCGAGAATTTCAATTTCAACTCTGAGGGGTGCTAATCAAATGACAAATGATTTTTTTGATTTAAATGCTTTCTTAATGAGAAAGAATTTCGGAAAAAAAAGTTGGGTCTCATTCGAGCCCGGAATACCTAACCTGAGACAGGTTAAGGTCAGGGCGAGCATTTCAATTTTAACTCTGAGGGGTGCTAATCAAATGACAAATGATTTTTTTGATTTAAATGCTTTCTAAATGAGCAAGAATTTCGGAAAAAAAAGTTGGGTCTCATTCGAGCCCGGAATACCTAACCTGAGACAGGTTTAGGCCGTGGTGAGCTGTTCAATTTCAACTCTGGGAGGTCTTATCAAATGACAAATGATTTTTTTGATTTAAATGCTTTCTAAATGAGCAAAAGTTTCGGAAAAAAAAGTTGGATCTCATTCGAGCCCGGAATACCTAACCTGAGACAGGTTAAAGTCGGGGCGAGAATTTCAATTTCAACTCTGAGGGGTGCTAATCAAATGACAAATGATTTTTTTGATTTAAATGCTTTCTTAATGAGAAAGAATTTCGGAAAAAAAAGTTGGATCTCATTCGAGCCCGGAATACCTAACCTGAGACAGGTTAAGGTCAGGGCGAGCATTTCAATTTTAACTCTGAGGGGTGCTAATCAAATGACAAATGATTTTTTTGATTTAAATGCTTTCTAAATGAGCAAGAATTTCGGAAAAAAAAGTTGGGTCTCATTCGAGCCCGGAATACCTAACCTGAGACAGGTTTAGGCCGTGGTGAGCTGTTCAATTTCAACTCTGGGAGGTGCTTATCAAATGACAAATGATTTTTTTGATTTAAATGCTTTCTAAATGAGCAAAAGTTTCGGAAAAAAAAGTTGGATCTCATTCGAGCCCGGAATACTTAACCTGAGTTAGGTTAAGGTCGGGGCGAGCATTTCAATTTCAACGCTGAGGGGTGCTAATCAAATGAAAAATGATTTTTTTGATTCATATGCCTTTTAATCAACCTAGATCTCAAAAAAAAAAGTTAGATCTTATTGGAGCCCGGAATAACTAACCTGAGACAGGTTGAGTGTTGCTATTTTATTGACAGATGATTGTTTTGACTCGGAGGCCTCTCACTGGATTTAAAATTATGAAAAAATCGAGCTAGATTTTTTTTGGTATCGCATCACCCATATCAAGTCGGGCCGAGCAGTTGAATTTGGACTCTGAGAGATGCTAAGCAATTGACAAATGATTTTTTCGATTAAAATGACTTTCAATCAAGCAAGTATTCTTGAAATAAAAGTTAGATCTCATTTGAGCCCGGAACACTGAACCTGAGACAAGTTGACTTTTGGATATAAACTTACATATTTTATTTTTTATTCACAAATGATTTTTTCGACTCAGAGGCCTCCATTTGGATTCAAAATTATAAAAAAATCAAGCTAAATTCTTTTCGGTATCGGATGACCTATTTCTGGTTGGGCCTAGCAGTGGAATCTTGACTCTGAGAGATGACTTTTTTCTGGCTGTGGCTCCATAATTTAGGGACATTGTATTGAAAACTATAATCAACTGTTTTGAGCACGGAACCTCTTACCTAGGCAGAGTATGAATAAAAAAGAATTAGTCAAGCTATGCCTAGTCAAATGACGGTTGATTTTTCCATAAAAGTGAAAAACAAAATTTGAATCTAAAAAATTGTTGCATTGTTAGTTTATTATTTAGATATTATTTCATTTTGGTACAGCTTTTTACATAATTTTTAAGTTTTTACAAATTTATTAAGTATTTTTCAATTTTTAAACTTGAAATTAAAGCATAAATGAAAAAAAAATGTATTGTTAAAAAACAGCCACTGGTAATTGTTCCTGAACTCGACCAACGTCAATAAATCTTAATTTTTCACTGCTTGCTGAAAAATCATTTGTAGAAAAGTCTGTCGTTGAAGGTCATCAGTGGAGGCTGATCCAGTTGGATTTAATGTGTCTGACTGAAATAAAATAAAAATTAATTAGTAAAGATGCAGCATATTCTGTGTTAACAACAAGCACTACAGTTGCCAAGTAAGCAATCGAAGAAAATTTAATTTAAATATTAAAAAAAAAAAAAATTATTAAAATTAAAATAACTTGACTTAAGTTTGTAAATAAGAAAATTACAGTTAAACAAATTAAATTAATAATGCACCACATTCTTTCAAAATTTCACCTTAATAAATTAATTAATTTTCGCCAAGAACAACTTTGTATTGTTTAGTAGATGTATAAAACTTATTAATTGATTCTAGATAACTATTTGAAGGTAAAGTAGTCTTTAAGAATCCAAAGTTTAAAGACGACAAGATTAATTAAAGTAATTTTAATAAATAACGTTTGGTTTGTTAAGTGGTAATTTTGAACCAAAATAAATCAATTGCGTTTATTGAAATTATTTTTATTTGAACATAAAAATTCATCAAGTAGACAAAAACTCAATTTATTTGCTAAGAGAGTAATGATTAGTGTACTTAGTGGGGTACTGCCCTCCTACTTACCCTAGGCTCTTTGATTGAGCCGTGGTCTAGCCCGGTGTTCAGCTTTGGTAAAGCTCGTTGACTGAGCCGCAATAAGGTCAAGCGCGTAGCTTCCGTCGAGCTCGTTGAGGGATCTGTAGTCTGGCCAACCTGCCAACTTTGGTCGGTCTTTTTTCTCAACCCATAGTCCGGCGAGTTTGGCAGATTCGGTCGGAATAATTAAATAATAATGTAAATAATTTTAAATTTAATCATTTTGAAAAATAAAAATTTCAGATTACTTACTTAATTTTTTTAACAAAAACAGAGATTAAAAAATAAATTTCACGGTCCACTGCAGTACGATGACCAAACTTTACTTGAGTTTTTGCACACTTTAATTATAATTATCTTTATTTTTTCACTTTTATTATTATTTCATACGTATTGTGGATAAACTATCACATCATTTCGAACACGTGTACCGGTATGACTTTTGGTTATGTTTAAGTTCACGATTCATAATAATATATGCATTGAAATTTTCCATTCTATTTTCCGTTCCTTTATTTATGAACATTTTTATTATTTTCAATCGTCGATCACATAAAATATAAATATTTTAGAACCATAGTGTTATAATAATTAGGAATCAGCGAAAAATAATCAATCTGAAACTTCTCTGCTGTCAAATAGGGATGAATCACCGTGTATATATTGAAATTTTTTAAAATTTAAACACTTGTAGTTCCTTTAATTTTAGTTTTTATTAAAAAGAAAAAATACGTGTCGATTATTTTTCGATATTTTAACTAAATAAGCAAAAAAATATAATAAATTTCAAAAAGTTGCTAACTCTATTCTATCTTGTTCTATCTTTTTTTATATTAAATTTCAATGACCCATGCAAAGAGTTCTTTGTACTAAAAAAATCTAATGGTTAATAAGTTAAAAATTTACCTCAATGTATCGGGTTTTGAAGGTGATGATACTGTTCTGTATATTTAATCAAACAAAAAGTAAATGTTTAATATTATGACAGTTGGTTTTTTGAAGTTTGAATAAAGAGGCGGATTAGGTAATTTGCCGCCCCTACGCGAAGAAAGATGCCGCCCTTAAAAATGTATCAAAAAAAAAAAGTTGAGTTCAATAAATAGACTGGTTAATTATCCCCCAAGTCTTGAACCCCCAATTACCCTGGGCGCCCGAGTTCAACAAAAAAACTTATCGGCTATCTCCCAAGCTCGAAGCCCCCAAAACCCTGGGCACCCTAGTTCAACAAAAAAACTCATCAGCTATTCCCCAAACTCTAAACCCCCGAAAACCTTAAGCACCCGAGTTGATTTATTCCAAAAATATGAGTGCATTTTAGTTAACTTGAACATGAAATAAATAATTTTGTTACAATACCTTATCACGCTGCACTGGTGCAATTATACCATATAGTTGTAAATCTGAAATTTTTAACCCCAAAACTGCCTGGTTGACTAGGAAAACACTATAAGCTTTTACTTATTGTTAAACTCTTTGTTTGCAACATTATTAACAAATTTTTTATTTTAACTTAAAACTAAATGCTTCTATGATAGAGACACATTTCGAGAAAAGCGTAAAAATTTGCGTTTGTTTATTGGTTATTTATTTTATTATTTGATATTCAAAAATAAAGTACGCTGAACCTGTAAAATGATTCCACTCGGTAACCAGGGTTTTAGGGGTTCAGAGCTTGGGGGATGTCCGATAAGTTTTTTTGTTGAACTCGGGCGCCCAGGGTATTTGGGAGTTTAGTGCTTGGGGCAAAGCTGATCAGTTTTTTTGTTGAACTTGGAAGCCCAGGGTATTTGGGGTTTAGAGCTTGGGGGATAGCCGATAAGTTTTTTTGTTGAACTCGGGCGCCCAGGGTTTTAGGGGTTTAGAGCTTGAGGGATAACTGATCAGTTTTGTTGTTGAACTCGGGCACCCAGGGTTTTGGGGATTTAGAGCTTGGGGGAAAGCTGATCAGGTTTTTGTTGAATTCCGGCGCCCAGGGTATTTGAGGTATTAGAGCTTGGGGGATAGCCAACCAGTTTTTTGTTGAACCCGGGCGCCCGGGGTATTTGGGGGTTTACAGCTCAGGGGATAGCCGATAAGTTTTTTTTTATTGAATTTGGGCGCCCAGGGTATTTGGGGGTCTAAAATTTGTGGTATAATTGATAAGTCATTTATTAAATTCGAAGTATAAATTAAAAAAACTTAATCTTTTTTCGCTTAATAAAAAAAAAAAAAAAAAAAAAACTGTTTATTGGTTTTGCCGCCCCCTTACGAAGCTGCCGCCCCACGCTGTAGCGTGGTTAGCGTGGCGGGTAAGCTGCCTCTGTCAGAATAACTATTTGGTTGGGGTATTAAAATGTTTAATTTTTATACTACAACTTTCATATATTTATACTTTCAAAGTAACAGTAATACTATCATCATTGCATATAATTTAAGTGCTTCAATCGAATAGTTATTCGTACTTCAAGACTTCTCCTGTCACCGGTTAAAAAATTTCAGTCATCGGACAAGGTTTCTGGTTTTATAGTTAAAAATGTGAAAGGTCTAAATTTAGTTGATATTGGTATTTAAATTTAGTACTGTTCTCAAGAACAAGTTCCTCAACTTGACAGATCCAAAGTTAAAGAAAATTTCAATCTTAAATTGCATACAATTTAAGTGCCTCAATCGAATAGTTATTCGTACTTCAAGACTGCTCTTGTCACCGGTTAAAAAATTTCAGTCATCGGACAAAGTTTCTGGTTTGATAGTTAAAAATGTGAAAGGTCTAAATTTAGTTAATACTGGTATTTAAATTTAATACTGTTCTCAAGAACAAGTTCCTCAACTTGACAGATCCAAAGTTAAAGAAACTTTCTATCTGAAAAATATTAATGTTTTGAATTACCAATAGCTATTCGCTGGAGAACACTGAATAAAAAAGTGTTAACCATGAATATTTATTTGAATGGATAGTTATTAAAATAATATTAAGGCTTTTAATTGTATATATTGATCTGTATTTTTGAATAAAAATATTTTTACATATAGCAACATTTATTGCATCATTTTTATTTTTATTAACAACTTTAGAACACTCTACATGAGATCAACATGTATACCTCTTTAACTTATAATCTAATCAAAATTTAATCTTTAGTATTTTATTAAATTACAAAAGAAACTATTATATCTATAACAAAGAAAATTTATAATAGTCACACTTAAACTAAGTTCACATAAAATTATTACTTTAGAAGGAAACAAATGAAAAAATATTTGAATCATTTTGTAGACATTAATATAAATTTTAAACTCTTTTTCAAAAAATTATTATTTTTTCTATAAAAGTATTACATCACAAAGTCAATAATGTTTTAAAAAAAACTAAGCATACATAAAACTAATACTTTACTTTAAAAAAAAAAATAAAATAAAATTTTTACTAATAATTGAGGTAGGACCGCACAAACTAGAAAGAGATGTGTTAAAAATCTAAAACTTTAGGAAGTCGAAGATAAATATTAAAAAATGATGCCACTCAGAACCTGGGGGTTTTTCGTTTTTGAGTAATTGAATATTAACACCGCGTCGATTTAACCCGTAGTCTTATGGGAGAGCACATTTTTTATACAATTTTTACATAATTACATGTGATCAAGTTTTCAGAATATTTGTCAGTTTAACTAGAATGCACAAGAATCACATAGAATTAATTAAATCATCCATTCAGTTCCTCTAAGTATTAATAAAAAACAAAAATATGTGTTTTAGGTTAAAAAAGCTTCTGCTGCTAATGCACTTCGATATCTATATACGCGTGAAACTAGTCAAATGTTTAACTGAAAACGCATCTTGACTAGAGCCGTAGGTGTGGTCCTACCTTAATATCTAGGCTGTATTTGCAGCACTGTTGGCAGCCTCATCCGAAGCAACGGTAGAATAAGATTTAGCTGGATCTACTTTAAAATAAACTGCACTCATAATCAATGACTTTTTAATTTGTTTTATACTTTCATCCTGAATACTGGCAAGTTCTGCAGCCACTGTTTTACCAACACACTCATCTCCTAATGGTATCTCTCTTGGGGTATCTTTATTTTTTTCTTTTAATTTGGATTCATATTCTAAACTTTCTTTTAAAACTTTACACAAATCAATTGCTGTATCAACCATTGGGTCTTTCTTTCCTTGATTTTGTTTATTTACACTAGCATTAAAACATGACACAGGCTTTGTTATTTCAGCAGTAGTTTTTGGAACTTTCCATGGTGAAGGTAGGGATGGGTGTGTATTTTCTTTACCACTTGTAACTGTATTTGTATGTTTTGGAGTTTGAGCGATAACATTATTTGATATATTACTGGTACAATCTTCTAGCGCAGACAATTCATTCTCCAAAGAACTTTTCAAACTTACAATCATATTGTTGCTTGATGTCATAAAAGTTTGATCAGGTACTCCAAAGTCCAAATCAAGCGAAAAAGATTCAGGTAATTGTTCACCTCTAAAACTTTCATCAGAATGAAGATGAATCCATCCTGGTTTCAACAACACAACTTGAATTATTTTTACTGAAATTTTGATTACCATAAACTCGCTTATTTGTGTATGTTCTAAAAAAAAATTAAAATATTTATCACAGCTGTAGGGTGTAGTTAAAAAAATTTTATCATTATGTACTTACTTCTTTTTCTTCGCTTCTGTATTAAGTTCAAGAAACTGCATAGCATCAAAGTGAGCAAAACCTGGTCTTGGTTTCTTCCTTGCTGGACCAGCTCCTCCACTTTTGCTTAATTCAGTTTTTCGCTTGCATTTCTGCCTTGAGTATGCACCTTTTAACAGTTCCCATTTATGCTGTAGATCAGGAGCTATAAAAATAATTTACAAGTTATACTGAAGCATGCAAAAATTTAAAGCATATTATACTTTCAATGTTTCTGAGATTACCTGGAATACCCATATCTTTTGAAAATTTGATCCACACAGTTTCCTTCTTAGGTCCATCTTTATAATCTTTGTCTTGTAAAAACCAAAGAAGTTTGTTTATGCGAATACGCTCTATTAAATCTGCAGTATTTAGTACATTGTTATTCTTGGAGGTGCTGGCTGTAACACCATCTCCAACGTCAAAACCATCTATACTAATTTCTTCATTGTCAGATTGATTTGAACCATCCATTTAACTGGTACTTTAATAAATTAATAAATTTCATACATATTTTTTCATAGTACATAAATTTAAACTTATCAATACAAAAAAAAAATTAAATGCTTTTTGATAATTATGAATTTTAGTTGCTTATGCATTAATTTGAATTAATTTTTATTCAACTACTTCATAGATATTTTTATAACAATAAATAAAAAAATCTATGCTTACTCTTATCAGTTCATTGAAATAAAATAGAATTTAGTTTTTCCGTTACCATAAACTTATGCAATTATTTATCAATTTTTATACTTACTCATCCAAGCTCTAGACACCCAAAACCCTGGGCACCCGAGGTCAACGAAAAAAGTGATCAGCTATATCCTAAGCTGTAGACCCGCAAAATCCTGCGAGGGGCCCGTCACTCGATTTAAGGTATTTAAAGATTTAGCGGTATTTAAAGATATTTAAATACTTTGAATACTTAAATCGTTGACCAAAAAAAAAATTAATAATGAATAATTTATTTATATAGCTATGCCAATTCATTATTTAATTTTTAAAAAACTGAATTAGAGTTACTTTGGATTATTTAAGACCTAGACATCCAGGTAAACGATTATAAAGTGGGCTGGGACATCCGATAGATTGTTACAGATTGAAGATACCTCAAAGTCTACGAAAAAAATTTACTGTCAATATCTGTTTATAACTTCAGCATTTGATTGTAGGACAGTTTCCCCAATCCAGTTTACCCAAAATCCATTTTTCTCAATTTCAGTTTCCCCAAAATCCATTTTCCCAATTTTTTTCCCCCAATGCCCGTTTCCCCCAAAATCCATTTTTCCAACTTAAATTGTTTACTCGGAGGTTAAAAATAACAATCTTGGTTAAAAATTTTTGAGTTACTTTTTTAAAATAAATTTTTGCATTTAAATTATTTGTTTAGTTACTAAAATGGCACCGCATTCCGATCATGCTCCAAATCGATAAGCAGTAGAAGCTGCGAGAGTTAGAGCTAGTGTAAAAAGAAAAGCTAAGGAACCCCCGGAGGCGCCAAATGCGCAAGTTGTTGGGAGAGAATTGAAGAACGCTCCCACAGGTAAATTATTCTTAAACATTTCTTCTTTTTTAAAAAAGCCATATTTATTAAATAAAAATCATTTTGCAGAAGTTCTTGTGGGGTTGCCAAACCACGAGAACTTAGCTAAGCAAGTATCAAGAACTAAAATCAGTAGCTTCCCTTCCAATCCTATGTGCATGGATGCTTTGCAACAGGGGCCGCAGCAATTCGAACATATGTGTATTTTTATATTTTGTATTTGTGAAAATTTCGATCTTTTATTTTGTACATTGTATATTATTTTTTTTTTATACTATTGTTTATATTAAATTGCTATTGTTATATTATTACTATTGTTATATTAATTTGGGAAAAAAAAATTGGGAACAATGGATTTTGGGGGAAGAAAAATTGGGAAAAATGGATTTTGGGAAAACCGAAATTGGGGAAAACGGGTTTGGAAAAACTGGATTGGGGAAACTGTCCCCCTACCCAGCATTTATTATAAGCAGTTTTTCCTGGTCTCAGATCATATTCAGACGATATCCAGTACTCGGACAACCAGGTCGGGTATCTGGGGATCATCTCCGAGGAACCGTATAAAAATTTTTAGTAATTACTCTGGTCGCCTTGAAAACAGTTTTAGACGAGGTTCTGGACTCGGACAACCAGGTAAGCGATGATGGGTACCTGGGGATCATCTCCAAGTAACAGTAGACAAATTTGTAGTAGTTACTCTGGTTGCCATGAAGACAGTAATAGACGATGTTTTGGACTCAAAACACCAAGTCACCGATGACGGGTACCTTCAAGGGGACCTGGGGATCATCTCCGAGGAACAGCTTGAAAAAAATTTGGAATTACTTTAGTCGGCTTGCTGACATTTTCAGACGATGTCCTCGACTCGAAAAACCAGGTCACCGATGACGGGGATCTGGGGATCATCTCCGAGGAACAGCATGAAAAAAATTTGCAATTACTTTAGTCGGCTTGCTGACATTTTTAGACGATGTCCTTGACTCGAAAAACCAGGTCGCCGATGACGAGGACCTGGGGATCATCTCCGAGGAACAGCGTGAAAAAAATTTTCAATTACTTTAGTCGCCTTGCTGACATTTTCCGACGATGTCCTTGACTCGGGCAACCAGAAATCGCAGTTCGCCGTCTTATCTTATGCCTCGAATCTCATACCACACAAGATATACATGTATAACTCCACACAATAGTTGTGTAACATTTTATTATAAGTCAATTTAATTTAATTTGTGTGTACAGGAAACGAGAAACTAGTGAGATCGTTACTATTTATATAGATTTACGAAGTATAAAACGTTTTACAGATATTTGCGTTGTATTTAAAGGTATCAACATGGTATTTAAAGGTATTCACGAACTATTCATTACGATTTAAAAAAGAATCGTACTTAAGAGGAGGGTATATGGCTCGTCTGGGTATGCCAGTAACTCTGATTGCAGTTTTGCCATGAAAACATAAACCTAGATAGTCTCCCAAACACAATCGCGTGGTCGTGTCTGCGCCGCCTTGCGGCGACAAACCGAAACCAGCGGCAAATTTAAAAATAGAATAAGCAACATTTTTTTTATGACTGTCATAGTTATGAATATTATTTTTTTTTATTTGCCATCAAATTGATAATTATACCATCGTCAATTATTTATTCATTCTGAAAAAGTAATAAGCTTATAAAGCAGTTTATTGATTTCTTTTAACACTTATAATAAATCATAAGATTTATTATTACAATTTGATTTTATTGTTTTATTTATTTTATTTGCAGTTTATTTATCAATTGCAGAAAAAAAAAACTTTGATAGCCATTTAGTCATTCTATCATTTTTTTGTATTGTTTTTTTTCCAATTTTACTTGAATCTTATCATTTTTATGTTTCTGTTTTTGACAGAATAAGTACAATACTTTTTCACTCGTTTTACTTTTTGTTATTTACTTTAAATCTTTTGATTTGAATATTATTCTTGTTTTTTTTTTTTTTTAATTTTAGCAGTGTAATTAATACACATTTTTTATAATTGTCACGGATTTATAATCCTTGACGTTATTATTTTAAAAGGGGTAGGATCTTCGTCTTTTTGGAACAACTACTTACGTAGTTGTCCCGTCCCCTTGTTGTCTGGCTTTTGATTAGGTTAATAAAATGAAATAAAGTAAGGTAAGGTGATATAGTTTAATTGAAAAACAAATGGTGAAAGGTTACAATTTAATGAGTTTAATGTCCTCCGACAGAGTTGAATATTACAATAATCTACCTTAAAATTACCGGAGTATCCGGGCAGTTGATCGTTCACGGAAGGTTCTCTGGACCTTCCGGGACCTTATCCAATAGTGATGGCGAGGCGATATTGCACTGACGGATCCTTGCCTGATCCGGCTCTGCTTGTCCAGGTGTGCTGCACGTGGTTTTCGATCGCTGCTAGCTTTCGGTCGAACCACTCGAGTGTCGGGGACGAGAGTAGTTTGGGAGCGCGGCTAAGCAGCGAGGGAAGCTACTTCGCCCCACCTGTTCCAGCAGAGCGGAGGTGTCGGCTAGCAAAATGCTTAATTGCAATTTCCGTGGCCCCCTCCCTAACTCCTTTTAGGCGGATTATAAGTAAGTCTGTTGCAACTTGGGAATATGGGATCTTTATGGGGATCGATACATGACAATAATTATTTTTCATCTTATTCTTTTTAGGTAAAAATTTGATTACATGTGATCCAATTTTTTTTCTCAGCATATGTCAACTAAAAAGATTCTTTTTAAATTAATTTTCTTTTTGTTTATTTGTTTGTTTGTTTTTTTTTTTTTTTTCTTTTAGAAGCAACTTTTTTAATTTTTTTCATTTTTATTCATAATAATAAATTTTTTTTTTTTTTTTTTTTTTCAAGTTGTGATACAATAGTTTCATGTAACTCATTAAAACTTTAAAATTCTTTAGAATATCAATATTTAAATAAATTTTCAAGCATTATCTTTTCATCAATGTTAATTTTTTCATTTTTTTATAAATAACTTATTTTTTCAAATTTTTCAAAACTTAATTTGAATCAATATAATATTTTTCTTTCATGTTAAATTATATCGATATTCGTTTCAATCAAATTTTCCACTGGTATTTCATTTATTTTTGTTATTTTTTTTATTTTGTTTATTCATAGTTTAATAATCAAACATTTTTTTAAATTAGACCATAATTTGAAAATTGCAACTTTCATTGATTTCGAATAAGTTTTTATTTTTATTTTTTTAGACCATCATTCTATCAAGAATTTCTTTTTTCTTTTTTATTATTTATTTTTTTTTTTCATGTTACTTTTTTGTAATATTAAATGTTTTGCAACATCAATATATTTTGGTAAATTATTTTATTTCTGTAATACGATTTGAATACCCCAAATATTTATCCAGCTACAGCAAATAGTACAAGAGCAGTCAAAGAATGCTCACTGCAGCAAGATTTAAATCATATCATGAAATGTAAATGCCTGCTGGTAGTGTGCAGCAAGAGCAATGCATCTTCATTTGAGTCAAATCACTAAAATATGTCAGAACTGAGTCAGTAAAAATCTTTAAGAAAAATCAATAAAAACAAAAAGTTGGTTCTAATAAGTAAACAGTGACTCAAATATCATTTAAGTGTCAACTTTTATTTGTGTAGTTAGGTATTATTGCTTTCAAAACTTTTATTTATCCGGCTGAACCAAGAAGTATAAGAGCCGAAGCAGATGTCAAAGACTGCACTGCACACTGCAGATACATTTAATTCATATCATGAAATGTACATGATGCTGGCAGTGTGCAGCAAGAGCAATGCAGCTTCACTTGAGTCAAATCACTAAAATATGTCAACACTGAGTGAGTAAAAATCTTTAAGAAAAATCAATAATAACAAAAAGTTGGTTCTAATAAGTAAACAGTGACTCAAAAATCATTTATGTGTCAACTTTTATTTGTGTAGGTAGGTACTATTGGTTTAAAACTTTTATTTATCCGGCTGAACCAAGTAGTGTAAGAGCCGGAGCAGAAGTCAAAGACTGCACTGCACACTGCAGCTACATTTAAATCATATCATGAAATGTAAATGCCTGCTGGCAGTGTGCAGCAAGAGCAATGCAGCTTCATTTGAGTCAAATCACTAAAACATGTCAGAACTGAGTCAGTTAAAATCTTTAAGAAAAATCAATAACAAAAAGTTGGTGCTAAAAAGTAAACAGTGACTCAAAAATCATTTATATGTCAACTTTTATTTGTGTAGTTAGGTACTATTGGTTTTACAACTTTTATTTATCCGGCTGAACCAAGCAGTGTAAGAGCCGGAGCAGATGTCAAAGACTGCACTGCACACTGCAGCTACATTTAAATCATATCATGAAATGTAAATGCCTGCTGGTAGTGTGCAGCAAGAGCAATGCATCTTCATTTGAGTCAAATCACTAAAATATGTCAGAACTGAGTCAGTAAAAATCTTTAAGAAAAATCAATAAAAACAAAAAGTTGGTTCTAATAAGTAAACAGTGACTCAAATATCATTTAAGTGTCAACTTTTATTTGTGTAGTTAGGTATTATTGCTTTCAAAACTTTTATTTATCCGGCTGAACCAAGAAGTATAAGAGCCGAAGCAGATGTCAAAGACTGCACTGCACACTGCAGATACATTTAATTCATATCATGAAATGTACATGATGCTGGCAGTGTGCAGCAAGAGCAATGCAGCTTCACTTGAGTCAAATCACTAAAATATGTCAACACTGAGTGAGTAAAAATCTTTAAGAAAAATCAATAATAACAAAAAGTTGGTTCTAATAAGTAAACAGTGACTCAAAAATCATTTATGTGTCAACTTTTATTTGTGTAGGTAGGTACTATTGGTTTAAAACTTTTATTTATCCGGCTGAACCAAGTAGTGTAAGAGCCGGAGCAGAAGTCAAAGACTGCACTGCACACTGCAGCTACATTTAAATCATATCATGAAATGTAAATGCCTGCTGGCAGTGTGCAGCAAGAGCAATGCAGCTTCATTTGAGTCAAATCACTAAAACATGTCAGAACTGAGTCAGTTAAAATCTTTAAGAAAAATCAATAACAAAAAGTTGGTGCTAAAAAGTAAACAGTGACTCAAAAATCATTTATATGTCAACTTTTATTTGTGTAGTTAGGTACTATTGGTTTTACAACTTTTATTTATCCGGCTGAACCAAGCAGTGTAAGAGCCGGAGCAGATGTCAAAGACTGCACTGCACACTGCAGCTACATTTAAATCATATCATGAAATGTAAATGCCTGCTGGCAGTGTGCAGCAAGAGCAATGCAGCTTCATTTGAGTCAAATCATCAAAATATGCCAGCACTGAGTCAGTAAAAATCTTTAAGAAAAATCAATAAAAACAAAAAGTTGGTTCTAATAAGGAAACAGTAATTTGATAATCATTGAAATGTCATTGTTACAATTTAATTATCATTGAGATACCAACTTTTAGCTATCAAGTTCACTCTTACTATTCATCCTGTCTAGGTTAAATGTATAACTGCAGGAGACAATTCCTATGACTGCCGGCAGTCTGCAGTAGGAGCATTGCAACTTGATTCGAGTTATCATTGAAATGTATACTACTTGCACCATTTATTAATCCTACAACTTTTTTAAGTCTGAATGATTAATCTTGAGTGAAGTTGATAATTATAAGAGACATAAAAAAAATGCTCGGCTTACTTACCAATTCCATTGGTGCCCTTTGACTCATGATTTATAAATTATTTCAAGTAACCACTAAGCTCTTATTAAATTTAGTAATGTTTATAATTGAAAATTGGTAAATAAAAAATTCACTGCTTTGCAGCAGTCAGCAGTGTCAGCTGTCAGCTGACAGTACTGCATGCAAATTGCCACACCGTGCTGCAGCCTGCACTCTACCACACTATACTAGCTAACGACGTAACCTCAATAAGTTATTTGTACTTTTCAAATAACTTTTTTTTTACAATATGGATTTTGAAAAAAATTAATAGTATTTTACAAAATATTATTTTTAATAGTTGTAACTTGTTTTTTAACTTTAAAGAAAAAAAAATTACTCATCAATTTTGCAAAGAAGCTGAGTGTGAGTTCACCATCTACATGGTATGTTTCATGGTACAAGACAACTTCTCATGAATCTATTTTACCTCTTTACACCTTAGATCGTACTTTTCATGTGAAATCTTCAATTTTTCTTTAAAATAAAAATTATCGACATGAATAGATTCTGTGAAATAGCCTCCATGGTGCTTACTATTTCTTTTTACGATTAATACTACCATTTTTTTTTACGGGAGAAATTAAGTCGGTGATGGGCGTTAAGGCGTCATTTAGTGTCATCTGCTACGGTGAGTGAATTTTAAATAAAAAATTTTTTTGTCGACTTTTGGCATATAAAGGGGTAAGCACTATACAAAACCATATTTCAAATACGTGTATAAAATTTTATTAACTTTTGTATTGTAAAAAAAAAGTTATTTGAAAAGTACGAAACTTACACTAGGGGGCGCTGATTGTCGCTATATATCCTCCTCTTAATTATGCCTATAAATATTTAAGTGTTTTTTTCAAACTAAAATTAATTTTTGGTAGGACAACTAATGGTTTTTTTGACTAGATATTTGAGCGATTCTAATTCAACGTTTTTAATTTATATGATAAAAGAGCTGTTAAGACCGACGCTAAGACATTCTAATTTAATCTTTGTGCTATACAGATTGGAAATGAGTAAGAAAGTCACTATTCATAAAGATTTGTCAGGTGTTAACAAAGTTTTTGAAGGTATTCACGTAGTATTCAAAAATCTTAACATAATATTTAATACGACTCAAATAGCATTCGAAACGTATTTGATTTTGTTCATATATATGATGGTACTTGATACAACTAAAATTATTTTGAAGTAAGAGAAGAAATGATTTCCCAAAACATTATATACAAGCTATTTTTAGTCAACCTTTTCGAGCTTAAAAGAAATACAAGTTTATGAATACTTTTAATTACAGCTTTGTATTTAACAGAACAAAAATCAGTTAGAACGACACGATGACTCATAGACATGGTGCCACCCGGACATGGTGCCCCCCGGTGCCCCCCGCTTTATTTGGGAAAATTGACCGTCACAGTTACCGCGCCAGTTTGAAAGCTGAATATGTAACAGAAACCGTTGCAAATAATAAATCAATATATAAATAAATAAATAAACCACCAAGCTCTAAACCTCCATAACGCTGTAGAAAGCAATGAATAAATTATTTTTTATAAACAATTAAATAAACCGCCAAGCTCTAAGCCCCCATAACGCTGGGGAGAGCGATAAATAAATTATTTTTTGTAAACAATTAAATAAACCGACAAGCTCTAAACCCACATAACGCTGGGAAGAGCGATACATAAATTAATTTTTATAAACAATTAAATAAATAGACAAGCTCTGAACCCACATAACGCTGGAAAGAGCGATCAATAAATTATTTTTTGTAAACAATTAAATAAACCACCAAGCTCTAAGCCCCCAAAACGCTGCGGAGAGCGATAAATAAATTATTTTTTATAAACAATTAAATGAACCGACAAGCTCTAGACCCACATAACGCTGGGGAGAGCGATACATAAATTAATTTTTATCAACAATTAAATAAACAGACAAGCTCTTAACCCACTTAACGCTGGGGGGAGCGATAAATAAATTATTTTATATAAACAATTAAATAAACCGACAAGCTCTAAACCCACATAACGCTGGGGAGAACGATACATAAATTATTTTTTATAAACAATTAAATAAACCACCAAGCACTAAACCCCCATAACGCTAGAAAGAGCGATCGAAAAATTATTTTTTATAAACAATTAAATAAAGCGACAAGCTCTAAACCCACGTAACGCTGGGGAGAGCGATACATAAATTATTTTTTATAAACAAAAAAATAAATAAATTAATAAACAAATGAACAAACCAGAGGGCATTACAAACCCATAACACTGGTCGTCTGAGATTTTCTAATAAATAAGTTCATAAATAAATTGATGAACCGCCAAGCGCTACAACCCTATAACGCTGGGCACCCGTGTTTATCTAATAAATAAATTGATGAACCGCCAAGCGCTAGAACCCTATAACGCTGGGCACCCGTGTTTTTCTAATAAATAAATTGATAAATAAATTGAAAAACCGCCAAGCGCTACAACCTCATAACGCTGGATGTCCAATTTTTTTTTTTTTTTAATAAATTAACTAACCGTCAAGCACAAAAACCCCATAACACTGGTTATTTGAGTTTTTCAAATGAATAAATTGATGAACCGCAAAGCGCTACAACCCTATAACGCTGAACGCCCGAGTTTTACTAATAAATAAATTAACTAACCACCACACAATGTAACCCAATAAGGCTAGGCGTTCGAGTTTTTCAAATAAATAAATTGATGAACTGCCAAGCGCTACAACCCCATAACGCTCTGCGTCCGAGTTTTTTTTTTTTTTTAAATATATTAATTAACCACCAAGCTCTAAAACCCCATAACGAAGGACGTCCGAGTTTTTTTTTTTTAAATTATTAACTAACCATTAAGCACTAAAACCCCATGAAGCTGGGCGCGCGAGTTTTTTTAAATAAATAAATAAATATATAAACAAACCACCAAACAATACAACCCCATAATACTGGGCGTCAGAGTTTTTCTAATAAACAAATTGATAAACTGCCAAGCGCTACTACCCCATAACGCTGTGCGTCCGAGTTTTTTTTTTTTTAAATATATTAATTAACCACCAAGCTCTAAAACTTCATAACGCTGGGCGTCCGAGATTTTTTTTTTACATAATTTAATAAATAAATTAACTAACCGCCAAGAAATAAAACCCCATAACGAAGTACGTCTGATTTTTTTTTTTTCAATTATTAACTAACCATTAAGCACTTAAACCCCATGAAGCTAGGTGCGCGAGTTTTTTAAAATAAATAAATAAATATATAAAAAAACCACCAAACAATACAACCCCATAATACTGGGCGTCAGAGTTTTTCTAATAAACAAATTGATAAACTGCCAAGCGCTACTACCCCATAACGCAGGACGTCTAAGTCTACTTTTTTTTTTAAATAAATTAACTAACCGCCAAGCACTGAAACCCCATAACGCTGTGCGTCCGAGTTTTTCTAATAAATAAATATTGATTTATTCATAAAAAAAAAATTGGACGTCCAGCGTTATGGGGTTGTAGTGCTTGACTGTTTGTTAATTTATTTATTAACTTATTCAATAAAAAAAACTCGGATTTTCAGCGTTTTGGGGTTGTATTGTTTGGTGGTTCATTTATGTATTTATTTATTTATTAATAAAAAACTCGGACGCCCAGCTTAATGGGGTTTTCGTGCTTAATGGTTAATTAATATATTTAAAAAAAAAAAACTCGGACGCCCAGCGTTATGGGGTTGTAGCGCTTGGCGGTTCATCAATTTATTTATTTGAAAAACTCGAACGCCTAGCCTTATTGGGTTTCATAGTGTGGTGGTTAGTTAATTTATTTATTAGTAAAACTCGGGCGTCCAGCGTTATAGGGTTGTAGCGCTTGGCGGTTCATCAATTTATTTATTTAAAAAACTCAAACGCCCAGTGTTATAGGGTTTTTCTGCTTGACAGTTAGTTAATTTATTCAAAAAAAAAAAAATCGGACACCCAGCGTTATGGGGTTGTAGCGCTTGGCGGTTTATCAATTTGTTTATCAATTTATTCATTAGAAAAACACGGGTGCCCAGCATTATAGGGTTGTAGCGCTTGGCGGTTCATCAATTTATTTATTTGAAAAACTCAAAGGCCCAGCGTTATTGGGTTGCATTGCGTGGTGGTTAGTTAATTTATTTATTAGTAAAACTCGGGCGCCCAGCGCTATATGGTTGCAGCGCTTGGCAGTTTATCAATTTATTTATTAATTTATTTAATAGAAAAACTCGATTGTCCAGTGATAGGGGGTTTAATTGCTTGGTGGTGAATACTTAATTTATTTAAAAAAAAAAAAACTCGAACTCCCAGCGTTATGGGGTTTCATTGCGTGGTAGTTACTTAATTTATTTATTAGAAAAACTCGGACGCCCAGCGTTATGGGGTTGTAGCACTTGGCGGTTTATCAATTTATTTATCAATTTATTTATTAGAAAAACACGGGTGCCCAGCGTTATGGGGTTGTAGTGCTTGGCGGTTTATCAATTTATTTATGAACTTTTTTATTAGAAAAACTGAGACGACCAGTGTTATGGGCAGAGGCAGCTTACCCGCCACGCTAACCACGCTACAGCAAGGGGCGGCAGCTTCGTAAGGAGGCGGCAAAACCAATAAACAATTTTTTTTTTTTTTTTTTTAGTAAGCGAAAAAAGATTAAGTTTTTTTTATTTATACTTCGAATTTAATAAATGACTTATCAATTATACCTCAAATTTTAAACCCCCAAATACCCTGGGCGCCTGAGTTCAACAAAAAAACTGGTTGGCTATCCCCCAAGTTCTAAAACCTCAAATACCCTGGGCGCCCGAGTTCAACGAAAACCTGATCAGCTTTCCTCCAAGCTCTAAATCCCCAAAACCCTGGGTGCCCGAGTTCAACAACAAAACTAATCAGTTATCCCTCAAGCTCCAAACCCCTAAAACCCTGGGCGCCCGAGTTCAACAAAAAAACTTATCGGCTATCCCCCAAGCTCTAAACCCCAAATACCCTGGTTACCGAGTGGAATCATTTTACAGGTTCAGCGTACTTTATATTTGAATATCAAATAATAAAATAAATAACTAATAAACAAACGCAAATTTTTACGCTTTTCTCGAAATGTGTCTCTATCATAGAAGCATTTAATTTATAGTTAAAATAAAAAATTTGTTAATAATGTTGCAAACAAAGAGTTTAACAATGAGTAAAAGCTTATAGTGTTTTCCTAGTCAACCAGGCAGTTTTGGAGTTAAAAATTTCAGATTTACAACTATATGGTATAATTGCACCAGTGCAGCGTGATAAGGTATTGTAACAAAATTACGAGCAAAATTATTTATTTCATGTTCAAGTTAACTAAAATGCACTCATATTTTTGGAATAGATCAACTCGGGCGCTCAAGGTTTTCGGGGGCTTAGAGCATGGGGGATAGCCTCGGGGATAGCTGATGAGTTTTTTTGTTGAACTAGGGCGCCCAGGGTTTTGGGGGTTTAGAGCTTGGGGGATAGCCGATAAGTTTTTTTGTTGAACTTGGGCGCCCAGGGTATTCGGGGGTTCAAGACTTGGGGGATAATTAACCAGTCTATTTATTTAACTCAACTTTTTTTTTTTTTTTATGCATTTTTAAGGGTGGCATCTTTCTTCGCGTAGGGGCGGCAAATTACCTAATCCGCCTCTGGTGATGGGGTTGTAATGCCCTGTGGTTTGTTCATTTATTTATTAATTTATTCATTAGAAAAACTCGGACGACCAGTGTTATGGGTTTGTAATGCCCTCTGGTTTGTTCATTTATTTATTAATTTATTTATTTTTTTGTTTATAAAAAATAATTTATGTATCGCTCTCCCCAGCGTTACGTGGGTTTAGAGCTTGTCGCTTTATTTAATTGTTTATAAAAAATAATTTTTCGATCGCTCTTTCTAGCGTTATGGGGGCTTAGTGCTTGGTGGTTTATTTAATTGTTTACAAAAAATAATTTATTGATCGCTCTTTCCAGTGTTATGTAGGTTCAGAGCTTGTCAGTTTATTTAATTGTTTATAAAAAATAATTTATGTATCGTTCTCCCCAGCGTTATGTGGGTTTAGAGCTTGTCGGTTTATTTAATTGTTTATATAAAATAATTTATTTATCGCCCCCCCCAGCGTTAAGTGGGTTAAGAGCTTGTCTGTTTATTTAATTGTTGATAAAAATTAATTTATGTATCGCTCTCCCCAGCGTTATGTGGGTTTAGAGCTTGACGGTTTATTTAATTGTTTATAAAAAATAATTTATTTATCGCTCTCCGCAGCGTTTTGGGGGCTTAGAGCTTGGTGGTTTATTTAATTGTTTACAAAAAATAATTTATTGATCGCTCTTTCCAGCGTTATGTGGGTTCAGAGCTTGTCCATTTATTTAATTGTTTATAAAAATTAATTTATGTATCGCTCTTCCCAGCGTTATGTGGGTTTAGAGCTTGTCGGTTTATTTAATTGTTTATAAAAAATAATTTATTTATCGCTCTCCCCAGCGTTATGGGGGCTTAGAGCTTGGCGGTTTATTTAATTGTTTATAAAAAATAATTTATTCATTGCTTTCCACAGCGTTATGGAGGTTTAGAGCTTGGTGGTTTATTTATTTATTTATATATTGATTTATTATTTGCAACGGTTTCTGTTACATATTCAGCTTTCAAACTGGCGCGGTAACTGTGACGGTCAATTTTCCCAAATAAAGCGGGGGGCATCGGGGGGCACCATGTCCGGGTGGCACCATGTCTATGAGTCCTTTTAAATTGAATACAAAGTTATTTATTGTTTGTAGAGTTCTTGGTTTGAAATTGAAGATGGTCTAACACGATTGTAGGTTAAAAAACAATTTTCTAAAAATCAAAATTATGAAAAAAACATGTAAATATATACAGCTTAATATTTGTTTGCCGAATGCCAAGTACCTTATCACTACTATACCCGTAGGCCGTACAGCGTACTTCACGCCTCCGGCCTCACAACCGCAACAATCTCTATCATTGTGAACCTTTCGAGCTTCGGTAGCGCTAAAGTTTGCACTGCTAACAGCGCATGAACAGTATTCAATTTTAATACATGTTTTAAGTATAATCAACGAAAAAGGATAGTACAAACACTTCAGTCTCTTGAGAAACAAAGCTAGGTACCCGTATAAACTCGTAAGACCAACCAGGACCTGCCTTCGTGGGGGGTCCGCAGCCGGCAACTCGTCGTCTTAGTTCAAGAAGATAACAACTCAGAATTTTTTTTAAAAAGATAACAACTCAGAATTTTTTTTAAATAGATAGCAACTCAGAATTTATTTTAAATAACAACTCAGAATTTCTTTTAAAAAAGATAACAACTCAGATTTTTTTTTAAAAGATAACAACTCAGGGTGAAAATTCTTTTTCTTCTTTTTTCAAAATTATTTTTCGCTGCAACTAGAGGTAACTTTGTTAATGACCTAAGATTTTTATCATCATTTACTGACTTAGTCGTACTGAATTATGATTGACAAATGAATTGTTCATTTTACAGAAAGAATTTATAAATCAGTTTTTATTTAAAGTAAAATAATGAGTGTATTAAACAATTGCTTTAGGGATTAAAAAATAATTAGATTCAAGATGACATGGATAATAAAATTACTAAAATTATGAATTAAAGTCTGAAACTCGAAAGTTGAAAAAATCTCAATTTTTTTTACAGGTGGAAAAGATAAATAAATAAATAAATTAATTGAAAGGGTGACGCCGGAGTTTCATACATTAACTTTTTTTCTTTTTTCATTAATTATTACGTGAAGTTAATCTTTTCCGGTAAACTTAACATTATTTATTTTTTTTATCACAAAAATAAAATATTTAAATACACATTATTTTATGTACTAAAAAAAAAAAATAATAAATAAATAAAGTAACTTAAAAAAATATTTTATATTTTATCTATACTTAATTCAATTAAAAATAAATTTTTTCTAATAAATAGTTTATGGAAGTCTCAATGCGCAGATTATGCTCAAATATAATTCGGTGTCATAGATATAACATAAACTGTAGTATTGGAAGCTCGGTAATTTAAAGATAAGCTACTAGAGGGCACTATTTTATATATGGAATGTGCAGATGTGCGCGCGTTCCCCTCTCGTGCAAGCTTGCTTCATGGCGGGCTTTCAAAACACTGTAGTTTAACCTTGACTCAGCGTGTTTCTGTATAATTAATGTATGTATGTTGATATTAGTACTTGTATAATTCATTTTTTCGAAATTTCTTTGTGTATAAAATATAAAATGAAGTGTACATAATGTAGATGATTATTTTAAGAGCTGATAAGTATGGTTGACTCTCAAAATTTGTGTAATATGAAAAAACAGGATCTTGGTAAGTTTATTTATTCTTATCAACTACACGGGCGGAACAAAAACGTAAAAACACCATCCAAACCTAACTTCGAAATACTCGGAATTGAGAGCAACGTAAAAACTTCGTACGCTCAACGTAAAAATACTGTACGCTTCTAATAACGCAGTTTTTACGTGGGCTTACGAAAATTTCGTAAGGGCTACGGTTTTTCAAGATGCACATGGGCTCGCCTGAGCCGAATTAAAGTGTTAAGGAACTTATTGCGCACGGTATTTTTATGTTGAGCGCGCGAAGTTTTTACGTTAATCTTAACTCTGGATATTTCGGAGTAGCTGCCATGGTTTTTTTATGTATTTGTTCTGTCCGTATACTCATTTTTTTTACAATTTTTTACGAAAAAATCATTAGTTGTATGGTAAAAAAATAATTTATAACGTTAAATATTTTTTAATGCAATTTAACAGTCTCGTTCGAAAATTCACTGTTAGATGAATCCTTTCAAAGTTCTTCTTCAGCAGAAGCTTGGCACTTCAACAGTCAATGTACTATATCAAACAATGATTTTTCATACGATGAATCTGCATATTCATTCGATCAATTTGCTCAACTTAATTCTAATCAAGATGGTAAGTACGGTATAAATATTAGTAACTAAAACGACAACTTATTATAAATTACAAAAGTGCAAGCGAACTTTTTTAAAAGTTGAAAAATCCGATAGAGAATACGGAGGCAGAATAATAGTTAAAGTTTTTACTAAATAAAATCAAGTTTTGTGTAAAAAATTTTCAGGTTTAAATAAAAGCTGTTACTTCAAAGATTATTTTTATTTAGTTTTCAACTTAAAATGTATTGAAATAAAATACAATTTTTTTTTTTTGGAATAATAATTCTTTTTTTTATTACACTCTACATGGAGAGAAAAAATGCACGATTTTACTGTGGAGTCGACACAAGAAACTTCTGTGCTCCTAAAGCACGTAAATTTTCTGCGAGCGCCACGAATAAATTGTGTGTTATCCTTACGCAGAAAAAATCCTAAGCGCTACTGTAGCCGAACCAATCAGGTGCGACCAGAGTCCGCGCGGAGTGATTTTGATCGGCTCTCCTACAGTAACGCTTAGGATTTTTTCTGCGTAAGGTTAACACACGATTTTTTCGTGTATCTTCGATACAAAATTCTTTTGTGTTAACTTATCACAGTAAAATCCTGTATTTTTCTCTCCGTGTAGGTAAGCCAGCCTACCAAAAAAATCATAAGTTTTTCCGTAACAAAAACAATTAAGGAGGCTTTAGCATTGGTAACCTAGGATTCTATATTATGCTTAGGGAGCCTCAATGTTTTTTATCTCTAAATTTAAAAAATTTAATAGATCGAACATGAATGATGATAAAATTAACAGATTTTTATCTATAAATGGCTTAACTACTATTTTAAGTAGTCATACTTGCAATAATGTTATTTTTAGGTGGACGATTTAGGTTAAGTTTACCCGGTTTTACACCAAATCATCTTCTTTCTTTTCATTTAGTCCGTTTACCTACAATTTTTTTTTAATTATTTTAATCTACGAAAAATTATCTCCTTGAGCGGATTTTTTGAGAATTTTCTACAATTTTATTACTGATAAATTAAATAAAAACCGAATCGCTCCATTCCCTCCTGTGTAAAGTAAAAAAAAATTTTCAAAATTTTTACTTTTCAAAAAGACCGTTGATCTCTGTTTTTTTTCAAGGAATAAAATCTGCAATTTATTAAGATCATTTTCCCAAAGTTTCAGCTTGCTATACAATTTTATTGATTATTTTTCCAAGCTGAATTTCAACCAATAGAATCGCCACATTTGACATTTGGCGGAGGGGTGCGGGTAAAATTATTTTGATAATTTTTCGGTTATTTCCAATTCGAACGTTTCGAGTCGCATAGCAACTCGGACAGTTAGACTTACTCGTTTCAGCTTTTGATTTAGACCCGAGTCACTGCGGTGTATACCTATGTATGAGTACTCATAGGTATATTCATACTAAACAAATAGTTATAGAACTATATTCGCAAAAATGTAAAATACAGCATTTCTATGAGTTGAAATTCAGCTGGGGAAAATAATCCAGCCGAATACCCCTCGTGCTTCAAAATTTTAAATAATTTTCTTCCAGTTTTTTTGCACACCGACTCGCAGGGAATGTTTGACAAAAAATCACTCGCGCCTTGCGCTCGTGATTTTTAACCTGCCAAACGTGCCCCTCTCGTTGCTGTGCAACAAAACACTGTCGGAAAATTATCGTCAATTTTGAAGCACTAGGGGTATTACGACTGAAAACTCGCTGGAGCTGCCTTAATTTTTTTTTTTTCGAAAAATTTTTTAAATATTAGTTCTTTGTCACAATTCAAAAATTTATCACCTTTAAAATCACTTATTTCGAGATTTTTTATTAAAATGAAATAATGAAAATTTTTTAGTATACAAGTTATAAAAAGAAGCTTTTGTTTTGAATTAAGACCAGATCCCTTCATTCATAAAATATATTTACAAATTAATTTTTAAATGACAATTGATTTTCAAAGGTGTAATAACAGAAGTAAGATAAGAAAAGCTAATTTCAGAGGTTTTAAGTAATTTTTTATTAATGAAAAGCTTCAAATTTTATTTGTATGCAACTATTTTGCCATTATTTTCTTTAGTAATTTTAATTTATTTTATGAATCAAAATTGATAAAAAGCTATATGATTTGAAAATAAAATTTATTTTTCAATTTTTTTTCGTTTGTCTTCTGATTAATTTATAGTAATTTTAATAAAAATTATGAAATACACGTATTAACTAGCTTATTCTTTTTCGTTATAATATTAACAGATAAGATTGACTCAAGCACTTCAGAAAATTTTGATTTTCGAAATTATTTTGATACGTCAAAGGAAAAAGAACAAAAGTTAGTTGACGCAGAACTCGATGAAATGTTTTCTAATTCTGAAAACGGATGCTTTGTTCCGTCAAATAATAGTTCCGGTAAAGTATTTCTTTAATTTAAAGAAATCAAATTTAATCTTATAAAAATTATTAGATTAAAACAGTAAGATCAACTTTGTGATTATTTATCAATCGAAACCTAGATGAAAATAAAAAAATACTATTAATACATTCTCTAACTAACTTACTGTTTTGCTTTATGGTATTTACAGAAGAGATCGATTCTAGTATCTCATGGAATCATGAAAATCAAAATTCTGTAAATATTTTTCAAGAAAGAGATCAAAAATTGGATGAAGAACTCGATTATAGCATTTCTGATTCTGAATGTTCTTCTACTCCATCACTTTCAAGTCAATATACCCCTGCTTCAAAGGATTATCTTTCCTGTAACGTATTTATTTTTAACTATTCAAATACAATATGATTGCTTGAAATAATTTAATAAAAATAAATTTTCTGTGAAAAAGCCGATTCATCATGTTCTTCTGAGATTGAAATTCAAGAAGCAATTATTCAGTCTCATGAAACTCAAACAAGAAAACGTAAAATAAATACTGGTCTATGGATGAAAAATCAATTAAAAAAGGCAATAAATACTGGAAAATCTTTAAAAACTTCCAAGGGGCAATCAGTATCTAAACGTAAAATGGGCATAGGCTGCGTGAAATGTCGCTATAAATGTCAAGACAGAGTCTCATACTCTAACCGATCGCTCCTGTTCAAAGAATTCTGGAATTTAAATAATCATCGTTTGCAGTGGGAATATTTAGATAAATCCGTGGAAACAAACATGCCAGAAAAAGTCAGAGTCAGAACAGTATCACGTAAATTTTTTCTGATGATCTCAGGTCAGAAAATTAAAGTTTGCCGTAAGATGTTTCTTGACACTTTTGGTGAGTACTTAGAAAAACTTTTTCGTAAGACTTGTGGGGTCTAATTTGGACATACAGCTCATGCTCCCGATATCAGAATAAACGGGTGGAGAGGAAAAGTTTTTTCCTAGAATTGGCTTCCCCTACCATGAGTTCGTGCGAGAGAGAAAGAGAAACTTCCCCGCCGCTGATTCGGGGCGCCGTTTTTTTAATATTTCAATTCGCTTTGAATACCGGAATCACCGAGCAACTGCAATAAAAAATATTTTTAAATATTTTAAGTACATAAATACATATGCTTTTTTATTAATAATAAAATTATATATTTAGGCACAACCGACCTACGGTAACGGGATATATTTATATTTTCACCGGCACGAAAAGTGTCCTCCAGCGGAAATCGAATATTTGAGACGTAAAACAAAGTTTAGTCTCATCCCGGGGTCGATAGGAGTAGAATTAAAAATGTCCCCTTTTTCAAGTGGACCTACTTTGACAAACTGCAGGAAATAATAAAACTGTGCACAGGATAACTAGCGTTCTAAACGACATAAAAATACTCAGTAAACGGGGAAATGTTCGTTTTGGTATCCTGTAATGCTGGTCCGATTTTCAGGTCGATCAGATCAACGGGGAAGAAACGGCACATATCAAATCGATTTATTTCAAATTGATTTTAATGAAAAATTCTAAGAATCTTCAAATATAAATGATTATAATTATAACGCTATAAATCAATTTTATAGAATCATTTTGTCGAGCGCGAAGCGTGAGTGTCGGTCGTCGTCGAGCGCTTTGCGCGATGCATTCCTTACGTGCACGAAGCGCGACGCAAGGGCGGAAGATTTGACTTTACAAAATTTTTGACACAAACGCCGGAGCTCGCAAGCTCTCTGGGTTCTTGAGCGAAAGAGCCAGAGGGTGCGCTAGTTTTAATTTATTTTCTATACGCCTCTAGAATTGTAACACTTTGTGCACTTACATGTTCTTCATTTTAATTTCTTACGTTGCTGCTATTGAACGCGAATTTGCACGGACGGAACAAATATGTAAAAATACCGTGCTATAACCTAACTTCAAAATATTTGGAAACTTCGTTTGATCAACGTAAAAATAGCGTGCGCTTCTAGTAACGCAGTTTTTACATGGGTTTACGAAAATTCCGTAAAATCTATTTTCCAAGAAGCGCATGGGCTCGCCTGAGCCGATCTCAAGCACTAACGTGCTTATTGAAAAATCGCAGCCCTTGTGAAATTTTCGTAATTCCACGTAAAAACTGCGTTGCTAGAAGCTCATGAAGTTTTTACGTTGATCTTAACTCTGAATTATTCGGAGTTGCTGCTACGGTATTTTTACGTATTTTCTCTGTCCGTGTACAAAATAAGTGTCTTGACTGATTCTGGTATTGAGAGCGTTCGTGAAAAATAAACAGCTGGGAGCTTAGGTGGAGGATCCTCTCGGTATCGTTTCTTGGAAAATTCCGGTATTGAAGAGTCCGATATTTGGAGCGTGGACTGTATTTAAAAACGACTTGTCTACCGGCTCCAAGACGCATTTGTGAAAAGGCTTTACGCGTGCGAAAAATCCTCTAGATTTCTTTGCGCACGTGAAAAACTTCTAGATGTACGTACACTTAACGGATTTTGTATCTGTAAATATCTAGAATTTGTTACGTGCACGGAGATAACTAGAATATTTTTCGAGTGCGCAAAATCTTTTTGTGAGATTTTAAATTTAATGTTAACGTTTAAGATTAATTATTTAATATTTCAAAATTTAAATAATGTAAAAAAGTTAACGAGTTGACGACATCTATTTTCGATAAAGAGAAACAAATTTTCTTTTCCAGGAATTAGTTACATGTGGTTCAACACCATTTAAAAAAAAAAGAAAAAGTCTGCTACGGGATCTATGATTATGTCAGATGAAAGAGGAAAAAGTAAAAAAAAAGGGAAACGAACTCCCGATCAAGTAATTAAGGCTATAAAGACTCACATCGAATCATTTGAAAAAGTGGAGTCACACTATTGTAGAACATCGTCCTCGCGGGATTACTTGGATGCAAATCTCAACATTAGTAAAATGTATATTAATTTTAAAGAACAAGAGCTCGCAAAAGGGACCCACTCATCTCTAATCGCGTCAGAGCCCATGTATCGCAAGATTTTCTGCACCGACTACAATCTTTCTTTTCATAAGCCGAAAAAGGATCAGTGTGACATCTGTTCCGCGTTTCAGAATTTATCTGAAGAAAACAAGCAGCAGCATCAGAATAATTACGATGATCACAGGCGCAAAAAGGAATTAGCACGTAATTTTATGAAAAATGATAAAGCTACTGCAAAAACTAATTCAAAAATTTGTTGTGCTACTTTTGACCTCCAGAAAGTTTTGAACAATCCGCACAGTGAAGCATTGTCTTATTTTTACAAGAGGAAAATTTCAATGTATAATTTCACAGTATTTAACATGGCTAGTAAGCAAGGTAACCTAATTTTAAACTATTTCATTCTATTAAAAATCTTTGATAGTACATTCAATTTTCTCAAAATGAAAAAACAGCAAACTATGTCATTAAATTTAAGTAATTTAATAACAATTTTTACATGCTTTTACTACTGTAAAATATCACAATTAATAATCTTTTAAGTTCGTAAAATAATAATAAAAAAAATATAAATAATAATAATCTTTTAGAGTAAATTTCAAAAACAGCGTTCCAATCAAATAAAAAATTATCTTTCTGTAAAATAATGTAATACTAACTTTATTATAGTTATAAACCTAATGGTAACAAAGTTCCGAAATAATTAATTTGAAAAAAAACCTAATTTTCAATGATTACTATTTTATATTGTCCAAATAAGAAAATAACTAGTATCAAAAATTTCAAAAACATTTTGAAGTATTTTTAAAGTAGTTTTTTACCGATTTCATTGGTACTATAAACATCAAAATTTAAAATTTTTAACTCTATCTTTTTTGGTTTAATATGATGATCAAACTAGATGGTTGCATGTGTTAAAATGTTTGAGTGGATTTATATCTTTTTGTTTTACAAAACATATTTATTTTGTAAAAAAAAAAAAAAAATTTTTACGTTTGTTTTTTACGTTGCAGGTGAATGTTTTGTATGGAATGAGACGACTGCAAAACGTGTAGCTAATGAAATAGCTAGCTGTCTATGGCAATTTAATAAATCAAAAGCAGAATCTGATATAAAAGATTTTCGATTTTACAGTGACAATTGTGGAGGACAAAATAGAAATTCAATTTTATTTTCCATGTATTTGAAAGCAGCTCGGGAATTTCATGTCACAATCACCCATAGGTATGTAAATCATACTTAAATTTTACCGATAAAATTAAAATAAATAAAAACGCTAATAACTGATTAGCTCGACTTGTATTTCATTGTGTATATGCCGGCTTCATTGAATAAATTTGGTACAAACTAGCAGGCTATTCGCTCCGAGATCGACTGCAGCGTCTCATGCGGTTCGGAATCTAAGATTTGCTTTTGAGGGTTGGGTGTGCTAAGGTCGCGTGCAAATCACAAGGGAGTTTTCGGGACCAAAGCTTACAAAAACCACCACCCTGATCGCTGATTGTCTCCTTCTCGGAGCGAATATGCCCGCTTGCTTGGCTCGATTTTTTAAAATAAATTATATTTGAAACTACTCATGGAAAAAATCTGACAAAATCTAGGAACTCTTTTCAAAAGACATTTTTCATTTTGCAGATTTCTCGTTAAAGGGCACACACAAACAGACGGAGACTGTATGCATTTGTAACGTTTAAAATATTTAAAAAAAAATTTTTTTGTTGCTGAAAATGTATAAATAAAAATCGAGCGTCAAGCGAGACGCGCGGTGCAGCGAGAAGAAGCACGGCACGAGAAAGAAGAGCCGAAAGTGGGGAGAATCGCTGCGGCCGAGCGATCGAGCCGCCGAGCTCGCCGCCGAGCGAACGTGTGCGTATCGCCGAACGAGTGAGGAGCCGTGGACACTCTGATTCCTGCTCCAGCCGAACGAACATTTCTTTTTTTGTATTTCATGAGTAACGCTCTTTCATTTTTTTTTTAGTCAAGTTTGACTGAGTAAAAATCGTTTCTCGTGCTGAGTTTTTCGCGACGCTTTTCTGTAATTTGTTTAACGCTACTAGTGTCCAGTTGAGATAGTAAAGTTAAATATTAAAATTAGTGTAACGGGAATTTTTGGTTTACATTTCTATTTAATTTAATGGTAACTATTTCTATTTTGAATTACTAATAACAAATAAAATTACGGTTAGTTTAAAAAAAAAAAAAAATATAAATTTTTTTTTTTTTATCAAACTCACGCGGACGCGACTTTTGGAGATCAAGAAGTCTGTCAGTTCCAGAGGTGAAGTTGTATTTTGATGAAATAAATAAATATATATATATATATCCTACCTGTAAAATTTCTTAGAAATTTAGAAGTTTTCTTTTATTTTAACTTTATGAAAGTATGAATTTTATTTTGCTGATATTTATCTATTAATTATTAAATTTTTATAGCAAAGTAATTTAAAATAATTGATTAAGCAAGAATAATACTAAATTACTTGATTACTGCGAATTCTGGGTTAAATGGTTTTCACATGAGAAGTGAGGAAACAATTTAAAAAATTGTATTTGGTGTGTGGGACGGGTGTGTTTCATTTGAATACGATACCTTTATTCACTAAGAATTTGACCGAATTTATTTTTACTTTAATATTGTAGAATATTGGATACGATACAGAAATAAATTCTCTTAATTCATAATTTTATAGCTTGTTTGATGAATGTTAATTGATTACCTGACTCACTCTATTCAGTAAATACTTATTATTTTTTTAGAAGTTGATTATTTAAATTGGTCATAGAAATTCTCTATTAATTAATATTACTCAACCTGTCGAATTTAATTTAAAGATTAAACTAAGCATGAACATTATCCATTGTTACTAAGTTCATGATTTTATTTCTGAACAAAAATCTGATATCAGATTTTTGATAACGCAATTGTGTTAATGTGACTTGGTTGCTTTAAATTATAATTTGTGTATACAGGAGAGGGATAACTTTCCTTCCTTTGTTGAGACACTTTCACATTTATATATTTTTTTTTGATTAATATATCACAAAAGTGATACAACAATATATGCGTAATTATTTTTAGTGAAGCCATACATTCGTGTGTACTAGAAGGGCAAGGTACACACGTTTTACTTTTATAAATAGTGTGCAGAATAATTTTCAGAATTTTACGCTTCTTCAAAAAATATAACGCAATACATTCAACAATCGAAAGAGCTGCAAAAAATAAAAATGTCTTTACCGAAGATCAATGGTGCGAGATTATGATGACAGCTAAAATTAATGATCCAAAATACAATATCCATAAAATTGCTCAAAATCAGGTTTTGGATTTTTTTCCTCTGGTAGAAAAAAAAAAAATGGAATAAAATTCCAGTATCAAAATTATCCATGATAGAAGTTAATTTGGAAGGCAAAGTAATTTATAATACAGAATACACAAAAGAAACGAAGAGTGTTTCATTTGAGGTAGTAAATAAATTGATCGATGTTGCATACGATCAAAAAATAAAAATAAGCGAGGCCAAACAAAAAGACGTAAGATCTAATGAAGCAGAATCTTATTCCTCAAGAATTTCATAGTTTTTTTCGCAGTTTATTTTGAATTAAATTAAGTTAAATTATATAAAAATTAATTAAATTATATAAAATAATTACATTTTTCGAGCAACGTTATTTATTTATAAATTTTCTTAAGTACATAAAATAATGTGTATTTAAATAATTTATCTGTGATAAATAATGTTAAGTTTACCTGAATTTATTAATTTTATAAGTACTTAAAATAATGTGAACTTAAATATTTCATTTTTGTGATGAAAAAAATAAATAATGTTAGGTTTACCGGAATTATGATTAACTTCATGTAATAATTTAATTACTATTAATTAAATTATTATAATTACTTTTAATTAATTTATTTATTTATTTATCTTTTCCACCTGTAAAAAAAATTGAGATTTTTTCAACTTTCGAGTTTCAGACTTTAATTCATAATTTTAGTAATTTTATTATCCATGTCGTCTTGAATCTAATTATTTTTTAATCCCTAAAGCAATTGTTTAATACACTCATTATTTTACTTTAAATAAAAACTGATTTATAAATTTTTTCTGTTAAATGAACAATTCATTTGTCAATCATAATTCAGTACGACTAAGTCAGTAAATGATGATAAAAATCTTAGGTTATTAACAAAGTTACCTCTATTGCAGCGAAAAATAATTTTGAAAAAAGAAGAAAAAGAATTTTCACCTTGAGTTGTTATCTTTTAAAAAAAAATCTGAGTTGTTATCTTTTTTAAAAGAAATTCTGAGTTGTTATCTTTTTAAAATAAATTCTGAGTTGCTATCTATTTAAAAAAATTCTGAGTTATCTTCTTGAACTAAGGCGACGAACTGAAACCTCCGCTGTTCATTATAATTCAATAATTATTTTGTTCAATTACAAAATTAATTTATTAATCATTTAAAATAAAAATTTTAAACATATGAAATTAAAAAATTTAAGTAAATAATATTCAAAAATACATTTTAATAATGAAAATGTGTGACAAAATCAAAATCATCGCCGCGCGAAGCGCGGTATTCAAATCCTAGTATATAAAAATCCTTTACGACAATCTTCTACTATTTTTCGATTGACCCGACGACTACTTTACTACATTTATATAATGACTTACTACGGCATCGACAATCCAAATAATATATAAAAATCCTTTACTACAATCTTCTACTACTTTTCGATTGACCCGACGACTACTTTACTGCATTTATATAATGACTTACTATGGCGACGACAATCCAAAATAAATGGATCTCTGCGAGTTACCGCATTGACTAATTTTACGAACGCTTCAATGAAATTTAACGACTTACCATGACAGTGATACCATTTTTTTTTTTTTTTTTTATTCCTTCAACCTTAAACAAAAACAAATGAGTCTGACGACATTATTGCGTGTATACTTACGTCTTATTACGACAGATCTCATTCATAACAATAATTAAAAATTAAACTTTCATTTAAATTCATCAATCTCTTTCTCTTTCTTTAAAATCTCTACCATCAAATTAATAAAACCTAACCAACAAATTAAACTCATTGATTTAATAAATTTCAAAATCAATAACAACTCACTCAAGAATTTTATCTAACTTTTTTTTTTTTTTTTTTAATTACCTCACTTTAAATTTTTTTTCTTCTCCTAGACACATGGCTGATAATACACTAGTTTCCCATTGTTTTCCCATCAAAACCCTCTAATTGTCTTCACACCCACATAAATAATAAACTAATCAATCACTTTTCCGAATATTAAAACGTTTCTTTCCCCCCAAAAATGTCTGACTCATATCAAAAATTCTTTCAGTTTTGTGTGTCAAATTTAATGAGCTAACCTAAAAATTCTAACCCTTACTGCGTCCTCTAACCTTGTTTACAGTATTTATTTTAATTTATTAGACACAGTTAAAGTTAATTTTAAGGCCAATCGGCAGATAGATTAAGGTATTTCATAGAGGGAAAAGTATGAGTCAGCCAGAGGAGAAGGGTTCAAGTCAGTCAGAGGGGAGGAGTTTGAGTCAACTTTCTCAGTCCCAGGTACCTTACAAAATCCAAACCGGGGAGGGGGTAAGGTATCAAGATGTAGAGAAAATAAGAACCAATCCTCTTTTAGATCCACCTCCTCATAGTTGTTTTAACTGTTGGGGTGGAGGTCATATAGCTCTTCGTTGTCCTCAGCCGCAAGGTATGCACTTCTCAAATTGTGGCAGATTGGATCGATTAGTAAGTAACTGTGAAAGATGCAAGAAAGCTTATTTCATGTCAAAGGATCTTGAGGGGGCATAAGTCAAGAGGTTTGTAAGTTTCTGAGTTTAGTTTGTTAAAATTATTGAAAATAAAGGAGAAAATCGATGGGTATACAACTCCTAACTCAGCGCAACTCAGGCAAGAGTTGCAAAGAGTTATAGTTTTCAACTCCCGTAAGAGTTGCAAAGAGTTGCAAAGAGTTCCTATACCGAAAAAAGATAGGCAGTCGCCGCCCATGCGTCATCATGTTTACAAATATATCAGAACCGAGGCGGCGTCTTTTAATGCGGAGTGTAGGATTACCCCCCTTTTTTCCTAGAAATCTTCTTCTACTTATTTTTTCTGGAGCACCTGAATAAAAATTGTTAACTATTAATCAGATTTTATTTTTTAATTATGTAAAATATTAATTAGGCTTTATAAAAAAAAAAAAAAAAAAAAAGCGCTGAGATAGTAATTCCTTTTTAAAAATTGAGTAAAACTAGAACTAAATAGAAACATGAATAATAATATAAATAAAGTTTTGAAATGTACAGACAAAATCAAAACATAATTAAGTTTTATAATCAAGCCCCGAATAGGCACAGCTTAAATATTAGTTTTAAAATCATCAGGGTAATACGCTCCGTGGTCCAGCGGATAACGTCTTGACATTATATTTTGCAAGCGTTGGTTCGATTCCCGCTTGGTAAAATATTTTTTTTTTTTTTTTTTCTTTTTTTTTCAGGCTTTTTAAGGCATTTTAAACATTTTTTTTCGTTGTAAAAAATAAAATAATTTTGTAAAAAAAAAAAAAAAAACACTGAAATAGTTACTATTTTTTAAAATTTCTATTATAATTGTAAACCAGACATTCCTATAGATTTAAGAAAGTCCAGCAAAAAATACTTGGAATTTCAATATTCTAAACGACTTATAGACATGGTGCCACCCGGACATGGTGCCCCCCGCTTTATTTGGGAAAATTGACCGTCACAGTTACCGCGCCAGTTTGAAAGCTGAATATGTAACAGAAACCGTTGCAAATAATAAAACGATATATAAATAAATAAATAAACCACCAAGCTCTAAACCTCCATAACGCTGTGGAAAGCAATGAATAAATTATTTTTTATAAACAATTAAATAAACCGCCAAGCTCTAAGCCCCCATAACGCTGGGGAGAGCGATAAATAAATTATTTTTTATAAACAATTAAATAAACCACCAAGCTCTAAGCCCCCATAACGCTGTGGGGAGCGATAAATAAATTATTTTTTATAAACAATTAAATAAACCACCAAGCTCTAAACCCCCATAACGCTGCGGGGAGCGATAAATAAATTATTTTATATAAACAATTAAATAAACCGACAAGCTCTAAACTCACATAACGCTGGGGAGAACGATACATAAATTATTTTTTATAAACAATTAAATAAACCGACAAGCTCTTAACCCACATATGACTGGAAAGAGCGATCAATAAATTATTTTTTATAAACAATTAAATAAACCGACAAGCTCTAAACCCACATAACGCTGGGGAGAGCGATACATAAATTAATTTTTATCAACAATTAAATAAAGCGACAAGCTCTAAACCCACATAACGCTGGGGGGAGCGATAAATAAATTATTTTTTATGAACAATTAAATAAACCACCAAGCTCTAAGCCCCCATAACGCTGCGGGAGCGATAAATAAATTATTTTATATAAACAATTAAATAAACCGACAAGCTCTAAACCCACATAACGCTGGGGAGAACGATACATAAATTATTTTTTATAAACAATTAAATAAACTGACAAGCTCTGAACCTACATAACACTGGAAAGAGCGATCAATAAATTATTTTTTGTAAACAATTAAATAAACCACCAAGCACTAAACCCCCATAACACTAGAAAGAGCGATCGAAAAATTATTTTTTATAAACAATTAAATAAAGCGACAAGCTCTAAACCCACATAACGCTGGGGAGAGCGATACATAAATTATTTTTTATAAACAAAAAAATGAATAAATAAATAAATAATTGAACAAACCACAGGGCATTACAAACCCATAACACTGGTCGTCCGAGTTTTTCTTATGAATAAATTAATAAATAAATGAACAAACCACAGGGCATTACAACCCCATAACACTGGTCGTCTGAGTTTTTCTAATAAATAAGTTCATAAAGAAATTGATAAACCGCCAAGCGCTACAACCCCATAACGCTGGACACCCGTGTTTTTCTAATAAATAAATTGATGAACCGCCAAGCGCTAGAACCCTATAACGCTGGGCACTCGTGTTTTTCTAATAAATAAATTGATAAACAAATTGAAAAACCGCCAAGCGCTACAACCTCATAACGCTGGATGTCCAATATTTTTTTTTTTTTAATAAATTAACTCACCGTCAAGCACAAAAACCCCATAACGCTGGGCATTTGAGTTTTTCAAATGAATAAATTGATGAACCGCCAAGCGCTACAACCCTATAACGCTGGACGCCCGAGTTTTACTAATAAATAAATTAACTAACCACCACACAATGTAACCCAATAAGGCTAGGCGTTCGAGTTTTTCAAATAAATAAATTGATGAACTGCCAAGCGCTACAACCCCATAACGCTGTGCGTCCGAGTTTTTTTTTTTTTTTTTAAATATATTAATTAACCACCAAGCTCTAAAACTCCATAACGCTGGGCGTCCGAGTTTTTTTTTTTACATAATTTAATAAATAAATTAACTAACCGCCAAGCAATAAAACCCCATAACGAAGGACGTCCGAGTTTTTTTTTTTAAATTATTAACTCACCATTAAGCACTAAAACCCCATGAAGCTAGGCGCGCGAGTTTTTTTAAATAAATAAATAAATATATAAACAAACGACCAAACAATACAACCCCATAATACTGGGCGTCAGAGTTTTTCTAATAAACAAATTGATAAACTGCCAAGCGTTACTACCCCATAACGCAGGACGTCTTCTTTTTTTTTTAAATAAATTAACTAACCGCCAAGCACTGAAACCCCATAACGCTGTGCGTCCGAGTTTTTCTAATAAATAAATATTGATTTATTCATAAAAAAAAAATTGGACGTCCAGCGTTATGGGGTTGTAGTGCTTGACTGTTTGTTAATTTATTTATTAACTTATTCAATAAAAAAAACTCGGATTTTCAGCGTTTTGGGGTTGTATTGTTTGGTGGTTCATTTATGTATTTATTTTTTTATTAATAAAAAACTCGGACGCCCAGCTTCATGGGGTTTTCATGCTTAATGGTTAATTAATATATTTAAAAAAAAAAAAATCGGACGCCCAGCTTTATGGGGTTGTAGCGCTTGGCGGTTCATCAATTTATTTATTTGAAAAACTCGAATGCCTAGTCTTATTGGGTTTCATTGTGTGGTGGTTAGTTAATTTATTTATTAGTAAAACTCGGGCGTCCAGCGTTATAGGGTTGTAGCGCTTGGCGGTTCATCAATTTATTCATTTAAAAAACTCAAACGCCCAGCGTTATGGGGTTTTTCTGCTTGACAGTTGGTTAATTTATTTAAAAAAAATAAAATTGGACACCCAGCGTTATGGGGTTGTAGCGCTTGGCGGTTTATCAATTTGTTTATCAATTTATTCATTAGAAAAACACGGGTGCCCAGCATTATAGGGTTGTAGCGCTTGGCGGTTCATCAATTTATTTATTTGAAAAACTCAAAGGCCCAGCGTTATTGGGTTGCATTGCGTGGTGGTTAGTTAATTTATTTATTAGTAAAACTCGGGCGCCCAGCGTTATATGGTTGCAGCGCTTGGCGGTTTATCAATTTATTTATTAATTTATTTAATAGAAAAACTCGGTTGTCCAGTGATAGGGGGTTTAATTGCTTGGCGGTGAATACTTAATTTATTTAAAAAAAAAACTCGAACTCCCAGCGTTATGGGGTTTCATTGCGTGGTAGTTACTTAATTTATTTATTAGAAAAACTCAGACGCCCAGCGTTATGGGGTTGTAGCGCTTGGCGGTTTATCAATTTATTTATTAGAAAAACACGCGTGCCCAGCGTTAAGGGGTTGTAGTGCTTGGCGGTTTATCAATTTATTTATGAACTTATTTATTAGAAAAACTGAGACGACCAGTGTTATGGGCAGAGGCAGCTAACCCGCCACGCTAACCACGCTACAGCAAGGGGCGGCAGCTTCGTAAGGAGGCGGCAAAACCAATAAATAATTTTTTTTTTTTTTTTTTTTTTTAGTAAGCGAAAAAAGATTAAGTTTTTTTTATTTATACTTCGAATTTAATAAATGACTTATCAATTATACCTCAAAAATAAACCCCCAAATTCCCTGGGCGCCCGATTTCAACAAAAAAACTGGTTGGCTATCCCCCAAGCTCTAAAACCTCAAATACCCTGGGCGCCCGAGTTCAACGAAAACCTGATCAGCTTTCCCCCAAGCTCTAAATCCCCAAAAGTCTGGGTGCCCGAGTTCAACAACAAAACTGATCAGTTATCCCTCAAGCTCTAAACCCCCAAATACCCTGGGCGCCCGAGTTCCACAAAAAAACTTATCGGCCATCCCCCAAGCTCTAAACCCCTAAAACCCTGGTTACCGAGTGGAATCATTTTACAGGTTCAGTGTACTTTATATTTGAATATCAAATAATAAAATAAATAACCAATAAACAAACGCAAATTTTTACGCTTTTCTCGAAATGTGTCTCTATCATAGAAGCATTTAATTTATAGTTAAAATAAAAAATTTGTTAATAATTTTGCAAACAAAGAGTATAACAATGAGTAAAAGCTTATAGTGTTTTCCTAGTCAACCAGGCAGTTTTGGAGTTAAAAATTTCAGATTTACAACTATATGGTATAATTGCACCAGTGCAGCGTGATAAGGTATTGTAACAAAATTACGAGCAAAATTATTTATTTCATGTTCAAGTTAACTAAAATGCACTCATATTTTTGGAATAGATCAACTCGGGCGCTCAAGGTTTTCGGGGGTTTAGAGCATGGGGGATAGCCTCGGGGATAGCTGATGAGTTTTTTTGTTGAACTAGGGCGCCCAGGGTTTTGGGGGTTTAGAGCTTGGGGGATAGCCGATAAGTTTTTTTGTTGAACTCGGGCGCCCAGGGTATTCAGGGGTTCAAGACTTGGGCGTGACTGAGATTATTAATACCTTGGAAAAGCGCTTTGGCGATCGAAATGTTATTTTAGATCAGATAGTAAAAAGTGTGAAAATTTTGCCTAGTCTAGATTCCGGTAAAACTAATTTGATGAAGTTTGCTCTCGAATTGAAGAATGCAATTTTTGCTATGAGAAAATTGGAAAGTATAGGTTATTTGCATAGTCCTGAATTTACTAGGGAAGTTTTAAATAAGTTACCGGAATCTATGCTTCAAGATTATGCGAGATTTGTGGCTACAAATGACCAAAAGAGTTCACCCCTCGAGAAAATCGCTAACTTTGTAACACGAGAGGCAGAGATAGCTGCTCAGGCCGGAATCGTCGGTTTACACGGTAGAACTGAACATCGGAAAAGTTCGAACTCTCAAAATCATCACCACTCTCAAAATTCGGGCCAGAGACACGTATCTGCTACGGATGTTCGAACTTCCAAGCAAGATGATTTAAAATGCTTACACTGCGGCCGCGCACATTCTATCTCTGATTGCCGGGACTTTACGCGTGAACCTGGACGAGAGAGATGGAAAATTTTGAGGAATGTAGACCTTTGTTTTAATTGCCTTGATCCTGGCCACAAACGGAAAGAATGTAACAAGGCAAATGCTTGCGATATTTGTAATAGAAATCACCATAGAATTTTACATTTTACCGAAGAAGTTCGCAGAAAATCATCACACACTAACAATCACCGACAAACGCCGAACGCGAACAATCGTCGTCAGACTCCGACTTCACAATCGTCTCAATCACAAAATACCTCTGCAGCTGTTTCTAGCCAAATAAACGCCGGTTATTCACAAAAATCTGATTGACTATATAAAAATACGTTATTGAAAGTTGTGCCCTTGCGAATATTCGGTTGCCAGAATTCTGAAATTATACAGGGTGGGCAATTTTAATCAATCCAGCTGAATAACTTGCTTGGAAAGGCCTAAATCGAAAAAAATGTAGAGACCAAAGTTTCATGATTTTTTGGGGCTAATAAAATGGCCCAGCCAAAATAGGGCCTTTACCTTTATTTTAGGCCCTACAAGCCTCAACTTCGTTTTTTTAAAAAGGAACCCCTATTTTCGACCCCAGATTCGGAAAGAGCGGAAAATTTTACGATTTTGAGGTATTTTTTGAAAATTTTTTTGGGCCTATCTGAGCCAAGAGAGGGCCTTTATCTTTATTTTGGGCCTTACGGACTGTATCCCCGAGTTTTCAGTGAGAAAACCCTACTTTTGGCCCCAGATTCAGAAAGAGCGGGAGATTTTGGGGTGCTAGTTTAGCGTGAGTCCCCTTGCCACTCACGATGGGGTGCTTGCTTAACGTGAGTCCCCTTGCCACTCACGATGGGAAGCTTGCTTAACGTGAGTCCCCTTGCCACTCATGAAGGGGTGCTTGCTTAACGTGAGTCCCCTTGGCACTCACGATGGGGTGCTTGTTTAGCGTGAGTCCCCTTGCCACTCACGATGGGGTGCTTGTTTAGCGTGAGTCCCCTTGCCACTCACGATGGAGTGCTTGCTTAACGTGAGTCCCCTTGCCACTCACGATGGGGTGCTTGCTTAACGTGAGTCCCCTTGCCACTCACGATGGGGTGCTTGCTTAACGTGAGTCCCCTTGCCACTCACGATGGGGTGCTTGCTTAACGTGAGTCCCTTTGCCACTCACGATGGGGTGCTTGCTTAACGTGAGTCCCCTTGCCTTTCACGATTGAGAGATTTTCTGTTTCATTAACCACGACGCAAGTGTTCAAAATTTCCACCTTGCGCTTGAAGGCATAAATTTATTCGCCTTTGAAAATTTTGAACAGTCTTTAGCAATGTTGCTCTTGGAATGGCGTTACATGCTTGACGTATGCGCTATATCATATCCTCTCTTGTAGTCGGACGTTGAGCGTATACTACGTTTTTTACGTAACCCCACAAATAAAAGTCAGATGACGTCAAATCAGGTGAGCGAGCAGGCCAGTTGAAGGGACCTCCCCGTCCAATCCATCTCCCGTGGTAGTTTTGATTCAAAAACTGCCTTACAATTTGTGAATAATGGGGTGGGGCCCCACCTTGTTGTATCCACATTCTTTGTCTGGTAGCAAGATCAACATCTTCTCACATCTCTGGTAATCAATCTCTCAGTAGTTCTAAATACGTGTGTCTGTTGACATTCGCATCAAAAAAATACGGACCTACTAAATAGCCATTTATTATGCCACACCAAACAATGACGCTCCAACGATTTTGTCTATTCACAGTCCTGTACCAGTGGGGGTTTTCATTGGACCAGTAAAGGCAGTTATGTCTATTCAATGTTCCGTCATTTTTAAATGTAGCTTCATCGGAGAAAAACACGTACTTAAAAAACTCAGCATCTTGTGCAATTCTAGCTAAAGCCCAGTTGCAGAACTGAACTCTCATTTGAAGATGCACTGGCTGCGACTCATGAACCAATAATATATGGTACGCATGATATTTAAGTTTCTTCAAAATGTGTAACACAGTTCGTCGTGGAATCCCAGTTTCACGTTCAATTTGACGACTACTAACCTGAGGGTCGAGATGAGTAGCAGCTAAGATTGTTAGAACGCGAACGTCGTTTTCGTCGTACTCACGACGTCTGCGTTGACGAGTAAGATGTCCCATGATTTGGGTGACGCCTGTGAGGAAAACGTTCAGCATATCGACGTGCTGCTGCTCGAAAGTTATTTTGACACTCACCAAGGATAAGTAGTAAATCAACGATCTCGTTAGCAGGATAATCAGCCATTTTTCGGTTGAAATCTATACAAACACGAAAACAATTAGTGAATTGAAAGAAATCTTACTGAGGTAAACTAAGCACATGCACGCTCTGTTTGTTATTTAATTGTACAAAATAGCATAAATATTAAAAAAAATTAAATTTTTATCTACGAAATTCAGAGGGCGCTAAACTCGCTCATAAAAAAATAGAAAAGTTTATTGAATTTCAAGAATTTTTCAGAATTTATCAGGAATCGATTTCCGTTGCTAACATTTCTAAAAAACTAGTTTATTATTTACTTTTTACAAGATTCAGGCAATTCAGATTTTGCTTCGAACTTTATCGAGTAGATGAATTTTTTTTTGAGTACATGCAATGAAAAAGTATCTTTGGGCCAGCTAAGATGGTCGGAATCGGGACCAGGGCATTAGATTGGGTCCTACGGACCCAAAATTTATTTTTTAAGTGGTAACGACTACTTTTTACTAGGTTTCGGAAAAAGTAGAAAACTTTTTGGTTTTTTCATGTTTTTAGAAATTTTTGGGCCTTACCAAGGCCCCGTAGGTCCCATTTATTCATAAAGTACATTGGATATAAAGTTCGAAGCAAAATCTGAAATGCCTGAATCTTGTAAAAAGTAAATAATAAACTAGTTTTTTAGAAATGTCAGCAACGGAAATCGATTCCTGATAAATTCTGAAAAATTCTTGAAATTCAATAAACTTTTCTATTTTTTTATGAGCGAGTTTAGCGCCCTCTGAATTTCGTAGATAAAAATTTAATTTTTTTTAATATTTATGCTATTTTGTACAATTAAATAACAAACAGAGCGTGCATGTGCTTAGTTTACCTCAGTAAGATTTCTTTCAATTCACTAATTGTTTTCGTGTTTGTATAGATTTCAACCGAAAAATGGCTGATTATCCTGCTAACGAGATCGTTGATTTACTACTTATCCTTGGTGAGTGTCAAAATAACTTTCGAGCAGCAGCACGTCGATATGCTGAACGTTTTCCTCACAGGCGTCACCAAAATCATGGGACAATACGCACCTTAACTAACAGAGCTCGTGGTTGACATCTTACTCGTCAACGCAGACGTCGTGAGTACGACGAAAACGGAGTTCGCGTTCTAACAATCTTAGCTGCTACTCATCTCGACCCTCAGGTTAGTAGTCGTCAAATTGAACGTGAAACTGGGATTCCACGACTAACTGTGTTACACATTTTGAAGAAACTTAAATATCATGCGTACCATATAACATTGGTTCATGAGTCGCAGCCAGTGCATCTTCAAATGAGAGTTCAGTTCTGCAACTGGGCTTTAGCTAGAATTGCACAAGATGCTGAGTTTTTTAAGTACGTGTTTTTCTCCGATGAAGCTACATTTAAAAATGACGGAACATTGAATAGACATAACTGCCTTTACTGGTCCAATGAAAACCCCCACTGGTACAGGACTGTGAATAGACAAAATCGTTGGAGCGTCATGGTTTGGTGTGGCATAATAAATGGCTATTTAGTAGGTCCGTATTTTTTTGATGCGAATGTCAACAGACACACGTATTTAGAACTACTGAGAGATTGATTACCAGAGATGTGAGAAGATGTTGATCTTGCTACCAGACAAAGAATGTGGATACAACAAGGTGGGGCCCCACCCCATTATTCACAAATTGTAAGGCAGTTTTTGAATCAAAACTACCACGGGAGATGGATTGGACGGGGAGGTCCCTTCAACTGGCCTGCTCGCTCACCTGATTTGACGTCACCTGACTTTTATTTGTGGGGTTACGTAAAAAACGTAGTATACGCTCAACGTCCGACTACAAGAGAGGATATGATATAGCGCATACGTCAAGCATGTAACGCCATTCCAAGAGCAACATTGCTAAAGACTGTTCAAAATTTTCAAAGGCGAATAAATTTATGCCTTCAAGCGCAAGGTGGAAATTTTGAACACTTGCGTCGTGGTTAATGAAACAGAAAATCTCTCAATCGTGAAAGGCAAGGGGACTCACGTTAAGCAAGCACCCCATCGTGAGTGGCAAAGGGACTCACGTTAAGCAAGCACCCCATCGTGAGTGGCAAGGGGACTCACGTTAAGCAAGCACCCCATCGTGAGTGGCAAGGGGACTCACGTTAAGCAAGCACCCCATCGTGAGTGGCAAGGGGACTCACGTTAAGCAAGCACTCCATCGTGAGTGGCAAGGGGACTCACGCTAAACAAGCACCCCATCGTGAGTGGCAAGGGGACTCACGCTAAACAAGCACCCCATCGTGAGTGGCAAGGGGACTCACGTTAAGCAAGCACCCCATCATGAGTGGCAAGGGGACTCTCGCTAAACAAGCACCCCAAAATCTCCCGCTCTTTCCGAATCTGGGGCCAAAAGTAGGGTTTTTCCACTGAAAACTCGGTGATAGAGTCCGTAAGGCCCGAAATAAAGATAAAGGCCCTATCTCGGCTCAGATAGGCCCAAAAAAATTTCGAAAAATACCTATGAATCGTAAAATTTCCCGCTCTTTCCGAATCTGGGGTCAAAAATAGGGGTTCCTATTTAAAAAAACGAAGTTGAGGCTCGTAGGGCTTAAAATAAAGGTAAAGGCCCTATTTCGGCTGGGCCATTTTATTAGCCCCAAAAAATCATGAAACTTTGGTCTCAACATTTTTTTCGATTTGGACCATTCCAAGCAAGTTATTCAGCTGGATTGATTAAAATTGCCCACCCTGTATATGTCTTATTAGATGAGGGCTCAACGATTTCTATTATCAATAAAAATATTGTTAAGTGTTTAAATTTAAAAATTTGAATTAGGTTGCTGTAGCTGATTGAAAAAAGCTCTGTCCGTGGACAAGAGCTCTCTTTCGTTCCTATGTGGTGTGTCTTGAGAGCGATGTACATCGACAACCACCAAATGACGTTGTACATAACTTCCTGAGTTTAAGGAATTATCATTTGAAATAACATCATTTTCGTCTTCGTGATTATTAGATATCAATTTCAAATCAATTTGATTAGATACTTCGGGTTGAATATTAGAATTTGATGAACGTAAGACTACGGCTGAATTCGTTGTACGAGGCTGTTGAGATTCATGTGCGGTTTGACTTCGAGTACGAATGGTCGGCTCGCAACTGCGACTTCTTTTTGAATGTCCTGCAACTGCGCGTTCTCCTTTCCTTTTATCTGACATTTTCAGATCTCTCTTGCGATGATTGAAGTTTTTTCATGTCCTTTGTCACAGTCGCCAAAATGTTCTGTATCAAAAGAGATCGATTCAATTAAATTTTAATTTTAAAAATATGAAAATAAATGTTGTTCAACTCGAGTTAATTAAGATTTTCTTTTTATATAATCAAAAACTTTATTCAATATTTTCATCTTTTTTATTTCATTTAAAAAAAAAAGAAAAACTCAATAGAATACAAGTAAAAGCCCAACACACTAACGCACTTTCTGGTAACCTCCAAGCTCTAAACATTTCCTTCGCAACTGAAAACAAAAACAAAAAAGCATCCTCATTCTTCTCACTCTTTCTTCTTTCACTGTGTGCTTCTCTCCTTTGTGGTCACTACGTCCACAGATCATAGCGTGTATTAGGCGCTGAGGGTGGTGGATGAAAAATACTTGAGGGGCGAGAATGATATCTGGCTGCAGAGACCAAGCTTTTTGAGTTCGCACCATTTACCGAAAACAGAAAGAGGTAATGGCTACGAGTGTAGCAACGCATTTGTTCTTGGGTATATCTAGACGGCTGGGTACTTCGTTGCGTTTGCGGTACGATGCTTATGATGGTTTGGAGTGTGAGAGGTGGAATGGAGAGTTTGTACTCGAGTTCGATAAGGCCATGGGAGTTCGAGAACGGGTCCTGCGATTTACAGTAAGTAATAAGACGGTCGGGATCCTTAACAAGAAAAAGTTCAAGCCAAGATAGGAAGACCTGTCACTCCACAGAGTGTGATGGGTGGTGGGTAATTCAACGAGATGAAGTGAATTGACAGTGAAATGGTGCCGAAAATATATAGAGTTATCCTAAGAGTTATCGGTGGTTTTAAGCATATCGAATAATAATTGCCCGTCACGATGACGTGGAAATTAAGAGTGAGAAATTTTGCGGAATTTTCTGAGAATTCGATGGGTAGACGGGTAGAGAGTGCGCGACCCTAGTGAAAATACATGATGCGTACTCACATGCGTACACACATGCGTACGCATGTACGTACGCACGTGCTGTTAACGTTCAGTAAATTTACGGCGAGTGGTTTTTTTTTGGACAGAACTAAAACAAAAGTATATATGTTGTTACTTTCAGATCTATGTTAATATTAATCAATTTATCCCGAAAGATACGAAAAGATGAATAAAATAAAAAAATAAAATAAAAAACCATGTTTCAGTAGAGTTACAGTGAATTCTGTTCATTTTTTTAAACTTTAATTATAAATTAATTCGACTATCTACTCTGATTTTGATATTATGTTTTCGGGGATACGAACAGATGAATGAAATGAAATCAAAAATCATTTTCCGGACGAGTTTTTAATAAATTTTTTTCAGTTTTATTTCTTTAATTAATTTTTACTCAAATTATTTAAAATTCCTACTCTGATTCTGTTGATATTTTTTTGGAATATGAACAGATGAAGGAGATGAAATCAAAGAATCATCTTCCGGACGAGTTTTAAGTAAATTTTTCTTTTCTTTTTTACGCATCTTTTTTCTTTTTTTTTTTTTTAAACTTGAATTCAATTATTTTTTAGTAAAAGTTTACTATCAATTGATTCAATTTAGGTGTCGTTCAATATCGTTAAAATCATTCGAACTCGACGGAGCCGCAGATTAACGATTAACAGTCGACCAAAGATATTCATGCATCACCGAAAAGCAGAAACTGTATTAGGGTAACTAAAAATAAAAAGACTTAAAAATCTAAGAGCTTTTTTTTTTAATTGATTCTTTGAAAAGTAATATTATTCTAATTGATAAATCTGCGGCTCCGTCGAGTCCGAATGATTTTAACGATATTGAACGACACCTAAATTGAATAAATTGATAGTAAACTTTTACTAAAAAATAATTGAATTCAAGTTTAAAAAAAAAAAAAGAAAAAAGATGCGTAAAAAAGAAAAGAAAAATTTACTTAAAACTCGTCCGGAAGATGATTCTTTGATTTCTTCTCCTTCATCTGTTCATATTCCAAAAAAATATCAACAGAATCAGAGTAGGAATTTTAAATAATTTGAGTAAAAATTAATTAAAGAATTAAAACTGAAAAAAATTTATTAAAAACTCGTCCGGAAAATGATTTTTGATTTCATTTCATTCATCTGTTCGTATCCCCGAAAACATAATATCAAAATCAGAGTAGATACTCGAATTAATTTATAATTAAAGTTTAAAAAAATGAACAGAATTCACTGTAACTCTACTGAAACATGGTTTTTTATTTTATTTTTTTATTTTATTCATCTGTTCGTATCTTTCGGGATAAATTGATTAATATTAACATAGATCTGAAAGTAACAACATATATACTTTTGTTTTAGTTCTGTCCAAAAAAAAACCACTCGCCGTAAATTCTTACCATTTTAAAGGTCTTTCTTTTTAAAGATTTCATTTCTTTCGCTAGGTATAAGGTGAAACTAAAAAAAAAATGGTAAAATTTACCAATTGATACCTGAGTAGAACAAACAACTTATGACTCCATTGAGATGAATGATTTTATCGATATTGAAGGACAATTAAAATGAATTGATTTTATTGTAAACTTTTTTTACTGATTTTTAAACATCAAGTATAAAAAAAAATTTTTATTTTGATAATTCTGTTATAGCAACTATAGCAGTAAAAACCTAAGTTGCCGTTGGTATCTTACATTTTTAAATGTTTTTTTTTTTTTTAATTTTATTTATCTCCAGGCTTTAAAAAAAAAAATGATATTTTAATAACTATTAATTTTTTATTTTTCAAACTATTTAATAACTAGGTATAAGGTGAAACTAAAAAAATTGGTAAAATTTACCAATTGATTCCTGACTAGAACAAACAACTTATGATCACCATCACATTTGAATGCGGCAAATGTCAATGACCAAGTTGAAATAGTTGGTACACAGCGGATAAAACTGAAATGAAACTTGATAGTCAGACAAATTCAGCTTGGAAAATAAACTGAGAACAATAAACCTTATCCGTGTTGGTGTATTGACTCAGAATTTATAAATTTCAGTGATGATTTAAATGTATTTACTTGCCTGACAATTTGAATAATTCCATGAGACATTGATCCCACTTAAACTACCTCAACTTGGTCATTGACATTTGCTGCAGCAAGTTAAGGTAGTTGGTATATAGCGGATAAAACTAAAATTAAACTTGATAGTCAGACAAATTCATCTTGGAAAATAAACTGAGAACAATAAACCTTATCCGTGTTGGTGTATTGACTCAGAATTTATAAATTTCAGTGATGATTTAAATGTATTTACTTGTCTGACAATTTGAATAATTCCATGAGACATTGATCACATTTAAACTACCTCAACTTGGTCATGATAGTCAGACAAATTCATCTTGGAAAATAAACTGAGAACAATAAACCTAATCCGTGTTGGTGTATTGACTCAGAATTTATAAGTTCCAGTGATGATTTAAATGTATTTACTTGTCTGACAATTTGAATAACCCCATGAAACATTGATCACCATCACATTTGAATGCAGCAAATGTCAATGACCAAGTTGAGGTAGTTGGTACACAGCGGATAAAACTGAAATTAAACTTGATAGTCAGACAAATTCATCTTGGAAAATAAATTGAGAACAATAAACCTTATCCGTGTTGGTGTATTGACTCAGAATTTATAAGTTCCAGTGATGATTTAAATGTATTTACTTGTCTGACAATTTGAATAACCCCACGAAACATTGATCACCATCACATTTAAATGCAGCAAATGTCAATGACCAAGTAGAGGTAGTTGGTACACAGCGGATAAAACTGAAATTAAACTTGATAGTCAGACAAATTCATCTTGGAAAATAAATTGAGAACAATAAACCTTATCCGTGTTGGTGTATTGACTCAGAATTTATAAGTTCCAGTGATGATTTAAATGTATTTACTTGTCTGACAATTTGAATAACCCCACGAAACATTGATCACCATCACATTTAAATGCAGCAAATGTCAATGACCAAGTAGAGGTAGTTGGTACACAGCGGATAAAACTGAAATTAAACTTGATAGTCAGACAAATTCATCTTGGAAAATAAACTGAGAACAATAAACCTTATCCGTGTTGGTGTATTGACTCAGAATTTATAAATTCCAGTGATGATTTAAATGTATTTACTTGCCTGACAATTTGAATAGTTCCATGAGACATTGATCACACTTAAACTACCTCAACTTGGTCATTGACATTTGCTGCAGCAAGTTAAGGTAGTTGGTATATAGCGGATAAAACTAAAATTAAACTTGATAGTCAGACAAATTCATCTTGGAAAATAAACTGAGAACAATAAACCTTATCCATGTTGGTGTATTGATTCAGAATTTATAAATTTCAGTGATGATTTAAATGTATTTACTTGTCTGACAATTTGAATAACCCCATGAGACATTGATCACCATTCACATTTAAACTACCTCAACTTGGTCATTGACATTTGTTGCAGCAATTTTCACTGGATAAATAAATCTCTACAGCACCAGCAGAAGGTTTCACAAGTTCAACTCACTCTAACTCATAGATGATTATCATAGGGAGACTTTAGATATTTTGTTTTGAAAAATTATAGCCAAATATTTTTCTATAATTATTGATGGTTAACGGTCATAATATTTATTAATTAAATTATGTTAATAGTGAATTTAGCGTGATGCCGCTGTATATTTTATTATATACTACTTTTTTAATTACTTAATTATTTCTAAATCATGTAATAAAATAATAATAATTATGACCGCTGTCTTTTGCTCAGCTGCTCGGGTCTCGGCGGCTCGGCCTCTTGCGTGCGCGCACCTCACCTGCGCAGCCTGCTCGCATGCCTTGCTGCAGGCTGCAAGAGTGAGACAGCGTTACGTAAGATCCGGTTTAAGCCACATGCAGCGCATGTAGAGAAACCGGATGCTCAGGGACTGGAAACGAAAAAATTTCTAAAGGAAATCACCGTTTCGAATTTTGAGACGGTCATAACTTCTTAACGCAGAAATTTTTCAGGATGATTTTTTTTTTAATCTTCTCAGGGGATCTTAGGCTACGCGTAGAATATATGGTCAAGGAAAAATAATCATCCTAATAGTGTTTTTTTCATGAACAACCTAACCTAAAACCGAATTTCAATGTATATAAAGCGTACGCTTTAACGGCAGTCGGTTAAAAAAACCTACTCGCCGTCAAAGTGCTACCGCACTTTAGGATTTTTTTTTTAAAATAACAACAACTTTATTATTTTTAAAACAGTAAACAACAAGGGTAACAGTTATAAATTTATTTTTCAATTTATGGCGAACTGAACCAAATATCCGTATACCTGAAATTTTTCGAATTACAAATAAACATCTTACCACTAGTTTGGTACTATCTTAAAATTGTATATATTCTTAAGATTTTATAAGGCTGCTGCCTCTCTATCCTATTGTGATATTAAACCATTGAATTTAAGTATGACTTATTTTAAATTAATATGTCTTTCAATATATCGTATATCAGCATTACTTACTCTCTATTTTTATCCCACATTTGAATATATTATCTAAATGATTTTCCTTTTCTTCTCCTAGAGTATATTTGTTCTGCATTCAGTACTTTTTTATTCTTTCCTCTTGGGTTAACCTTTTGTTTCAGAATTACTTTTATTTTGCCTAACTCTCAAATACCCATTAAAGAAGTATCTAAAACTTTTGTTGAGTAATTTTTTATAAAAAATATGTATTTTGTTAATCTATGGTCTTGGTCTACTCCCTATGAACTCACGTTCCCACTAACGATGAAAGTTTTTTGTACTTTCAATTTATTTTTTAATTTTTTTATTAATTATTATTATTATTTTTTTTAATAATGAACAGTGTTTTTTTTTTTTTTTGTTAAAAATCAATGTGATATAAAAATTACAAATACAAATATTTACACAGGCTGTAACAAATTACTAGAACAATCTTGATATTCCAAAAAAAGGATATTCAAGAGAAATATTAGAATATGTGAGAATATTCCCGTTTGTAAAACCCCAGTTGGTAAAAGACGCCAATAATTTCCTCGTGAAATTATTAAGAAAAAAAGAAAACTCACACAAAAAAATTAGAGAATTTTTCGATTACTGGATAAGGTTTTGGTATCCGCAGATACATACAATTTCTTTATATAGAATACCAATTCACACTAATAATATGAGTGAAGAATATCACGCCTGGATGAATAAAAGCACCTATTTTGGTCGTCATCCTCGGTGCTGGAAAATGCAGGGTAAAATATAAGATGATTTAAAAAATTCTAGAGTAACTTTTCATATCTCAAGCAAAAAAATGATTTATTCCAGTTGGGCCATATAATTAGCACTTTTCGTTGTGCTATTTATGTGGAAAAAATTTTACATTCTTACTGCTTTAGAAAATATGATGAAATTGTGAAAATTCCACTACGTTCGATGATTTACTTTACATGCCGCGTTGAATCCTTTACCGTCGTTCTCGACATAGTCTACCCCCTAGTGAAAATATATGATGCGTACTCACATGCGTACACACATGCGTGCGCAAGTACGTATGCACGTGCTGTTAACGTTCAGTAAATTTTTTTAAAAAAATAACAACATCTTTATTATTTTTAAAACAGTAAACAACGCATGTACACCAGCCGGACACCATATCATTACGAGGTTTGAAATTCGCGCTCGAAACGTGACCGTCAGCCAAAATTTTTTCCGAATCTAACTGGTGCCAACCTTCGACCCGAGAGCGCACAAATTTTTTTTTTTTTGGACTGAGGTTAGGTTTTATAATATATGCATCTAACTACGGATCGAATTATGTTATGCTTGTTAAATTTTTTTTTTTTTTTTTTGCAAATAAATGGTTATAGTTTGATTATAGATTTTTGTTGATCTTAATTAAGTATGAAATGAAAAAAAGTATCGTTGAATAATTACAATTTTATTAGAAAAGCAAGTGCAGAATAGTTTAAAACAAGTCTGAATAGAAGGAACAGTAGTGTGATTTATGCTTCAGTTCATATAATTAAATCATTAAAAAATTTCATTACGATGGGAAAACAGTGTAGGTAAGTAAAAAATACAAACAAATTTTTAAATGGTTTTCTCCACCTGTCTACAATGATAGGTTAAAAGATTTACATTTATATTTATCACTAATAAACATTGAAATGTGGTTTAATTGTGTTTTAATTAAAATCATTAATTTTCTTCATGTAATTATTGTTAAATTCTTTGTTTCTGTTTCTTGTTTTATTCAGTTGAGATCAGTTGATTGTAATATTTGATTATTGTGTAAATTTTTTTTATTACATCTTCCTCAAATGATATTTTGAATTTTATCTTGTTCTGATTTTTTTTTTTTTTTACAACAAAATACAAGAATAATCATGATTTTTTCCTTTGTTAAATCATTAGAATTTTGGTGATGCTGTTTCATACATCTGTTTATTACCATCAGATATTGGTGACGTTAAGCAATTCTGGAGGTGATTTGTATTGGCAACTATGTGATACTATTCTATACATCTTCTTATCACTATTAGATGGTGTAATTGTTCTTCATTCATCTTGATTTTCAAATTTATTAAATGATTTTTGTTGGCTAACTGAACTAATAAATTATAAAAAAATCCCTGCAACTTATGAATTAGACATTTGAGAAATGTAATTTAAAAATTGGATTCTAAACAACTTATAATAATGAAATATGTTATTATGAATTAACTTCCTTGAAATTCAGAACTGTTTTTGTAAGAAAATATAACTTTTTATAAATACTTTATTTATTTTGTATTGTTTAAACAAAAATAAATAATCAAAAAAAAAAAAATTACATTTTGGTTTTCAAATATTTTAAGACAATCGTATTTATGACTAAATTTTACTGATGGATGTAGTTAAATTTTTTTAATATTTAAACATTTAAACTTGATTTCAAAAAAAATTTTCAATACAAAAGTGCACTGAAGTTATCAATGTTTGTATAATTTTTTAAAATTGTAGAGAACAAAAAATTATTTGATATAATTTTTTATATACACGGTGATTCATCCCTATTTGACAGCAGAGAAGTTTCAGATTAATTATTTTTCGCTGATTCCTAATTATGATAACACTATGGTTCTAAAATATTTATATTTTATGTAATCAACGATTGAAAATAATAAAAATGTTCATAAATAAAGGAACGGAAAATAGAATGGAAAATTTCAATGTATATATTATTATGAATCGTGAACATAAACATAACCAAAAGTCATACCGGTACACGTGTTGGAAATTGTGTGATTGTTTATCTACAATACGTATGAAATAATAATAAAAGTGAAAAAAGAAAGATAATTATAATCAAAGTGTGCAAAAACTCAAGTAAAGTTTGGTCATCGTACTGCAGTGGACCGTGAAATTTATTTTTTAATCTCTGTTTTTGTTAAGAAAAATTAAGTAAGCACTCTGAAATTTTTATTTTTCAAAATGATTAAATTTAAAATTATTTACATTATTATTTAATTATTCTGACCGAATCTGCCAAACTCGCCGGACTACGGGTTGAGTAAAAAGATAATAAACTAACAATGCAACAATTTTTTAGATTCGAATTTTGTTTTTCAATTTTATGGAAAAATCAACTGTCATTTGACTAGGCATAGCTTGACTAATTCTTTTTTATTCATACTCTGCCTTGGTAAGAGGTTCCGTGTTCAAAACAGTTGATTATAGTTTTCAATGTCCCTAAATTATGGAGCCACAGCCAGAAAAAAATCATCTCTCAGAGTCAAGATTCCACTGCTAGGCCCGACTTGATATGGGTGATGCGATACCATAAAAAATCTAGCTCGATTTTTTCATAATTTTAATCCAGTGAGATGCCTCCGAGTCAAAAAATCATCTGTCAATAAAATAGCAACACTCAACCTGTCTCAGGTTAGGTACTCCGGGCTCAAATAAGATCTAACTTTATTTTCAAGATATCTTGCTTGATTGAAAGGCATTTGAATCAAAAAAATCATTTGTTATTTGATAAGCACCTCTCAGAGTTAAAACTGAACAGCTCGCCACGGCCTTAACCTGTCTCAGGTTAGGTATTCCGGGCTCAAATGAGATCCAACTTTTTTTTCCGAAATTCTTGCTCATTTAGACAGCATTTGAATCAAAAAAATCATTTGTCATTTGAGTACCACCTCTCAGAGTCAAAATTAAACAGCTACGCCCGACCTCAACCTGTCTCAGGTTAGGTATTCCTGGCTCAAATGAGATCTAACTTTTTTTTCAAGATATCTTGCTTGATTAAGAGGCATTTGAATCAAAAAAATTATTTGTGATTTGATAAGCAGCTCTCGGAATCCAAATTCAACTGCTCGGCCCGACCTGAAATAGGTGATCTAATACCGAAAAAATTAAGTTTGATTTTTTTATAATTTTGAATCAAAATGGAGGCCTCCGAGTCAAAAAAACCGTTTGTGATAAAATAGTAAAAATTTCAGTCAATCTCAAACAGTGAACCAGTCTCAGGTTGGGTCTTCCGGGCTCGAATTAGATCTGCCTTTTTTTTCTAGAAATCTTGACAGTTTAAAAGGCATATGAATCAAAAAAAACATTTGTCATTTGATTAGCACCTCTCAGAATTGAAATTGAACAGCTCGCCACGGTCTTAACCTACCTCAGGTTAGGTATTCCTGGCTCAAATGAGATCTGACTTTTTTTTCGAGAACTCTCGCTTGATTAAAAGGCATATGAATCAAAAAAATCATTTGTCATTTGATTAGCACCTCTCGGAATCGAAATTCAACTGCTCGGCCGGACCTGAAAAGAATATTCTGGTATTGAAAAATGTCTGCCTTGATTTTTTCATGATTTTAAATCCAAATGGAGGCTTCCGAGTAAAAAAAATCATTTGTGAATAAAATAGAAAAAATTTCAGTCGATCTCCAACAGTCAACTAGTCTCAGGTTAGGTATTCCGGGCTCAAATGAGATCTGACTTTTTTTTAAGAACTCTCGCTTGATTGAAAGGCATATGAATCAAAAAAATCATTTGTCATTTGATAAGCACCCCTCAGAGTTTAAATTTAACAGCTCGCCACGGCCTTAACCTGTCTCAGGTTGGGTATTCTGAGCTCAAATGAGATCTAACTTTTTTTTCAAGATATCTTGCTTGATAAAAAGGCATTTGAATCAAAAAAATCATTTGTCATTTGATTAGCACCCCTCAGAGTTGAAATTGAAATGCTCGCCCCGACCTAAACCTGTCTCAGGTTAGGTACTCCGGGCTCAAATAAGATCTAACTTTTTTTTTAAGAATTCTCGCGTGTTTAAAAGGCATATGAATCAAAAAAACCATTTGTCATTTGATTCGCACCTCTCAGAGTTGAAATTGAACAGCTCGCCACGGCCTGAACCTGTCTCAGGTAAGGTATTCCAGGCTCAAATGAGATTTAACTTTTTTTTCAAGATATCTTGCTTGATTAAGAGGCATTTGAATCAAAAAAATCATTTGTGATTTGATAAGCAGCTCTCGGAATACAAATTCAACTGCTCGGCCTGACCTAAAACAGATATCCCGGTACTGAAAATTATCTAGCTTGATTTTTTCACATTTTTGAATCCAAATGGAGATCTCCAATTCAAAACAATCATTTGTGAATAAAATAGTTAAGATTTCAGTCGATCTCCAACAGTCAACTTGTCTCAGGTTAGGTATTCTGGGTTCAAATGAGACCTAACTTTTTTTTCAAGAACTCTTGCTTGATTAAAAGGCATATGAATCAAAAAATCATTTGTCATTTGATAAGCACCTCTCCGAGTTAAAATTGCACAGCTTGCCACGGCTTTAGCCTGTCTCAGGTTAGGTATTTAAGGCTCAAATGAGATCTATCTTTTTTTTCAAGAAATCTTACTTGATTAAAAGGATTTTGAATCAAAAAAATCATTTGTCATTTGATAAGCACCTCTAAGAGACAAAATTAAACAGCTACGCCCAACCTTAACCTGTCTCAGGTTAAGTATTCCGGGCTCAAATGAGATCTAACTTTTTTTTCAAGATATCTTGCTTGATTGAAAGGCATTTAAATCAAAAAAATCATTTGTCATTTGATTAGCACCTCTCGGAATCCAACTGCTCGGCCTTACCTGAAATAGATATCCCAGTACTGCAAAATGTCAAGCTTGATTTTTTCATAATTTGGAATCCAAATGGATGCCTCCGTGTCAAAAAAATCATTGGTGAATAAAATAGTTAAAATTTCAGTCGATCTCCAACAGTCCACTTGTCTCAGGTTAGGTATTCAGGGCTCAAATTAGATCTGCTTTTTTTTCAAGAGTTCTTGCGTGTTTAAAAGGCATTTGAATCAAAAAAATCATTTGTCATTTGATAAGCACCTCTCAGAGTTGAAATTGAACAGCTTGCCACGGCCTTAACTTTTCTCAGGTTAGGTATTCTGGGCTCAAACGAGATCTAACTTTTTTTTCTGAAATTCCTGCTTAATTAGAAGACTTTAAAATCAATTAAATCTTTGTTCATTTAACTAGCATCTTTCAGAGTACAAATGAAACAGCTATGCCCGACCTTAACCTGTTTCAGGCTAGGTATTCCGGGTTCAAATGAGACCTAACTTTTTTATCAAGATATCTTTGCTTGATTAAGAGGTATTAGAATCAAAAAAATTATTTGTCATTTATAAACACCTCTCGGAACCCAAATTCAATTGCTCGGCCTGACCGGAAATAGATATCCCGGTACTGAAAAATATCCAGCTTGATTTTTTCAAAATTTTGAATCCAAATGGGGGTCTCTGAGTCAAAAAAATCATTTGTGAATAAAATAGTAATAAAATAGTTTTTTGATTCAAATGCTTTCTTAATGAGAAAGAATTTCGGAAAAAAAAGTTAGATCTTATTTGAGCCCGGAGTACCTAACCTGAGACAGGTTTAGGTCGGGGCGAGCATTTCAATTTCAACTCTGAGGGGTGCTAATCAAATGACAAATGATTTTTTTGATTCAAATGCCTTTTTATCAAGCAAGATATCTTGAAAAAAAAGTTAGATCTCATTTGAGCTCAGAATACCCAACCTGAGACAGGTTAAGGCCGTGGCGAGCTGTTAAATTTAAACTCTGAGGGGTGCTTATCAAATGACAAATGATTTTTTTGATTCATATGCCTTTCAATCAAGCGAGAGTTCTTAAAAAAAAGTCAGATCTCATTTGAGCCCGGAATACCTAACCTGAGACTAGTTGACTGTTGGAGATCGACTGAAATTTTTTCTATTTTATTCACAAATGATTTTTTTTACTCGGAAGCCTCCATTTGGATTTAAAATCATGAAAAAATCAAGGCAGACATTTTTCAATACCAGAATATTCTTTTCAGGTCCGGCCGAGCAGTTGAATTTCGATTCCGAGAGGTGCTAATCAAATGACAAATGATTTTTTTGATTCATATGCCTTTTAATCAAGCGAGAGTTCTCGAAAAAAAAGTCAGATCTCATTTGAGCCAGGAATACCTAACCTGAGGTAGGTTAAGACCGTGGCGAGCTGTTCAATTTCAATTCTGAGAGGTGCTAATCAAATGACAAATGTTTTTTTTGATTCATATGCCTTTTAAACTGTCAAGATTTCTAGAAAAAAAAGGCAGATCTAATTCGAGCCCGGAAGACCCAACCTGAGACTGGTTCACTGTTTGAGATTGACTGAAATTTTTACTATTTTATCACAAACGGTTTTTTTGACTCGGAGGCCTCCATTTTGATTCAAAATTATAAAAAAATCAAACTTAATTTTTTCGGTATTAGATCACCTATTTCAGGTCGGGCCGAGCAGTTGAATTTGGATTCCGAGAGCTGCTTATCAAATCACAAATAATTTTTTTGATTCAAATGCCTCTTAATCAAGCAAGATATCTTGAAAAAAAAGTTAGATCTCATTTGAGCCAGGAATACCTAACCTGAGACAGGTTGAGGTCGGGCGTAGCTGTTTAATTTTGACTCTGAGAGGTGGTACTCAAATGACAAATGATTTTTTTGATTCAAATGCTGTCTAAATGAGCAAGAATTTCGGAAAAAAAAGTTGGATCTCATTTGAGCCCGGAATACCTAACCTGAGACAGGTTAAGGCCGTGGCGAGCTGTTCAGTTTTAACTCTGAGAGGTGCTTATCAAATAACAAATGATTTTTTTGATTCAAATGCCTTTCAATCAAGCAAGATATCTTGAAAATAAAGTTAGATCTTATTTGAGCCCGGAGTACCTAACCTGAGACAGGTTGAGTGTTGCTATTTTATTGACAGATGATTTTTTGACTCGGAGGCATCTCACTGGATTAAAATTATGAAAAAATCGAGCTAGATTTTTTATGGTATCGCATCACCCATATCAAGTCGGGCCTAGCAGTGGAATCTTGACTCTGAGAGATGATTTTTTTCTGGCTGTGGCTCCATAATTTAGGGACATTGAAAACTATAATCAACTGTTTTGAACACGGAACCTCTTACCAAGGCAGAGTATGAATAAAAAAGAATTAGTCAAGCTATGCCTAGTCAAATGACAGTTGATTTTTCCATAAAATTGAAAAACAAAATTCGAATCTAAAAAATTGTTGCATTGTTAGTTTATTATCTTTTTACTCAACCCGTAGTCCGGCGAGTTTGGCAGATTCGGTCAGAATAATTAAATAATAATGTAAATAATTTTAAATTTAATCATTTTGAAAAATAAAAATTTCAGAGTGCTTACTTAATTTTTCTTAACAAAAACAGAGATTAAAAAATAAATTTCACGGTCCACTGCAGTACGATGACCAAACTTTACTTGAGTTTTTGCACACTTTGATTATAATTATCTTTCTTTTTTCACTTTTATTATTATTTCATACGTATTGTAGATAAACAATCACACAATTTCCAACACGTGTACCGGTATGACTTTTGGTTATGTTTATGTTCACGATTCATAATAATATATACATTGAAATTTTCCATTCTATTTTCCGTTCCTTTATTTATGAACATTTTTATTATTTTCAATCGTTGATTACATAAAATATAAATATTTTAGAACCATAGTGTTATCATAATTAGGAATCAGCGAAAAATAATTAATCTGAAACTTCTCTGCTGTCAAATAGGGATGAATCACCGTGTATATAAAAAATTATATCAAATAATTTTTTGTTCTCTACAATTTTAAAAAATTATACAAACATTGATAACTTCAGTGCACTTTTGTATTGAAAATTTTTTTTGAAATCAAGTTTAAATGTTTAAATATTAAAAAAATTTAACTACATCCATCAGTAAAATTTAGTCATAAATACGATTGTCTTAAAATATTTGAAAACCAAAATGTAATTTTTTTTTTTTTGATTATTTATTTTTGTTTAAACAATACAAAATAAATAAAGTATTTATAAAAAGTTATATTTTCTTACAAAAACAGTTCTGAATTTCAAGGAAGTTAATTCATAATAACATATTTCATTATTATAAGTTGTTTAGAATCCAATTTTTAAATTACATTTCTCAAATGTCTAATTCATAAGTTGCAGGGATTTTTTTATAATTTATTAGTTCAGTTAGCCAACAAAAATCATTTAATAAATTTGAAAATCAAGATGAATGAAGAACAATTACACCATCTAATAGTGATAAGAAGATGTATAGAATAGTATCACATAGTTGCCAATACAAATCACCTCCAGAATTGCTTAACGTCACCAATATCTGATGGTAATAAACAGATGTATGAAACAGCATCACCAAAATTCTAATGATTTAACAAAGGAAAAAATCATGATTATTCTTGTATTTTGTTGTAAAAAAAAAAAAAAATCAGAACAAGATAAAATTCAAAATATCATTTGAGGAAGATGTAATAAAAAAAATTTACACAATAATCAAATATTACAATCAACTGATCTCAACTGAATAAAACAAGAAACAGAAACAAAGAATTTAACAATAATTACATGAAGAAAATTAATGATTTTAATTAAAACACAATTAAACCACATTTCAATGTTTATTAGTGATAAATATAAATGTAAATCTTTTAACCTATCATTGTAGACAGGTGGAGAAAACCATTTAAAAATTTGTTTGTATTTTTTACTTACCTACACTGTTTTCCCATCGTAATGAAATTTTTTAATGATTTAATTATATGAACTGAAGCATAAATCACACTACTGTTCCTTCTATTCAGACTTGTTTTAAACTATTCTGCACTTGCTTTTCTAATAAAATTGTAATTATTCAACGATACTTTTTTTCATTTCATACTTAATTAAGAGTAACAAAAATCTATAATCAAACTATAACCATTTATTTGCAAAAAAAAAAAAAAAAAATTTAACAAGCATAACATAATTCGATCCGTAGTTAGATGCATATATTATAAAACCTAACCTCAGTCCAAAAAAAAAAAAATTTGTGCGCTCTCGGGTCGAAGGTTGGCACCAGTTAGATTCGGAAAAAATTTTGGCTGACGGTCACGTTTCGAGCGCGAATTTCAAACCTCGTAATGATATGGTGTCCGGCTGGTGTACATGCGTTGTTTACTGTTTTAAAAATAATAAAGATGTTGTTATTTTTTTAAAAAAATTTACTGAACGTTAACAGCACGTGCATACGTACTTGCGCACGCATGTGTGTACGCATGTGAGTACGCATCATATATTTTCACTAGGGGGTAGACTATGTCGAGAACGACGGTAAAGGATTCAACGCGGCATGTAAAGTAAATCATCGAACGTAGTGGAATTTTCACAATTTCATCATATTTTCTAAAGCAGTAAGAATGTAAAATTTTTTCCACATAAATAGCACAACGAAAAGTGCTAATTATATGGCCCAACTGGAATAAATCATTTTTTTGCTTGAGATATGAAAAGTTACTCTAGAATTTTTTAAATCATCTTATATTTTACCCTGCATTTTCCAGCACCGAGGATGACGACCAAAATAGGTGCTTTTATTCATCCAGGCGTGATATTCTTCACTCATATTATTAGTGTGAATTGGTATTCTATATAAAGAAATTGTATGTATCTGCGGATACCAAAACCTTATCCAGTAATCGAAAAATTCTCTAATTTTTTTGTGTGAGTTTTCTTTTTTTCTTAATAATTTCACGAGGAAATTATTGGCGTCTTTTACCAACTGGGGTTTTACAAACGGGAATATTCTCACATATTCTAATATTTCTCTTGAATATCCTTTTTTTGGAATATCAAGATTGTTCTAGTAATTTGTTACAGCCTGTGTAAATATTTGTATTTGTAATTTTTATATCACATTGATTTTTAACAAAAAAAAAAAAAACACTGTTCATTATTAAAAAAAATAATAATAATAATTAATAAAAAAATTAAAAAATAAATTGAAAGTACAAAAAACTTTCATCGTTAGTGGGAACGTGAGTTCATAGGGAGTAGACCAAGACCATAGATTAACAAAATACATATTTTTTATAAAAAATTACTCAACAAAAGTTTTAGATACTTCTTTAATGGGTATTTGAGAGTTAGGCAAAATAAAAGTAATTCTGAAACAAAAGGTTAACCCAAGAGGAAAGAATAAAAAAGTACTGAATGCAGAACAAATATACTCTAGGAGAAGAAAAGGAAAATCATTTAGATAATATATTCAAATGTGGGATAAAAATAGAGAGTAAGTTATGCTGATATACGATATATTGAAAGACATATTAATTTAAAATAAGTCATACTTAAATTCAATGGTTTAATATCACAATAGGATAGAGAGGCAGCAGCCTTATAAAATCTTAAGAATATATACAATTTTAAGATAGTACCAAACTAGTGGTAAGATGTTTATTTGTAATTCGAAAAATTTCAGGTATACGGATATTTGGTTCAGTTCGCCATAAATTGAAAAATAAATTTATAACTGTTACCCTTGTTGTTTACTGTTTTAAAAATAATAAAGTTGTTGTTATTTTAAAAAAAAAATCCTAAAGTGCGGTAGCACTTTGACGGCGAGTAGGTTTTTTTAACCGACTGCCGTTAAAGCGTACGCTTTATATACATTGAAATTCGGTTTTAGGTTAGGTTGTTCATGAAAAAAACACTATTAGGATGATTATTTTTCCTTGACCATATATTCTACGCGTAGCCTAAGATCCCCTGAGAAGATTAAAAAAAAAAAATCATCCTGAAAAATTTCTGCGTTAAGAAGTTATGACCGTCTCAAAATTCGAAACGGTGATTTCCTTTAGAAATTTTTTCGTTTCCAGTCCCTGAGCATCCGGTTTCTCTACATGCGCTGCATGTGGCTTAAACCGGATCTTACGTAACGCTGTCTCACTCTTGCAGCCTGCAGCAAGGCATGCGAGCAGGCTGCGCAGGTGAGGTGCGCGCACGCAAGAGGCCGAGCCGCCGAGACCCGAGCAGCTGAGCAAAAGACAGCGGTCATAATTATTATTATTTTATTACATGATTTAGAAATAATTAAGTAATTAAAAAAGTAGTATATAATAAAATATACAGCGGCATCACGCTAAATTCACTATTAACATAATTTAATTAATAAATATTATGACCGTTAACCATCAATAATTATAGAAAAATATTTGGCTATAATTTTTCAAAACAAAATATCTAAAGTCTCCCTATGATAATCATCTATGAGTTAGAGTGAGTTGAACTTGTGAAACCTTCTGCTGGTGCTGTAGAGATTTATTTATCCAGTGAAAATTGCTGCAACAAATGTCAATGACCAAGTTGAGGTAGTTTAAATGTGAATGGTGATCAATGTCTCATGGGGTTATTCAAATTGTCAGACAAGTAAATACATTTAAATCATCACTGAAATTTATAAATTCTGAATCAATACACCAACATGGATAAGGTTTATTGTTCTCAGTTTATTTTCCAAGATGAATTTGTCTGACTATCAAGTTTAATTTTAGTTTTATCCGCTATATACCAACTACCTTAACTTGCTGCAGCAAATGTCAATGACCAAGTTGAGGTAGTTTAAGTGTGATCAATGTCTCATGGAACTATTCAAATTGTCAGGCAAGTAAATACATTTAAATCATCACTGGAATTTATAAATTCTGAGTCAATACACCAACACGGATAAGGTTTATTGTTCTCAGTTTATTTTCCAAGATGAATTTGTCTGACTATCAAGTTTAATTTCAGTTTTATCCGCTGTGTACCAACTACCTCTACTTGGTCATTGACATTTGCTGCATTTAAATGTGATGGTGATCAATGTTTCGTGGGGTTATTCAAATTGTCAGACAAGTAAATACATTTAAATCATCACTGGAACTTATAAATTCTGAGTCAATACACCAACACGGATAAGGTTTATTGTTCTCAATTTATTTTCCAAGATGAATTTGTCTGACTATCAAGTTTAATTTCAGTTTTATCCGCTGTGTACCAACTACCTCTACTTGGTCATTGACATTTGCTGCATTTAAATGTGATGGTGATCAATGTTTCGTGGGGTTATTCAAATTGTCAGACAAGTAAATACATTTAAATCATCACTGGAACTTATAAATTCTGAGTCAATACACCAACACGGATAAGGTTTATTGTTCTCAATTTATTTTCCAAGATGAATTTGTCTGACTATCAAGTTTAATTTCAGTTTTATCCGCTGTGTACCAACTACCTCAACTTGGTCATTGACATTTGCTGCATTCAAATGTGATGGTGATCAATGTTTCATGGGGTTATTCAAATTGTCAGACAAGTAAATACATTTAAATCATCACTGGAACTTATAAATTCTGAGTCAATACACCAACACGGATTAGGTTTATTGTTCTCAGTTTATTTTCCAAGATGAATTTGTCTGACTATCATGACCAAGTTGAGGTAGTTTAAATGTGATCAATGTCTCATGGAATTATTCAAATTGTCAGACAAGTAAATACATTTAAATCATCACTGAAATTTATAAATTCTGAGTCAATACACCAACACGGATAAGGTTTATTGTTCTCAGTTTATTTTCCAAGATGAATTTGTCTGACTATCAAGTTTAATTTTAGTTTTATCCGCTATATACCAACTACCTTAACTTGCTGCAGCAAATGTCAATGACCAAGTTGAGGTAGTTTAAGTGGGATCAATGTCTCATGGAATTATTCAAATTGTCAGGCAAGTAAATACATTTAAATCATCACTGAAATTTATAAATTCTGAGTCAATACACCAACACGGATAAGGTTTATTGTTCTCAGTTTATTTTCCAAGCTGAATTTGTCTGACTATCAAGTTTCATTTCAGTTTTATCCGCTGTGTACCAACTATTTCAACTTGGTCATTGACATTTGCCGCATTCAAATGTGATGGTGATCATAAGTTGTTTGTTCTAGTCAGGAATCAATTGGTAAATTTTACCAATTTTTTTAGTTTCACCTTATACCTAGTTATTAAATAGTTTGAAAAATAAAAAATTAATAGTTATTAAAATATCATTTTTTTTTTTAAAGCCTGGAGATAAATAAAATTAAAAAAAAAAAAAACATTTAAAAATGTAAGATACCAACGGCAACTTAGGTTTTTACTGCTATAGTTGCTATAACAGAATTATCAAAATAAAAATTTTTTTTTATACTTGATGTTTAAAAATCAGTAAAAAAAGTTTACAATAAAATCAATTCATTTTAATTGTCCTTCAATATCGATAAAATCATTCATCTCAATGGAGTCATAAGTTGTTTGTTCTACTCAGGTATCAATTGGTAAATTTTACCATTTTTTTTTAGTTTCACCTTATACCTAGCGAAAGAAATGAAATCTTTAAAAAGAAAGACCTTTAAAATGGTAAGAATTTACGGCGAGTGGTTTTTTTTTGGACAGAACTAAAACAAAAGTATATATGTTGTTACTTTCAGATCTATGTTAATATTAATCAATTTATCCCGAAAGATACGAACAGATGAATAAAATAAAAAAATAAAATAAAAAACCATGTTTCAGTAGAGTTACAGTGAATTCTGTTCATTTTTTTAAACTTTAATTATAAATTAATTCGAGTATCTACTCTGATTTTGATATTATGTTTTCGGGGATACGAACAGATGAATGAAATGAAATCAAAAATCATTTTCCGGACGAGTTTTTAATAAATTTTTTTCAGTTTTATTTCTTTAATTAATTTTTACTCAAATTATTTAAAATTCCTACTCTGATTCTGTTGATATTTTTTTGGAATATGAACAGATGAAGGAGATGAAATCAAAGAATCATCTTCCGGACGAGTTTTAAGTAAATTTTTCTTTTCTTTTTTACGCATCTTTTTTCTTTTTTTTTTTTTAAACTTGAATTCAATTTTTTTTTAGTAAAAGTTTACTATCAATTTATTCAATTTAGGTGTCGTTCAATATCGTTAAAATCATTCGGACTCGACGGAGCCGCAGATTTATTAATTAGAACAATATTACTTTTCAAAGAATCAATTAAAAAAAAAAGCTCTTAGATTTTTAAGTCTTTTTATTTTTAGTTACCCTAATACAGTTTCTGCTTTTCGGTGATGCATGAATATCTTTGGTCGACTGTTAATCGTTAATCTGCGGCTCCGTCGAGTTCGAATGATTTTAACGATATTGAACGACACCTAAATTGAATAAATTGATAGTAAACTTTTACTAAAAAAAAATTGAATTCAAGTTTAAAAAAAAAAAAAAGAAAAAAGATGCGTAAAAAAGAAAAGAAAAATTTACTTAAAACTCGTCCGGAAGATGATTCTTTGATTTCATCTCCTTCATCTGTTCATATTCCAAAAAAATATCAACAGAATCAGAGTAGGAATTTTAAATAATTTGAGTAAAAATTAATTAAAGAAATAAAACTGAAAAAAATTTATTAAAAACTCGTCCGGAAAATGATTTTTGATTTCATTTCATTCATCTGTTCGTATCCCCGAAAACATAATATCAAAATCAGAGTAGATACTCGAATTAATTTATAATTAAAGTTTAAAAAAATGAACAGAATTCACTGTAACTCTACTGAAAGGTGGTTTCTTATTTTATTTTTTTATTTTATTCATCTGTTCGTATCTTTCGGGATAAATTCATTAATATTAACATAGATCTGAAAGTAACAACATATATACTTTTGTTTTAGTTCTGTCCAAAAAAAACCACTCGCCGTAAATTCTTACCTTTTTAAAGGTCTTTCTTTTTAAAGATTTCATTTCTTTCGCTAGGTATAAGGTGAAACTAAAAAAAAAATGGTAAAATTTACCAATTGATACCTGAGTAGAACAAAAAACTTATGACTCCATTGAGATGAATGATTTTATCGATATTGAAGGACAATTAAAATGATACACTTATACATTGTTGTAAAAAAATGAGGTGAAAAAAGTTTCCAAAAAAGAGGTTTTTTTTGTAATGTTTAATATTTTTTAGATCGGCCCAGTTTCTAAATCGATTTTATTATAGCTGGGCAAACTCGAAGGTCTGAGCATAGCTCTAGATTGTGACAGATTTCCCCACACAAAACCCAGACAGGCGTTGAATTCTGTCACTTTTGGGATCTCTGGGTCCGAGTCCTTTGACTCGTGTACTCAGACTCTCGATTATTGATAGAAAGGGTCTAAACGAATAAGATAATCGAAAGTGTCTCCATGCTAAGCCCTAAAAAATACATTTCCTTTAAAAGGCCATAAAAATAGTAAATTTTTGGCGTAATTCGCAAACTTTTTGACCCCTTAAGATTCATGCGCGGCGGTAAATGGTGATTGCAAACTTAACTCCAAAACAGCTAATTAAAAAATCGTATGAGGTTTGTAGATTCTCAGAAAAATAAATTGTCTCGTAATTTTATCGAAACTGGACGTACAAATTCTTTTAAAGTGTTGAAACAGTGAAATTGTGATGCAATTTAAGCTTTATGATATTTATCTCTTTCCGCTGTCAATGGAATTGTTAAAGTATTTTTAAAAAATTTCAGAACCGTGTAATTAACAACTTGGAAAAAAAAATTGAAGGTTTATTCCCGAAAATTTTGGATTAAATTAAATTCAAACTTGAAACCACTTCCAGCGAAGATGTTTTTGATAAGGGCCTAAAGATTATTTCTGAAAAGTTTCAAATAGATTCTTCAAGCAGGTAAAAATTTACATCATATTTTAGAACGCGGATGGGCCTGCCAGAATCCACCGCTGCAGCCCAGCAGGCAGCACTCGACCGCGTTTTACCTATGTACTTATAGGCTCGGAAACAAATCAGCAAACTTCCGCCGCGGTTTATAGGGCGAAACTTTACCTGACTTTTTCCCCGTTACGCTTTCCGGTTGTTCCTCCCAGCCGGGTCCTTTCCGTGCGGATTCCGGATTCTGTATTCCTCGGACTCGGAAGTCGAAAACTCCGAGTTCGAAGGGTCTCTACACTGCAGAGTCAAAATAAGTAATTTTAGAATATTTTTGTCGATTTTTGATTTTTTTTTAATTCTCTTTAACATTACAGGGGACGTCGATCTGAAAATGTTGTTGGAGCAACATCTTTAAAAAAAAATGCTTTGTCTAGTTTTCAAGGGTGCAGGGTCAGTATTCGTTAAGGATTTGCATGAAACGTGTCTAAAACGTACTTAAAAAGAAGTTATTAGCTCACATAAATTTTTAAAACATTCAGAAATATTGGAAAAAATATGAACAAATTAAGTTTAATATGTGATCATATGATAAATCCCCGTTTTTCAAGGTCTTCATAGAAATTTATCAAACTGCAGGGGACGAGAAGGATTTTAATGAAAAAAAATCTTGTGAGAGAAAGAAAAATATGTAAAACACGTTCTCCATCCGAAATCAATTTTCGATATTTTGATAGGAACTTTGGTATCCTTTTATACAGTATTTTTCCAGTAATTAATTATAGATTGAAATTATTTGTAATTGTTTGTTTATTGAAGGAATTTTGTAAGGTTTTTTGCGAAGTCTTAAAAAAAAAAAATATTGTAGAATATTTTTGATGTACTCATTAATAATACAACAATACTTAATTTACACAAAGTTAATGTAAATATTATTGTTTTGCAATCTAAAAAAAATATAACACTTACAGTGATTCTTTAAAAAGTTTCGAATAAAAGAAATACCTGACTTGAACCGAATAAATTTTATAAAAAGTTAAATACTGTAAGTATTTTAATTTATTTTATTTATTTACTTTTTTTTTAGTTTAATTAAAAACAAGATAGACAAAAACCGATTAGTAATTCGTTTACGAGGACTGTAATAATAAAATTTTCGATGAGCGTTGCTGTATCCATTTCACAAATTTTAACTCATTCAAAACCTTATTTGAAAAAGTCTATTAATTATTAGTTGAAAAAACGTTTTTTCTCATAATCCGTATTTATGATGTGTAACCAATATTGAATGCTATCGACGGAACTGTTTGGATGAAGAATTTATTAATTTCATTATTTTTAAGTAAATACATATAGCCCATTGTAAAATAAAGTAATAAATAAAATCTTGAAAAGTTCAAAAGAAAATTAAGTTTGTGTTACAACATAATGTCAAACGTGATTTGTAACTTTGTATAATTTTTACCAATTACAATTTTTTAGTAGAGTAATACGTGTTTCTAACTAATAAATATTTCAAATGTTAAGTTGTTGAAAATGTTGTACAATCTAAAATTATTATAACACAAATGGACGCGCGTACGCGTACACCGCAGAATTCTACTAAATTACAACCTCGACAATTAATTGTTGTTAATAACCAACTTGACGAGGAATTAAAGTTTTAGAAAATAATGTCAAGAATTATCTCTTCAAAAAATATGCTTCTATTTTATAACATTTTTTAATGAATACATAGTAAAAAAAAAAAACGGTTTCTTGAATAATTATAAGGACTTAAACCTATCCTACGGTGTTGGTACGATAAAATTACTTAATATTTGAATGTTAGAGAGCTGCCTTTTGTTGACTATTTTGCAGTAGTAACCTCGCCCTTAGCAAACCCATTTTTAAGTTTTGCTAGTATTTTGTACCAACGTAGCCGTCAAAGTGCACTTTAGGATTTGTAATTAGATTTGTACTAAGTTGAGTTTTAGATGAATTTTTTTTGTGCGTTAAAAAGTGATTTGCTAATGTTGATGAGGTTACCAGCAGCAAAACAAAACTTATTCAACAACATACATTTTATAAACAATTAATTAGCGCAGTATGAACGATTTTAAATTACTATAGCTCATAAGTAGGAACTGAATTATTACAGAAAATTTACCTTTTTTTACCTCTGTTTTTCCTAGACAATCGGCGTTCAGAAGCAAATTTCTTGCCGTTACCTGCAGCTCCCATAGCGACAAAAATTAAAAAAAAAAAAAAAAAACAAAAAACAAAAATAGACCGTTAGAAAATGTTGTTTGGTCTATAAATATAAATTTAGTTAATGCGAGCAGGTGATAAACAATTGATAATGAATATTTTGCTAAACAAATTCACTTTCTTGAAGCTTATCGCCTTGCAGCAGCAGTATCCACATCTAGTGTGGTTATGTGTAAACTATAAGAAAACAGCAGCCGAGCTACGAAAAAATGAAGCTCGCTGAAATGTTGAGATCTTAATTATTTGACATAGATTGTTAACTTTAAAGAATAATCTATATTTTTTGACAATTTTAATTTTAATTTTATTTTAAGACATATTTTAATGAGAATACAATGTTTTGAAATTCGCTTAAAATAAATTCCTGTCTAGCATTACTACAATACTTTTTTTCGATTTTTTTTTGTCATAAATCATTTCAAAAAATTTCTGCACTGATGAAAATTGAGACGTTTACAAGAAAAATATTTTTTTAAAACGAATAACATTATCTACTACTTATTTTTATAAATGCGGCTTTTCTTTCTCAAGTTGGTAGCAGTGCTCTAGCAAATCAGAAATCAACAGGGCGCAGCCACGCGAGTGTTCATGGCGGCATTTCCGCTATACGCGACATCGAGCGAGAGTCGTAACCCATCGGAACAACTTTCGCAGCCTTGCTTAAAAAGCGACAATCATGCCCAAAAACAAAGGTAAATATTAATCTTTAACAATAGCTTTCATTAATAATCAATCTAGTTGAAAAATTTTAAATTAAAAATGCAGTAACGATGTTATAGCATAAATACTGAATATTTCTGTTGTAATTATTAAACTCGCCGTCAAAGGGCAACCGCCTTTTAGGATTCAATCATATTTCTTTCGTTAAAAAAAATTTCAATATTACTGTTTAATGATTTTCTATTAATTACTATTATAGTTTGGTTGTAATTGTAAGACTTTTTTTATTATTTAAATAAAAGGTCATGGTTCGGGAAATACCAGAGCTGGTGGATCAAAAGGAAAATCCAGCACCAACCAGAAAAAAACTGACAAAAAACCGAAGGAAAATATACAACCGAATCTCGTACAACAGCACCAGGAGGAACCACAGCAGCCGCAGCGTCAACAGGAGCAGCTAAATATGCCAGATCAGCACCGAGAAGAAATACTAAACCGGAGACAACCGGAGGAACAGCAGCGTGAGTGGAGGAATGATCGGCAGCGCCAGAAGCAGCGCAGACACCAGGATGGTCGTCGTCCTCAGGAACATGAACACCACGGTTATCAGGAGGAAGAGCAGTACCAAGAACAGCAAGATAATGCTGAAGATTATCATAATGGCCATTCTTGGTCTAATAATCGAGCAAACTCATATAGCCACCCAAGAGCTAGGGGAAGAGGATACAATCACCGTGGTGGAAAGCAGAATCAGGGTGGAGCACTGGTGCAAGGCGGCTACCATCAAAATAATTTTAGACCTCATGGAGGAAGATTCTCCCATGATGGAGGCTGGTTTCCCCGTGGAGGAGGCTGGTCTCCCCGTGGGGGAGGGTTCCCCCATGGAGGAAGAAATTGTAGTGCCGGAGGGCACCCTCCACAAAGAGATAAATTTTATCATGGTGAGTGTCATCACAATTCTTGGCAACACCATCCCGTCCAGGAATATACCCAAAGTGTTACTCTAAATATTGATGAGCGTCTAAGAACTTTGGAAGCTGTGAGTATAGAAAAAAACAATTATCAATTATTATTTAAAAATAAGTATTGAATGCGATAGTATCACTGATAAATAATAGTATAATTTTTTAAACTTATAATTTATTTTCCATTAAATTTAAATAAAGTACTTACAAAAGTTGAAGATTCCTAAAAAAAGTTTTGATGAAGTATCCAGTTACTTTGTTATGAAATAAATTTAAACTTAAACTACAAATTTTTTATTTAATTTGGTAAATTATATTTGTTATTACTGAAATTTTCTGGTAAAAGCCGATACTCAATAAGACATTAATCATCTTGCAATACCAGGAGTTCATTTTTCTCCACCTAATTCATTAAGAGTATTAAATGCATTAAGAGTGAAAAAAAAATTGAATATTAAATAATAATTAAACCTTTTTACTTGCTTGTTGCAGATGGCAGCAGGGATTTCGGAGAAACAGAAAAAGCTTGACTTTGAAAAGTGTGTCTTTGATGTGATGAAGAGATTTAAATAAATTTTGGCATGTAAAACTAAAATATCTTTTAAAAGATAATAAAAATTTTTCTCATTAATCAAAAACAGTTTCAACAAATCGTATTTTCAATTCCTTCTGATTTCAAATTACTGTTTTTTTTTTAGTTTTGTTTGATCACTTGGATTAAATTTTTGAAGCTGTAAAGTTTTTTAGAATTATGTAAGAAATTATCAAATTATAGTTTGAATTAAAAAAAATATATATTCTGAATTCAATGTAAAGTTACATACTACAAAATAATTAAAAAATAAAAATAAAAATAAAAATTGATAAAGTATAATATACTGATTGTAAAGTTCATACTCTCTCCAATGTACAAATTATGTTTGCAAAAACATAATATTTATTTTTCCAAATTTTTCAAGAATTAAAAGAAGTAATCATTTTTATTTTTATTATTTAAAAACAGAAGTATATAAACGCATGAGTGTCTTGTAACTGTTCTTAATTATTACAGCATTATCCTGAGTCAGGTTTAGGCCGTGGCGAGCTGTTCAATTGCAACTCTGAGGGGTGCTTATCAAATGACAAATGATTTTTTTTATTCAAATGCCTTCTAATTGAGCAAGAATTTCGGATAAAAAAGTTAGATCTCATTTGAGCCCGGAATACCTAACCTGAGACAGGTTGAGGTCGGGCGTAGCTGTTTAATTTTGACTCTGAGAGGTGGTACTCAAATGACAAATGATTTTTTTTATTCAAATGCTTTCTAAATGAGCAAGGATTTCAGAAAAAAAAGTTGGATCTCATTCGAGCCCAGAATACCTAACCTGAACCAGGTTAAGGCCGTGGCGAATTATTCAATTTCAACTCTGAGGGGTGCTTATCAAATGAGAAATGATTTTTTTGATTCAAATGTCTTTTAATAAAGCAAGAATTTCAGAAAAAAGTTAGATCTTATTTGAGCCCAGAATACCTAACCTGAGACAGGTTAAGGCCGTGGTGAGCTGTTCAATTTCAACTCTGAGGGGTGCTTATCAAATGATAAATGATTTTTTTGATTCAAATGTCTTCTAATAAAGCAAGAATTTCAGAAAAAAAAGTTAGATCTTATTTGAGCCCAGAATACCTAACCTGAGACAGGTTAAGGCCGTGGCGAGCTGTTCAATTTCAACTCTGAGAGGTGCTTATCAAAAAAATCATTTGTGAATAAAATAGTAAAAATTTTAGTCGATCTCCAACCGTCAACTAGTCTCAGGTTAGGTATTCCGGGCTAAAATGAGATCTGACTATTTTTCAAGAACGCTTGCTTGATTAAAAGGCATATAAATCAAAAAAATCATCTGTCATTTAATTAGCATCAGCTCGCCACGGCCTTAACCTGTCTCAGGTTAGGTATTCTGGGCTCAAATAAGATCTAACTTTTTTTTCTGAAATTCTTGCTTTATTAGAAGACATTTGAATCAAAAAAATCATTTATCATTTGATAAGCACCCCTCAGAGTTGAAATTGAACAGCTCACCACGGCCTTAACCTGTCTCAGGTTAGGTATTCTGGGCTCAAATAAGATCTAACTTTTTTCTGAAATTCTTGCTTTATTAAAAGACATTTGAATCAAAAAAATCATTTCTCATTTGATAAGCACCCCTCAGAGTTGAAATTGAATAATTCGCCACGGCCTTAACCTGGTTCAGGTTAGGTATTCTGGGCTCGAATGAGATCCAACTTTTTTTTCTGAAATCCTTGCTCATTTAGAAAGCATTTGAATAAAAAAAATCATTTGTCATTTGAGTACCACCTCTCAGAGTCAAAATTAAACAGCTACGCCCGACCTCAACCTGTCTCAGGTTAGGTATTCCGGGCTCAAATGAGATCTAACTTTTTTATCCGAAATTCTTGCTCAATTAGAAGGCATTTGAATAAAAAAAATCATTTGTCATTTGATAAGCACCCCTCAGAGTTGCAATTGAACAGCTCGCCACGGCCTAAACCTGACTCAGGATAATGCTGTAATAATTAAGAACAGTTACAAGACACTCATGCGTTTATATACTTCTGTTTTTAAATAATAAAAATAAAAATGATTACTTCTTTTAATTCTTGAAAAATTTGGAAAAATAAATATTATGTTTTTGCAAACATAATTTGTACATTGGAGAGAGTATGAACTTTACAATCAGTATATTATACTTTATCAATTTTTATTTTTATTTTTATTTTTTAATTATTTTGTAGTATGTAACTTTACATTGAATTCAGAATATATATTTTTTTTAATTCAAACTATAATTTGATAATTTCTTACATAATTCTAAAAAACTTTACAGCTTCAAAAATTTAATCCAAGTGATCAAACAAAACTAAAAAAAAAACAGTAATTTGAAATCAGAAGGAATTGAAAATACGATTTGTTGAAACTGTTTTTGATTAATGAGAAAAATTTTTATTATCTTTTAAAAGATATTTTAGTTTTACATGCCAAAATTTATTTAAATCTCTTCATCACATCAAAGACACACTTTTCAAAGTCAAGCTTTTTCTGTTTCTCCGAAATCCCTGCTGCCATCTGCAACAAGCAAGTAAAAAGGTTTAATTATTATTTAATATTCAATTTTTTTTTCACTCTTAATGCATTTAATACTCTTAATGAATTAGGTGGAGAAAAATGAACTCCTGGTATTGCAAGATGATTAATGTCTTATTGAGTATCGGCTTTTACCAGAAAATTTCAGTAATAACAAATATAATTTACCAAATTAAATAAAAAATTTGTAGTTTAAGTTTAAATTTATTTCATAACAAAGTAACTGGATACTTCATCAAAACTTTTTTTAGGAATCTTCAACTTTTGTAAGTACTTTATTTAAATTTAATGGAAAATAAATTATAAGTTTAAAAAATTATACTATTATTTATCAGTGATACTATCGCATTCAATACTTATTTTTAAATAATAATTGATAATTGTTTTTTTCTATACTCACAGCTTCCAAAGTTCTTAGACGCTCATCAATATTTAGAGTAACACTTTGGGTATATTCCTGGACGGGATGGTGTTGCCAAGAATTGTGATGACACTCACCATGATAAAATTTATCTCTTTGTGGAGGGTGCCCTCCGGCACTACAATTTCTTCCTCCATGGGGGAACCCTCCCCCACGGGGAGACCAGCCTCCTCCACGGGGAAACCAGCCTCCATCATGGGAGAATCTTCCTCCATGAGGTCTAAAATTATTTTGATGGTAGCCGCCTTGCACCAGTGCTCCACCCTGATTCTGCTTTCCACCACGGTGATTGTATCCTCTTCCCCTAGCTCTTGGGTGGCTATATGAGTTTGCTCGATTATTAGACCAAGAATGGCCATTATGATAATCTTCAGCATTATCTTGCTGTTCTTGGTACTGCTCTTCCTCCTGATAACCGTGGTGTTCATGTTCCTGAGGACGACGACCATCCTGGTGTCTGCGCTGCTTCTGGCGCTGCCGATCATTCCTCCACTCACGCTGCTGTTCCTCCGGTTGTCTCCGGTTTAGTATTTCTTCTCGGTGCTGATCTGGCATATTTAGCTGCTCCTGTTGACGCTGCGGCTGCTGTGGTTCCTCCTGGTGCTGTTGTACGAGATTCGGTTGTATATTTTCCTTCGGTTTTTTGTCAGTTTTTTTCTGGTTGGTGCTGGATTTTCCTTTTGATCCACCAGCTCTGGTATTTCCCGAACCATGACCTTTTATTTAAATAATAAAAAAAGTCTTACAATTACAACCAAACTATAATAGTAATTAATAGAAAATCATTAAACAGTAATATTGAAATTTTTTTTAACGAAAGAAATATGATTGAATCCTAAAAGGCGGTTGCCCTTTGACGGCGAGTTTAATAATTACAACAGAAATATTCAGTATTTATGCTATAACATCGTTACTGCATTTTTAATTTAAAATTTTTCAACTAGATTGATTATTAATGAAAGCTATTGTTAAAGATTAATATTTACCTTTGTTTTTGGGCATGATTGTCGCTTTTTAAGCAAGGCTGCGAAAGTTGTTCCGATGGGTTACGACTCTCGCTCGATGTCGCGTATAGCGGAAATGCCGCCATGAACACTCGCGTGGCTGCGCCCTGTTGATTTCTGATTTGCTAGAGCACTGCTACCAACTTGAGAAAGAAAAGCCGCATTTATAAAAATAAGTAGTAGATAATGTTATTCGTTTTAAAAAAATATTTTTCTTGTAAACGTCTCAATTTTCATCAGTGCAGAAATTTTTTGAAATGATTTATGACAAAAAAAAATCGAAAAAAAGTATTGTAGTAATGCTAGACAGGAATTTATTTTAAGCGAATTTCAAAACATTGTATTCTCATTAAAATATGTCTTAAAATAAAATTAAAATTAAAATTGTCAAAAAATATAGATTATTCTTTAAAGTTAACAATCTATGTCAAATAATTAAGATCTCAACATTTCAGCGAGCTTCATTTTTTCGTAGCTCGGCTGCTGTTTTCTTATAGTTTACACATAACCACACTAGATGTGGATACTGCTGCTGCAAGGCGATAAGCTTCAAGAAAGTGAATTTGTTTAGCAAAATATTCATTATCAATTGTTTATCACCTGCTCGCATTAACTAAATTTATATTTATAGACCAAACAACATTTTCTAACGGTCTATTTTTGTTTTTTGTTTTTTTTTTTTTTTTTTAATTTTTGTCGCTATGGGAGCTGCAGGTAACGGCAAGAAATTTGCTTCTGAACGCCGATTGTCTAGGAAAAACAGAGGTAAAAAAAGGTAAATTTTCTGTAATAATTCAGTTCCTACTTATGAGCTATAGTAATTTAAAATCGTTCATACTGCGCTAATTAATTGTTTATAAAATGTATGTTGTTGAATAAGTTTTGTTTTGCTGCTGGTAACCTCATCAACATTAGCAAATCACTTTTTAACGCACAAAAAAAATTCATCTAAAACTCAACTTAGTACAAATCTAATTACAAATCCTAAAGTGCACTTTGACGGCTACGTTGGTACAAAATACTAGCAAAACTTAAAAATGGGTTTGCTAAGGGCGAGGTTACTACTGCAAAATAGTCAACAAAAGGCAGCTCTCTAACATTCAAATATTAAGTAATTTTATCGTACCAACACCGTAGGATAGGTTTAAGTCCTTATAATTATTCAAGAAACCGTTTTTTTTTTTTACTATGTATTCATTAAAAAATGTTATAAAATAGAAGCATATTTTTTGAAGAGATAATTCTTGACATTATTTTCTAAAACTTTAATTCCTCGTCAAGTTGGTTATTAACAACAATTAATTGTCGAGGTTGTAATTTAGTAGAATTCTGCGGTGTACGCGTACGCGCGTCCATTTGTGTTATAATAATTTTAGATTGTACAACATTTTCAACAACTTAACATTTGAAATATTTATTAGTTAGAAACACGTATTACTCTACTAAAAAATTGTAATTGGTAAAAATTATACAAAGTTACAAATCACGTTTGACATTATGTTGTAACACAAACTTAATTTTCTTTTGAACTTTTCAAGATTTTATTTATTACTTTATTTTACAATGGGCTATATGTATTTACTTAAAAATAATGAAATTAATAAATTCTTCATCCAAACAGTTCCGTCGATAGCATTCAATATTGGTTACACATCATAAATACGGATTATGAGAAAAAACGTTTTTTCAACTAATAATTAATAGACTTTTTCAAATAAGGTTTTGAATGAGTTAAAATTTGTGAAATGGATACAGCAACGCTCATCGAAAATTTTATTATTACAGTCCTCGTAAACGAATTACTAATCGGTTTTTGTCTATCTTGTTTTTAATTAAACTAAAAAAAAAGTAAATAAATAAAATAAATTAAAATACTTACAGTATTTAACTTTTTATAAAATTTATTCGGTTCAAGTCAGGTATTTCTTTTATTCGAAACTTTTTAAAGAATCACTGTAAGTGTTATATTTTTTTTAGATTGCAAAACAATAATATTTACATTAACTTTGTGTAAATTAAGTATTGTTGTATTATTAATGAGTACATCAAAAATATTCTACAATATTTTTTTTTTTTAAGACTTCGCAAAAAACCTTACAAAATTCCTTCAATAAACAAACAATTACAAATAATTTCAATCTATAATTAATTACTGGAAAAATACTGTATAAAAGGATACCAAAGTTCCTATCAAAATATCGAAAATTGATTTCGGATGGAGAACGTGTTTTACATATTTTTCTTTCTCTCACAAGATTTTTTTTCATTAAAATCCTTCTCGTCCCCTGCAGTTTGATAAATTTCTATGAAGACCTTGAAAAACGGGGATTTATCATATGATCACATATTAAACTTAATTTGTTCATATTTTTTCCAATATTTCTGAATGTTTTAAAAATTTATGTGAGCTAATAACTTCTTTTTAAGTACGTTTTAGACACGTTTCATGCAAATCCTTAACGAATACTGACCCTGCACCCTTGAAAACTAGACAAAGCATTTTTTTTTAAAGATGTTGCTCCAACAACATTTTCAGATCGACGTCCCCTGTAATGTTAAAGAGAATTAAAAAAAAATCAAAAATCGACAAAAATATTCTAAAATTACTTATTTTGACTCTGCAGTGTAGAGACCCTTCGAACTCGGAGTTTTCGACTTCCGAGTCCGAGGAATACAGAATCCGGAATCCGCACGGAAAGGACCCGGCTGGGAGGAACAACCGGAAAGCGTAACGGGGAAAAAGTCAGGTAAAGTTTCGCCCTATAAACCGCGGCGGAAGTTTGCTGATTTGTTTCCGAGCCTATAAGTACATAGGTAAAACGCGGTCGAGTGCTGCCTGCTGGGCTGCAGCGGTGGATTCTGGCAGGCCCATCCGCGTTCTAAAATATGATGTAAATTTTTACCTGCTTGAAGAATCTATTTGAAACTTTTCAGAAATAATCTTTAGGCCCTTATCAAAAACATCTTCGCTGGAAGTGGTTTCAAGTTTGAATTTAATTTAATCCAAAATTTTCGGGAATAAACCTTCAATTTTTTTTTCCAAGTTGTTAATTACACGGTTCTGAAATTTTTTAAAAATACTTTAACAATTCCATTGACAGCGGAAAGAGATAAATATCATAAAGCTTAAATTGCATCACAATTTCACTGTTTCAACACTTTAAAAGAATTTGTACGTCTAGTTTCGATAAAATTACGAGACAATTTATTTTTCTGAGAATCTACAAACCTCATACGATTTTTTAATTAGCTGTTTTGGAGTTAAGTTTGCAATCACCATTTACCGCCGCGCATGAATCTTAAGGGGTCAAAAAGTTTGCGAATTACGCCAAAAATTTACTATTTTTATGGCCTTTTAAAGGAAATGTATTTTTTAGGGCTTAGCATGGAGACACTTTCGATTATCTTATTCGTTTAGACCCTTTCTATCAATAATCGAGAGTCTGAGTACACGAGTCAAAGGACTCGGACCCAGAGATCCCAAAAGTGACAGAATTCAACGCCTGTCTGGGTTTTGTGTGGGGAAATCTGTCACAATCTAGAGCTATGCTCAGACCTTCGAGTTTGCCCAGCTATAATAAAATCGATTTAGAAACTGAGCCGATCTAAAAAATATTAAACATTACAAAAAAAACCTCTTTTTTGGAAACTTTTTTCACCTCATTTTTTTACAACAATGTATAAGTGTATCATTTTAATTGTCCTTCAATATCGATAAAATCATTCATCTCAATGGAGTCATAAGTTTTTTGTTCTACTCAGGTATCAATTGGTAAATTTTACCATTTTTTTTTTAGTTTCACCTTATACCTAGCGAAAGAAATGAAATCTTTAAAAAGAAAGACCTTTAAAAAGGTAAGAATTTACGGCGAGTGGTTTTTTTTGGACAGAACTAAAACAAAAGTATATATGTTGTTACTTTCAGATCTATGTTAATATTAATGAATTTATCCCGAAAGATACGAACAGATGAATAAAATAAAAAAATAAAATAAGAAACCACCTTTCAGTAGAGTTACAGTGAATTCTGTTCATTTTTTTAAACTTTAATTATAAATTAATTCGAGTATCTACTCTGATTTTGATATTATGTTTTCGGGGATACGAACAGATGAATGAAATGAAATCAAAAATCATTTTCCGGACGAGTTTTTAATAAATTTTTTTCAGTTTTATTTCTTTAATTAATTTTTACTCAAATTATTTAAAATTCCTACTCTGATTCTGTTGATATTTTTTTGGAATATGAACAGATGAAGGAGATGAAATCAAAGAATCATCTTCCGGACGAGTTTTAAGTAAATTTTTCTTTTCTTTTTTACGCATCTTTTTTCTTTTTTTTTTTTTTAAACTTGAATTCAATTTTTTTTTAGTAAAAGTTTACTATCAATTTATTCAATTTAGGTGTCGTTCAATATCGTTAAAATCATTCGAACTCGACGGAGCCGCAGATTAACGATTAACAGTCGACCAAAGATATTCATGCATCACCGAAAAGCAGAAACTGTATTAGGGTAACTAAAAATAAAAAGACTTAAAAATCTAAGAGCTTTTTTTTTTAATTGATTCTTTGAAAAGTAATATTATTCTAATTAATAAATCTGCGGCTCCGTCGAGTCCGAATGATTTTAACGATATTGAACGACACCTAAATTGAATAAATTGATAGTAAACTTTTACTAAAAAAAAATTGAATTCAAGTTTAAAAAAAAAAAAAGAAAAAAGATGCATAAAAAAGAAAAGAAAAATTTACTTAAAACTCGTCCGGAAGATGATTCTTTGATTTCATCTCCTTCATCTGTTCATATTCCAAAAAAATATCAACAGAATCAGAGTAGGAATTTTAAATAATTTGAGTAAAAATTAATTAAAGAAATAAAACTGAAAAAAATTTATTAAAAACTCGTCCGGAAAATGATTTTTGATTTCATTTCATTCATCTGTTCGTATCCCCGAAAACATAATATCAAAATCAGAGTAGATACTCGAATTAATTTATAATTAAAGTTTAAAAAAATGAACAGAATTCACTGTAACTCTACTGAAAGGTGGTTTCTTATTTTATTTTTTTATTTTATTCATCTGTTCGTATCTTTCGGGATAAATTCATTAATATTAACATAGATCTGAAAGTAACAACATATATACTTTTGTTTTAGTTCTGTCCAAAAAAAACCACTCGCCGTAAATTCTTACCTTTTTTAAGGTCTTTCTTTTTAAAGATTTCATTTCTTTCGCTAGGTATAAGGTGAAACTAAAAAAAAAATGGTAAAATTTACCAATTGATACCTGAGTAGAACAAACAACTTATGACTCCATTGAGATGAATGATTTTATCGATATTGAAGGACAATTAAAATGAATTGATTTTATTGTAAACTTTTTTTACTGATTTTTAAACATCAAGTATAAAAAAAAATTTTTATTTTGATAATTCTGTTATAGCAACTATAGCAGTAAAAACCTAAGTTGCCGTTGGTATCTTACATTTTTAAATGTTTTTTTTTTTTTAATTTTATTTATCTCCAAGCTTAAAAAAAAAAAATGATATTTTAATAACTATTAATTTTTTATTTTTCAAACTATTTAATAACTAGGTATAAGGTGAAACTAAAAAAATTGGTAAAATTTACCAATTGATTCCTGACTAGAACAAACAACTTATGATCACCATCACATTTGAATGCGGCAAATGTCAATGACCAAGTTGAGGTAGTTGGTACACAGCGGATAAAACTGAAATGAAACTTGATAGTCAGACAAATTCATCTTGGAAAATAAACTGAGAACAATAAACCTTATCCGTGTTGGTGTATTAACTCAGAATTTATAAGTTCCAGTAATGATTTAAATGTATTTACTTGCCTGACAATTTGAATAATTCCATGAGACATTGATCACACTTAAACTACCTCAACTTGGTCATTGACATTTGCTGCAGCAAGTTAAGGTAGTTGGTATATAGCGGATAAAACTAAAATTAAACTTGATAGTCAGACAAATTCATCTTGGAAAATAAACTGAGAACAATAAACCTTATCCGTGTTGGTGTATTGACTCAGAATTTATAAGTTCTAGTAATGATCTAAATGTATTTACTTGCCTGACAATTTGAATAATTCCATGAGACATTGATCACACTTAAACTACCTCAACTTGGTCATTGACATTTGCTGCAGCAAGTTAAGGTAGTTGGTATATAGCGGATAAAACTAAAATTAAACTTGATAGTCAGACAAATTCATCTTGGAAAATAAACTGAGAACAATAAACCTTATCCGTGTTGGCGTATTGACTCAGAATTTATAAGTTCCAGTAATGATTTAAATGTATTTACTTGCCTGACAATTTGAATAATTCCATGAGACATTGATCCCACTTAAACTACCCCAACTTGGTCATTGACATTTGCTGCAGCAAGTTAAGGTAGTTGGTATATAGCGGATAAAACTAAAATTAAACTTGATAGTCAGACAAATTCATCTTGGAAAATAAACTGAGAACAATAAACCTTATCCGTGTTGGTGTATTCACTCAGAATTTATAAGTTCCAGTAATGATCTAAATGTATTTACTTGCCTGACAATTTGAATAATTCCATGAAACATTGATCACCATCACATTTGAATGCAGCAAATGTCAATGACCAAGTTGAGGTAGTTGGTACACAGCGGATAAAACTGAAATTAAACTTGATAGTCAGACAAATTCATCTTGGAAAATAAACTGAGAACAATAAACCTTATCCGTGTTGGTGTATTGACTCAGAATTTATAAGTTCCAGTGATGATTTAAATGTATTTACTTGTCTGACAATTTGAATAACCCCATGAAACATTGATCACCATCACATTTGAATGCAGCAAATGTCAATGACCAAGTTGAGGTAGTTGGTACACAGCGGATAAAACTGAAATTAAACTTGATAGTCAGACACATTCATCTTGGAAAATAAACTGAGAACAATAAACCTTATCCGTGTTGGTGTATTGACTCAGAATTTATAAGTTCCAGTGATGATTTAAATGTATTTACTTGCCTGACAATTTGAATAGTTCCATGAGACATTGATCACACTTAAACTACCTCAACTTGGTCATTGACATTTGCTGCAGCAAGTTAAGGTAGTTGGTATATAGCGGATAAAACTAAAATTAAACTTGATAGTCAGACAAATTCATCTTGGAAAATAAACTGAGAACAATCAACCTTATCCATGTTGGTGTATTGATTCAGAATTTATAAATTTCAGTGATGATTTAAATGTATTTACTTGTCTGACAATTTGAATAACCCCATGAAACATTGATCACATTTAAACTACCTTAACTTGGTCATGATAGTCAGACAAATTTATCTTGGAAAATAAACTGAGAACAATAAACCTTATCCGTGTTGGTGTATTGATTCAGAATTTATAAGTTCCAGTAATGATTTAAATGTATTTACTTGCCTGACAATTTGAGTAATTCCATGAGACATTGATCACACTTAAACTACCTCAACTTGGTCATTGACATTTGCTGCAGCAAGTTAAGGTAGTTGGTATATAGCGGATAAAACTAAAATTAAACTTGATAGTCAGACAAATTCATCTTGGAAAATAAACTGAGAACAATAAACCTTATCCGTGTTGGTGTATTCACTCAGAATTTATAAGTTCCAGTAATGATCTAAATGTATTTACTTGCCTGACAATTTGAATAATTCCATGAGACATTGATCACCATCACATTTGAATGCAGCAAATGTCAATGACCAAGTTGAGGTAGTTAGTACACAGCGGATAAAACTGAAATTAAACTTGATAGTCAGACAAATTCATCTTGGAAAATAAACTGAGAACAATAAACCTTATCCGTGTTGGTGTATTGACTCAGAATTTATAAGTTCCAGTGATGATTTAAATGTATTTACTTGTCTGACAATTTGAATAACCCCATGAAACATTGATCACCATCACATTTGAATGCAGCAAATGTCAATGACCAAGTTGAGGTAGTTGGTACACAGCGGATAAAACTGAAATTAAACTTGATAGTCAGACAAATTCATCTTGGAAAATAAACTGAGAACAATAAACCTTATCCGTGTTGGTGTATTGACTCAGAATTTATAAGTTCCAGTGATGATTTAAATGTATTTACTTGCCTGACAATTTGAATAGTTCCATGAGACATTGATCACACTTAAACTACCTCAACTTGGTCATTGACATTTGCTGCAGCAAGTTAAGGTAGTTGGTATATAGCGGATAAAACTAAAATTAAACTTGATAGTCAGACAAATTCATCTTGGAAAATAAACTGAGAACAATCAACCTTATCCATGTTGGTGTATTGATTCAGAATTTATAAATTTCAGTGATGATTTAAATGTATTTACTTGTCTGACAATTTGAATAACCCCATGAAACATTGATCACATTTAAACTACCTTAACTTGGTCATGATAGTCAGACAAATTTATCTTGGAAAATAAACTGAGAACAATAAACCTTATCCGTGTTGGTGTATTGATTCAGAATTTATAAGTTCCAGTAATGATTTAAATGTATTTACTTGCCTGACAATTTGAATAATTCCATGAGACATTGATCACACTTAAACTACCTCAACTTGGTCATTGACATTTGCTGCAGCAAGTTAAGGTAGTTGGTATATAGCGGATAAAACTAAAATTAAACTTGATAGTCAGACAAATTCATCTTGGAAAATAAACTGAGAGCAGTAAACCTTATCCATGTTGGTGTATTGACTCAGAATTTATAAATTCCAATGATGATTTAAATGTATTTACTTGTCTGACAATTTGAATAACCCCAAGAGACATTGATCACCATTCACATTTAAACTACCTCAACTTGGTCATTGACATTTGTTGCAGCAATTTTCACTGGATAATCAAATCTCTACAGCACCAGCAGAAGGTTTCACAAGTTCAACTCACTCTGACTCATAGATGATTATCATAGGGAGACTTTAGATATTTTGTTTTGAAAAATTATAGCCAAATATTTTTCTATAATTCTCGCTTCTCGCATGCCTTGCTGCAGGCTGCAAGAGTGAGACAGCGTTACGTAAGATCCGGTTTAAGCCACATGCAGCGCATGTAGAGAAACCGGATGCTCAGGGACTGGAAACGAAAAAATTTCTAAAGGAAATCACCGTTTCGAATTTTGAGACGGTCATAACTTCTTTACGCAGAAATTTTTCAGGATGATTTTTTTTTTAATCTTCTCAGGGGATCTTAGGCTATGCGTAGAATATATGGTCAAGGAAAAATAATCATCCTTATAGTGTTTTTTTTCATGAACGACCTAACCTAAAACCGAATTTCAATGTATATAAAGCGTACGCTTTAACGGCAGTCGGTTAAAAAAACCTACTCGCCGTCAAAGTGCTACCGCACTTTAGGATAAAAAATATATTGCTGAGTCTGGCGCCCTACCTGAATAAATTATATCGTCGTTGTTTAAGTGCCCTCAGATCGAAAAAATAAATAAGAAAACCCAGAAAATGTTGTTTTTGGGTATGTAAGGGTCGTATTTCGGCGATTTTTCAACAGGTCCTTTCACATGTACTTTCAATAAATTAATAATGATAAATCAAATAATGATATTTTACACAACTAGTGTGACAAGTTCTACATTTAAATCGAGTATTATCAACTCTCGATTTGAGTGCATACTTTCATTTGTTGTGGATCTTATTTTTTTCAACAAGTCCTTGCAATAGATACTTTTAGATAGTTTTGTTGGCTTCTGTTTAAACTGACTGTAAATGTTTACCTATTATTGAACCCCGTGATGAAAAGAAATGAAGATGTAAAAGAATCGCTTGTACTGAGTATTTTACATGTCGGAAAGTGTCTATTACATGGCCTACTTGAATACTATTATTAACTCGTTGTTTACAAGCTGCCATTTCTTTTTCTACAATCTAAAAAGTTAATACTTAAAGCTAATCTTCTGGATTTAATTTATTGTAAAGATTAACTTTTTCAATTAAATCAAGAAAACTTTTTTTGCTGTATTATTACTGTCAAATAATTGAAAACCTTGATGGTGAAGTCAAAATTTCTTGTTGATTCGTAGTTTTGTAATGTTTTTGTCTTCAACTTTTATCGGTTGTAATAAACCCTGATTCAAAAAAAGTTTTTTTATACTCTCTTACAAAGTTTTCTGAATTAAAAAATTGTCCACTTTAGTCCTTAATAATCGTACTACCGAAAGTAAAAATACGCGTAAATAAATTGTTGTAGCTGAATGATGAAGTTTTCTGTTTTATAATTCCTTTATAAAGGAGAGCAATCGCCATCTTGCGTTAACAATTTATTCGTGAGCTGGTTGTTACAATATTCGAGAAGTGCATTTGAGGTTACTATTTTTGTTTTTTCCTATGCGCGCTTAAAAACCGGAATTAGAATGTTTTATTTTATTTAACAAAAATTTCTTCTTCAATAGCAATAAATAAGGGTCCATGCGCGCTGAGTAATTTCTAGTCTAAAATAAATGCTCCTGTAAAGGGGGTTTATCATAACAAAATAATTTACACGAGTATCATCTCTTCAATTTTTTCTTTATTTTCGGTTTCGTAGGTGTACCAACCGCAACAGTACTTTCTTATTTGTTACAAGCAGTCACTTTTGATTTTCCAAAAAGCTATACCTGGGGATCACAGTTGAAGGTATAAAATAAAGCTTGAAATTATTTGGCACGTTGATTTTCATTGCATACTTTGAAAAGACAAATTGAAATTTAAAAAACAATAACATCCGTTTCGCGTCCCACCCGCAATGACTGTTAAGGTGAAGACGTAACCGCGTTTTCATAAAATTTGTCGATTGCAATTTAAAAAAAAATAAAAGAGAAAATGTAAAAAAACGCTCTGTAGCGCGCTAGATAATATTTTTAGCTATTTTTTGAGCCTTATTTGATAAAAATCGGTTAACAAATAACTTCAGGAAACTTGGAAAATCGGTTTTCTTCTTATTCAGCAAAATTGTAGTAGTGTATGTCGTCTGCTAGTTGCTGCTAGTGAGCGAAGGATGCAGTACTGCCAAATATAACCAATAATTTTGTATGCATCAAGCAGCAATTATTAGTGAAAACTAAAAACAAAAACTACTTTTTAATATAAAGTGTTAATTCATGACAATAGGATAAATAAAAATAGTAAAAAAATCAATCATTTTCTTGTGAGCTATCTAGTGTTCATAACTATAGTAGATGTAAATAAACTAATGCTTTGAAATAAATTTATCTTAAATATGTTTTTGTTGACTCCTCCATCCAATTTGACTGTTGCTGCGTTCTCTTTAATACTTGGGGTGCAATAAGAGAAATCAAACTAAATTTTAACAACTATTACAGTTTATCAAAACTAAAATTGTTCACTCACTTTTATTTAGTAAAAGATTTTTAATCAATCATTACTTTTAAATAAAAAGTGGAAATTCATAACTACCAGATATCTAAAAAAGAAAAAAACTCTCTTGTGTTCATGAATCATAGGTGTAAATGTATAACGGCTGTTTTTAAATAAATTTTGCTAATATAAATTTTTGTTGTTTTCTCAAATTTGAGTGTGGCTTTTTGAATTTGATGAAGATTTGTGGAAACCAACGCTTAGATAAAATAATTGTGTACTTAAGGGCACAATAAGTATAATAAAATTAAATTTTAGTTGCCCACAACTTATAAACACTACAATTTTTTACTCTCTTTTCTCTAGTCGAAGGATTTTCTATTAATTAGGGTCCAGAGTTTCAAGTCAATAGGTCCATTGGTTTTTTCATAAAAATCATACCCTCAAAAAAAGAACGATACTTGGTTTTATCAGATTTTAAGTTTTGACCTTATCTGCTTTAGTAATTAAGTTTATTAAACAACTTTAGTAATTGATTAGAAGTGTAAACAAAAATTTCTAAATTTATTTAAAATAACAAGAAAGCAGGGTCCAGAGTTTCAAGTCAATAGGTCCATGAGTTTTTTCATAAAAATTATACCCTCAAAAAAACAACGATACTTGGTTTTATCAGATTTTAAGTTTTGACCTTATCTGCTTTAGTAATTGATTAGAAGTGTGAAAAAAAATTTCTAAATTTATTTAAAATAACAAGAAAGCAGGGTCCAGAGTTTCAAGTCAATAGGTCCATTGGTTTTTTCATAAAAATTATACCCTCAAAAAAACAACGATACTTGGTTTTATCAGATTTTAAGTTTTTACCTTATCTGCTTTAGTAATTGATTAGAAGTGTAAACAAAAATTTCTAAATTTATTTAAAATAACAAGAAAGCAGGGTCCAGAGTTTCAAGTCAATAGGTCCATGAGTTTTTTCATAAAAATTATACCCTCAAAAAAACAATGATACTTGGTTTTATCAGATTTTAAGTTTTGACCTTATCTGCTTTAGTAATTGATTAGAAGTGTGAAAAAAAATTTCTAAATTTATTTAAAATAACAAGAAAGCTGGGTCCAGAGTTTCAAGTCAATAGGTCCATTGGTTTTTTCATAAAAATTATACCCTCAAAAAAACAACAATACATGGTTTTATCAGATTTTAAGTTTCGACCTTATCTGGGCGTCCTGGTTTTTTTATCAATAAAAAAAACCAATGAAAAAATTATCTCCCAAACTATACAACCCAATAACGCTAGGCATCCGAGTTTTTTATAAGCAAAAAAATTTATAAACAAATTATCCCCCAAGCTTTACAACCCAATAACGCTGGGCGTCCTGGTTTTTCTATCAATAAAAAAACTAATAAACAAATTATCCCCTAAATTATACAACCCAATAACGCTGGGCGTCCGAGTTTTCTATAATTAAAAAAATTAATAAACAAATTATTCCCCAAGCTATACAACCTAATAACGCTGGGCATCCGAGTTTTTTATAAGCAAAAAAATTAATAAACAATAAACCCCTTTGCAGTAAAACTAAATAACGCTGGGCATCCTAATTATTTATAAATAAATAAATTAGTAAACAAATTATCTTCCAAGCTGTACAACCCAAAAATGCTAGGCGTCCGAGTTTTTTGTAAATAAAAAATTATTAAACAAGTTACTCCTTATCTGTAAAACTCAATAACGCTGGGCATCCTAACTTTTTTATCTAGATAACAAAACTAATAAACAAATCATCCCCTAAACTATACAACCCAATAACGCTAGGCGTCCTAGTTATTTTATGAATAAAAATACTAAATAACAAATTATCCCTCAAGCTTTAGAAGCCAATAATTTGAGGAGTACCGGACTTTTTAAAATTATTTTAACAATTCAATAAATGAACAGGCTTAATCGTTAAACCTAGTGAAAAATTTGGGGCTCTTAATAAACAAATAAATGATTTAATAGACTATCACGAGGCACTTATCTTTGATATTCAGAAAACTGCAGATGATATGTCCAGGATTAAAATACCGTTGACAACAACAAAAAAACAGACGCCCAGCGTTATGGTTGTATAGCTTGGATATAATTTGTTTATTAGATTTTTTTATTGTTTAAATAACTAAGATGCCCAGCGTTATTGGGTTGTTTAACTTATGGGTCAATAGTTAGTTAATTTTTTTTTTCATAAAAAATTCGGACGCCCAGCGTTATTGGGTTGTATAGCTTGGGGGATATTCATATAATTAGTTTTTTTATCGATAAAAAAACGAGGATGCCCAGCGTTATTGGGTTGTATAGTTTGGGGGATAATTTGTTTATTAATTTTTTTGTGTATAAAAAACTCAGACGCCCACCGATATTGGGTTGTTTAACTTGGGGGATAATTTGTTTATTAGTTTTTTTATTCATAAAAAACCAGGACGCCCAGCGTTATTGGGTTGTATTACTGGGGGAATAATTTGTTTATTAATTTTTTTAATTATAAAAAACTCGGACGCCCAGCGTTATTGGGTTGTATAGCTTGGGGGTTAATTTGTTTATTATTTTTTTTACTTATTAAAAACTCGTACCCCCAGCGTTATTGGGTTGTAAAATTAGGGGGTATTTTATTTATTTAATTATTAGTTCATAAAAAAAGCTGGGCGCCCAGCGTTATTGAGTTTTTTGTTTGCCTGATCTGTGCCGGAAGATTTTCAAATTTCGCGGTACCACCTGGGCCGGGATCGGTCACTCTGGTGCAGACGGGTGCACTGCACACAGGTGTAAACCAAGTGTAAACTGTAAGTTCTGTGATTACTTTGGTTCATTTAGTTTTGATATATTCTTCTGCTTTTTATTAATACTTGACTAAAATGCATGAAAACTACTATTTTTTAAAATATATTCATCAGTCTAAGCATGTAATTTTTCTTTTATTGATAATTAATTATCTTACTGGGTGACGGCAAGAGAGAAGCTTTCAGTGTTGGTACAAAAAGGAAGATGATTATAAGAAGAAAAGTAATCGACACGGTTGCTACAAGAACAGGATCTAATAAAGTACCCATATCAAGATAATTATTCAAGAAATTTCAGACAGTTGGGGAAATAATTTATTAATATTGAAGAAAGAAGAATTATTTATCACTGCCTGCTGCTTGTATGATTGCTTACTAAAATTTTTTTTTTCTTTGCATGTGCTGCATGAAATAAATAATTTAAAAAATTTAGAATTTCATTGAGGGAAATAAATTTTAAAGGTTATGAGAACGGGTGCATGTGCGGTTCGTGCATTTACTACGCGTGCGGTAGCAGACGACGCAAGGATCTGCTACACATGGTTAACGGGAGGAAAACGATTTTCCAAGTTTCCTGAAGTTATTTTTTAACCGATTTTCATCAAACAAGGCTTAAAAAATAGCTTAAATTATTGTCTAGCGCGCTACAGAGCGTTTTTTTACATTTTCCCTTTTATTTTTTTTTTATAGCCACTTTTTACTTCCAGCGCTGGTTACGTCTTCACCTTAATTTTTTTTAAACTCCCTTAAAAATACAGATATAAAAAAAAATTATTGCAGGACAATTTGGTTTGGAACAAGTGCTTTATATTCATATCATGATAATTAAAATTTATTTATTTTTACCTACTTGAAACTCACTTTGAAATCGTACGAATGTCTCACCTGCAATCATGGAATGGTACAGTCGGATAAGATGGTCAAAAGTGCCCCCACGGGAAACCCCAACAATATAGGTATATATCATTCGAAAGCGCATGAAAAAAGAAAATTTTTGGAGCAAATCGCTGCTTTCCATTCCTCCCGTAGGTACCGTAGGGTCTACAATAATGATCTTTCAACTTTTATTCATATCTCGTTACCTGTTAAGGATAGAAACATGCTGTTTGCGGCTAACTTTAAAAAAAAAAAAATTGGTATTTTTAAAAATTATCTTTGGCGCCGAATTTAAACGGTGTGGACCATTTTCAAATCTTTAAACCTTTAATTTGCGATTGAAAAAAAAAAGTAAGAGAAATTCCTCGTTAGGAAACAAAACATATGTCTTATTTTAACATAAACAAGCTGCTCTGATATTTTCAGATCTTTAAAAAGTGTGAAAACCACTTCTCTTACCAACTAGCGGGTGCATATTTAATCTAAATTAAAATTTTATACAGAGTGGCTATTAAGTAGCGTATGGGCTGAATAACTTGGAAAATATGCATTTTTTCTATAGCAAATATATAACGTAAGAGTTACTTTTTACACAATTTTGTATCAGATGGACAAGACAGAATAGACCCCGAGCGCTTACTCTGGGCCCGAAATCCATTTTTTTAAATGGAAACCCATATTTTTCACCCCAGATTCGGAAAAATGCGAAAATTTTAAGCTCCTGTAAGACTTTGAAAAATTTTTCTAGTACATTCTGAGGTCCCGTCGAGGGCCCAAAGAGCCCTTTAACAGTAGTACTCGAATAACTCGGAAAAAATACTTTTTTCGAGTACCCGAGCTCCAGCAAAGATTTTTTTTACAAAAATTTGGATCAGATGTGTCCGACAAAATAGGGCCCAAAAGAATAAGGACCAGGCCTTTACTTTAGGACCCAAAGAGTGTAAAGTAAAATCTCTTTAAATAAAACTGAAATTTAGAATCAAATAAAAAACTACTGGGACTTACAAGTAAAATAATAATTACAATGTTTTAAAGGAATTGCCTGAGTCTTGGTGGAGGTCCACAAAGCTCCACTAATGACATCTGAATAACTCAGGAAAAAACCCTACTAACGTTAAACTGACATTTGAAATAATTTTTTTATGAAGTTTAGCCTGTAGTAGGGCCCAGTAAATCACTAGGTGTGAGCCCGATGAGGATGTAAAATTATCTTTTTTTGGTATAAACTAATTATCAACTCAAATTTGAGAAAAACTCTAAAAAAAAAAAAAAATTTTCAAATAAACATTTCATAAAGAATTCATGCAGCCCTTAAGCCTGCAAACCTGAAAGCTTCATACGCTAAGTTCACAACCATCGAACCGGTAACCTCAAAGCCTTTACCCGTGAAAGCTATCAACTCTCGTGCCCAAAACATCATGACATTTATCCTCTACACCTACCCCTTCAGTCCGTAACCATGAAGCCTTTATCCTCCAAGCCCTTTACCCCTAAGCACACAATTCTCAAGCTTATAATCCCGAAGCCCATAACCGCTGAGCACCTAACCCTTCAGCTTACAACCTTCATCAAGTCCTTATCTACAAAACCTTTATTTTACCAGACTATAACCTCGAAGCCCTTAGCCCCCGAGCTTACAACTCCCAAGTTTTTCTAGCCCACAGACCCCGAAGACCTTAACCGCAAAGCCCCTAACTACAAAACCTTCATCTCTCAAACCCAAAACCTCTAAGCCCTTAATGCGAAGCCCACATTCTTTGAGCCCGCAACCTTAAAACATTTATCCTCTAATTCAACACCCCTACAGCCCGTAACCATGCACGTTTATTCCGTCCGCCCATAACCCGCCTATAGACCACTATCCCTCTAGCTCTCGAGCCCGTAACCCTGAAGGTCTCTTGCCCGAGACTACAACCTCAAAGCCTTTGTCTCCTAAGTCATTCATCCCCAAGCCCATAACCTTAAAGCCCTTTATCCTAAACCAACAACTCTTTAATCAGTGACCACAAAGCCTACACCCCCTAAGCCCATTACCCCAAAGACTTTACATTCGAATCTTTCGTTCCTTAAGCCCACAGCCCTTGAACCCATAATCACGAAGCCCTAACCTTTATATCAAGCTCATAACCCTGAAAACCTCATGCTCTGAGCTAGTTTAAAATTTTTTTTTTTTTTTTTCTACGGGACCTCAGAATGGACTAGAAAAATTAATCAAAGTCTTACAGGAGCCTAAAATTTTCGCATTTTTCCGAACCTGGGGTAAAAGTTTGGGTTTCAATTAGAAAAAATGGATTTCGGGTCCGTAGGGCCCACAGTAAAGGCCCAGGCACTATTCTGTCGGGCCCACCTGATCCTAAATTTTGTAATAAAAAACTTTGCTAGAGCAAGGGTATTCGAAAAAGTGATTTTTTCCGAGTTATTCAGGTATTAGCGTTAAACGGATCTTTGACCCCTCTACGGGGCTTCAGAATGGACTAGAACATTTTTTACAAAGTCCTACAGGAGCCTACTATTTTCCACTCTTTTCAAATCTGGGGTTAAAAGTATGGGTTTCCATTTGAAAAAATGGTTTTAGGGTCCGTAGGGCCCACAGTAAGGGCTCGAGCCCTATTCTGTCTGGCCCATCTGATCCTAAACTTTGTAAGAAGTAACTCTTACGTTACATGTGCTATAAAAAAATGCATATTTTTCAAGTTATTCAGCCCATCCGCTACTTTATAGCCACCCTGTATGTGCACAGTTGAACTACTACTTTTTTAAAGAATCATTCCATGTTCAACTTAATACTAGATAATCTAAACATTTTTTTTTATGAAGCCAGAGAAAGTAGTCACATTTTTTTCAAGTTACCCCTACTATATATATGTATAGGGTGACGCCAATTATTATACCAGTACATTTATCTCGGAACCAAAGCCTTGAGTGAAACAGATTTTAAGATAAAAGTTTTATGGTTTTAAGGGGGAAGTTCAATGGTGAACTTGGACTTGGACCCGACAAGTGGCTAGCCGTGGTATTCTTTATTTTATCCAAAGGAATGGACTAGAAAAATTTTTTAAAGTCCTACAGAAGCCTACAATTTTCCGCTCTTTCCGAATCTTTGGCCGAAATTTGCCCTACGCCAACTCGGCTGAAACTGCAGGATAAGGTGTCTTTTTTGATCCGAAAAAACATCCAGCAATTGTTTTTTCGATAAATTCATCAGCCGCGCACGCGCAGAGACATGTGTGTCCCATTTAAAGTACTTTGGAAACCACAATTTTAGGTAGTTTTTCATTTATTTCTCGAAAACCAGACTAGATCCATCTCTGAAATTTTAGTATGTTATGAAGACATGAAAAACTCAACTTATCAGGGTGATTCTTTGAAGGGGCCAGGTGGGCTACCCACTTATTAAGGCCTCTGAAAGACCCAAATTTTTTTTTTTTTTTTTCAAAAATTCATAACTTGGTCTCTATACTAATCATCCGATCAGAACCAGATTTTGCGCAAAATTTTTGTCTTTACTTATACTTTTTAGAAAATTTTTTGTCTCCTTAATATTAAGAATTTTTACTGGATGTAAATCGTCCATAACCTCAAAGTTTTGAAAAAAACTTGGATTTTTGGACTTTTCAATGCCGCTTTAGCCTTAAAGTATAACAAAAATATCTTTTATTTGATATGGTATATATTTGATTTATGCGTTTAAAGTCGATTTAATTCACTTAGAAGGTAAAAAATTGAGACAGTTCGTTAAAAAACCGTTCAAAACTGGAAAATTTGGAGCGTAAATCTCCACTTTTTTTTTTTTTTTTTTTTTTTTTAATATGCGTTTTTAGCTCTAGTTTACGCTGATATGTATTTTTATATACTTTTATTCAATATTTATTGTAAAAAAATTCATAAAACATAGAAAAATACAAACAAATGCCCCTTTTTTACTCAAAGAATATAGCCGGGTTAGATAGTCTAATCGGCCCCCACGCCAAACCCATACAATATACATATATCATTCGAAAGGGCATAAAAAAAAAATTTCGGGCGCAAACCGCAGCTCCCTATTTCCTCCCTAGGGACCGTAAGGTCTAAAATAGTGATTTTTCAACTTTAATTCATATCTCAGAACCTATTAGAGCCAGAGACATGCGGTTTGCGTCAAAATTTTGTTTAAAAAAAAAATAGTTCAGCGATATTAATATTGTTTTATTTTAACGTAGTATGCAGCGGCTAGGTGGCGATTTAGATAAAAATTTTTAATAATTTTGCATAAACAGTGTCTTCCACCACTTCAAAATATTTGAAAGTATTTGTAAAGCTATTTTTTCTTAAAATACATGACATTTTTTTTTACACAGAGATATGTGTCACCCTTTGTTTTTTTCGCATTTTTTTGGGAAAAAAATTCGAAAAACAGCCTTAACAATTTGAAATTGGCGTCAAAAATGATTTTTAAAAATATGGTTTAACTACATTTATTGTAAACAAAATGTTGTCGCAAACCGCGTCTTTTTAGCCCTCTTGGATTTCGAGATAAACAACAAAATTGTAAAATCACTATTTTTGACCACGCATGCGGTAGTGTGTGTAAAAAATTCTGGTTGGTGCCACAAAATTTTATTTTTTCAAGACCTTTTGAATGATATATTTCTTGTAGTGGTTCGCGCTGGGGGCCGATTCAACTATCTTACCCGGCTATACTTTTTCCGCTCTTGCTTTTTTATATGATTTATACATACATTGAAGAGAGTTGTCGTTGAGACCGATTTGACAATCTTGTACCGCTGAGACCTTCATTCTTTTTCGTCATACTGTGATTACGATTAATTTCATCACATCGTATGAAAAGTAGAATTTGATACGAGTGTTCCACCAGGGAACCTTGAAGAATCTCGGGTAACGGTTAACCTCGCTCTCGGTGCCTTTAAACCGCCCTGTCATAGATGGCACATCAGTGACGAAATCCACAATTAATCTGTCGATGTTCTTTACATAAACTGCTAACTTCTCATATAATCGCGATTTTCCAGTTATATGGTCATATCCCTTTTTTGATTTATATTAACAAGAATAATACAAGTTTTTTCTGCAGAAATAAATAATGCATTCGACGTTACAGTAGGTGTCAATTCGTAAAGTAAGTAATTGTTTGTTTCTTGATCATAAACAATAACTGAACAGTAAATATTATATGTACGTTAACATCTTAGAGTAGTGTTTAGTAAAAAAAATTATTTTTATTAAAACTTGATAATTTAAAAAATTTTAAAATAAATCGCAAGTTAAAGCTTTGAGGTTGGAGAGCTGCCGAATGTATATTGAAATACTTGGAATTTTTAATCGTATGAATTATCTGAAATGAAAATAAAAAATTTAATTCCTAATTCAAGATTTTAAAATAAAACTCCATTTTTAATTGATATTTTCTAAATCTATATCGATATTATATTCTATAAACCGAGATTCCCGATAGCGACATCGACATTTTCCAAAATATCGTAGTGTATTGATTTCGGGAAAGTCTACTTTTTACTGAATATTGTAACGATGCTCTTGTTCATGAGTACGTTTCAAAAATTATTTCTTAAAGATGTCTGATGGTTTCAGAAGAAAGGCAGGAATTTTCTCCATTATGATGACAAAAATATCTTCGGAAAAGTAGTATCGAAATAATTTTAATATTTTTATTTTATATTTTTCTTTATTATTTTTTTTTTCTAAAATCTCAACCGCGTTGAAATGCACTTACATTTACAAAATTCTGCTTTATCATTTTGACTAGTACATACGATAGCATTAAAAAAAAGATTTCTGTTTTTATTTAAAATTCGAATTTTAATATCCCTTGTACAAAACATTTTTCGCATTGACATTTTTCAAAAGAAATATTGATTTTTGTGCATGTTTAGTTGATAATGTCATACTTATGTAATAAAAAAACATGACAAGTATAAAGCGATTTTTAGATAATTAAATGAAGATATGATCGAAATTGACAGAATTCCTGAATTGTTTCTGATGCTACTGAACATACTCAAGTCAAAAATAGCCTTAAAAATATTAAATTTTTTTTTCCTTTCTTTTTTTTTTTTTTTTTAGCTCAGGCAAAGCAAAAAAACAAAATAAATCAGTTGGTTCGAGCAATGCATTTTTGATGGAAAATCATGTCGACACCAAAACTGATACTGCATGTTTAAACAGTAAAGAAATAAATATTACATATTTCTCAGATGTCGACTTAGATGGTCTGAAGGAAGAAAAAAAGTATCTAAATAATGATAGAAACGTGCGTATTTTACCATCAAACGAAAGTGTTGAAGAGATTCATAAAAGTAGTTTTGAGGCTTCTTGTCAAGATGTTGCTGAGAATTATTACCTTGAAGAGGAAATTATTGAATATGTGTCCTCAATGGAAAACGGTGCACAAATTGAAACTTTTGGTCTTCAAGAAAACACAATATCAAAATTCGCACATAATCTTGAAACATCTTCCAAGAATACTGGATCTGATAAAGCGATTTCCATATCAACAGTTAATTCGAAGAAAAGATCAACAACTTTAAATGAAGCTGTTGTTGATAACAAAAAAGGTGCATGGGCACTTCTACAGAATGTACGTTTAATAGTGGAGAAAATATTATATCGTCAGAATTGAAATGTCAAAGCAGAGAATCCAATGTTTGTACAAATAAAAATGTAGATGATAATAACATGAATAATAAAACGTCTGCTGTTTACGAAAGTACTAATAAAGCGTTTGATAAAATAGTCAAAGAAATACCAAAAGTAGTTCACCGACAAATTGTTGACTTTGACTATATTTGGTCACAATGCCAACAAACCTTCCCAGATTGCAAACTCAAAGATGTGAAACTAATTAATAAAACAAGAGTAGGCCTGCGTCATAGATTTCACTTTCAATGTACAGATTGTAAAAAAAAGAGTGTATTTGGTCAGAAGAACCAGATTCAAATGCCTTGGAATTAACAGAAGCGTCAGTATTGGCCTCACTCAAATGTGGACATAGTTTTGCAGGAATACAAGAAATGTTTTCATGTTTGCATTTAGATTACATAACGTTTCCTACTTATAAACACCATCATGATATTTTATACTCGAAAATTTCAGAACTATTTGAGATCACCATGAAAACTGCTGCCGAAGAGGAAGCAATGATAGCTAGAGAAAAAAAAGACCTTACTGAAATCGGTGATTATCCTCACATAGGTGTAAGAGGAGATGGCACTTGGGGAAAAAGATCATACGGTAATCAATACAATTCTCTCTACGGAGCAGCAGTACTTATAGGAGTTAACACTAATAAAATACTACATATGTCTGTGTATAATAAGCGTTGTGCGATTTGTGATATGGCTGATAGAAACGAAATAGATCGTCCAAAGCACGCATGTTATAACAATTTTCCACGAAGTAAACCTTTGACGGCCATGGAGGCAAAAGGTTTACTCGAAGGTTTCAAAAACAGTATTGCAGATCGTGGATTGGTGTACAAGTTCTTTATTGGAGATGGTGATAGCAACTTTATGAATCAATTAATCAATAACAACTCCTACAAGCACCTTAAAGTTTATCCTCATAAAATTGAGTGTACAAATCATTTGTATCGCAGTCTATGTAAGAAACTTAATAATGTATCAAAATTAACACAACGTCGAGGGCAGAAAAAAATATTAGGATTTGTTACAATGCGTTCATTAGTCCAAAAAAATTACTTGAAAATCAAGACTGAAATTGAGAAAGCAGTCAATAGAAGACTAGCAAGTGACTCTCCATGGAAAACAAAATGTGAAGAATTACGTCGAGATATATTGAATGTACACAAACATGTTTTTGGGCAGCATGCTAATTGTAAAGCACGAGGATTTGATTGTGATGAAAAAAATAGTAAAAATTTTATGAAACATTTAAGGTACGTTGGCTTGTTAGCACCTATTGAGGTCGCAGTAAGATATATAAGTGGCCATGCTGAAAGTTTACTCTACAAAGAAGATACAAATTTAGTTGAATCGTTCAATAGTTACATAGCAAAGACTATAGGTAACAAAGCCCGAAATCTAAGTCAATCTAACCAATATAATAGTAGATGTAAAGTGGCAGGAACACATTTTAACAGTAAAGAGTATGGTCTCACAACGATTTATACGTTTCTTAAAAAAGATGTTACTTATGTAAAAGTTTTAGAAGACAAGCGAAAAGATAAAAACGATGAAGAAAAAAAAATAAGAGCATTGGAAGTAAGGAAAAAAAAGCTTGAAGTCGGCAAACCCGATGCAAATTATGGTGATAAATGCGACAAACCAGATAAATCTCCTGAAGAAATCGAAAAAGACAAAATTGAACATGCTAATTATTTAAAAGACAGTCAAAAAAATCGAGTTCAAATCGAAATTGATACTGTAACGTGCGTGGACCACCCAATTTAAATTTTTTTTTCTCTTCTGAGAATTTACATTGCTTTATTTCAGTTTTTTTCTGTAAGTTTTTTTTTTCTCTTGACGATTTTCCTTTTTCAGTTCGCTTTAGAATTGTCCTGCTCCCAAAAAGAGCAGGAAGACACGTAAATACACCGACCCAGGAATTTTTTTTTTTTTTGGTAGCTTTGGTACCGAGGGCCGACTCGACTTTTACGACCGTCTAGTTGAGGCCTATTGTTATACGGCAGATGCCTAGATGAAAATCGCAAAGGCTTGCGGCGGAGGAGTCGTTCGAGACTCCCCCTCGGGTGAATCTTTGTCGCGACACTTTACGACCTTCTTTACTTAGTTTGAAAATTTTGTCTCATTTCTGAAAATTCCTGCGTCGGTAAAAATAAGGAAAACAAGATTCGGTTAAAATAATTTAGTTTAATATATTTTTTTTGTTTCTTTTTCTTCATCATTTAGGGTTAAAATTATACATTAACTAAGAGTTTTTTTTGTATAATCATTTTAAATAATCGAATGTTCTAAGGCAATCATTCATTAACTCTTACTTAGTATAAGCAAAACAAACGAAATTTTTTTTAAGAAACACTTTGTAATTTTATTTGTAAGAGCTTAAAAACCACTCACGAATGGAGTTGTTATTGTTATTAGTCTATTTTTCTTAAATTTCTATTTTTCCGAAAACCAGCATAAAAAAAAAAAAACTCTCCATTGGTAAGTGGGGACTAGACTCTAAACCCACAACCTGGACTGAAGGGTGGAGTGAAAAGGTGGGGAGGGTCAATGAGGAGGTCAGGAGGATGCCTACGCTTTCCCTAATTGGGGAAAAGGAAAATTGGGATGGGCCCAGGGGTGCAAGACAGCGCCGCCTGGATCTGGCCCCTGTCCACCTGACCCTGCGAGCAGAAGTCACTTTTCTGTTCGCAGGTCAAGGAGCAACATCGGACACTTCCCTAAGGCCTTGTGACTGTGTGGCGACTCCGTGGACTTCGACGTTGAGAATCACCAGTCTCCTTGGGGCAGACTCATTCTCCTGGGATCCTTAGCGGCTTCCCTCACTTCACTCACGCCTTCTCCTAGCCAGGAGTTGTAACATTAAAGAAAAGGTAAATAAATTAGTTAAATTGGTAAATAAATCAGAAGTTTTTTTTTCTTTTTTTTTCTTTTACAGTTCGCTAAGCGAAGCAATTCGCTATTCGAAACATTTAATACAAATATAAATTTTCTTTTATTATTTTATATTGTTTTTTTTTTCAAGCGAAGCAATTCGCTAATCAAACAATTTAATTTAATGAACTTAAAGCGAAGCAATTCGCCATTCAAAATTGTTTCTTAATCAAATAAAATTTAAAGCGAAGAAATTTGCCACTTGTTATTTGGGATCATTAATTTAAAAATATAAATTTTCTTTTATTATTTTATATTGTTTTTTTTTTCAAGCGAAGCAATTCGCTAATCAAACAATTTAATTTAATGAACTTAAAGCGAAGCAATTCGTCATTCAAAATTGTTTCTTAATCAAATAAAAGTTAAAGCGAAGAAATTCGCCACTTATTATTTGGGATCATTAATTTATAAATATAAACTTTTTTTTTATTTTATTTTTTTATTATTTTATATTGTTTTTTTTGCAAAGCAATTTGCTACTTAAACAATTTAATATAATTGACTTTAGCGAAGCAATTTTCTATTCGAAAAAGTTTCTTTAAAAAAAAATAAAAATTAAAGCGAAGAAATTCGCTATTTAATTTTGAAATTTTAGTAATTACAATACTTTTTGTTTCTAAGCGAAGTAATTCGCTATTTAAATAATATTTATAAAAGGTGAACATTATAGGTGTGGATTTACTTAAGTAATTTAGAGCACGGACCGGGCCCCCGCGCAACTGAGGATAAGTGCTTAGCTAACCGCTCGGCGAAGCACTGATCCTGCGTGTATTTACTATTTGGTTTTGTTTTACTCTTAAATAGTTTTTCTTTTTATTAATAATAAATAACATTAGGCAGATGCCACAAAAATTTTGGTGACAGCGGTGGGATGCTCAATCCAGACTGTAGTCTTTTCCTTTTGTAAAAATAAAATCCAAACACGCACCCTCGGAGGAAATTTTTAGATTTGTTTGAATTACACCACCACTTTGGACTGGTGATTTTGCGGATGGAATGCAAGAATAATTTTCTTGGGAAGGAATTTATACCGTAGACTTCTTGAGAGATATTTTCCTTTTTCTTACAAACACTAACACGCATGGGAATTTTTCTTAAATTATACTGGCGGTAGAACCAAATATTTTAAGAAACTCCAAGTTAGTTAAGAAACATTTTAGGACACACTTTGTTTCGCACTTGCTAGGCAAGCTAGGTACATTATAAATATAATCCACACTTTCATTTTTTTTGACACAATAGTTATCTAGCGTAGGAGCCAAAAGTTTTCTTTGTTTCTAAATTTTCAGTTAGAACCTCAAATTTCTATACATTTTATTTTATTTTTATACATATATACACCCCTTAGTTTAACCTAAAATCTAATTTTAAATTACTCAGTTAGAAGAATATAACCTTGATTTAGAAATTTTAACTTTTAAATTTTAAATAGAGTGTTATATATATATATATATATAATTATTTTTACCTTAAAGCAAGAATAAAATTTTAGCTAAAGTAACTCTGATTAATTTTCAATAATAAAGGAAAGATCAAGTTTATAAAAACAGTAAAGTTTTGCATTCATTAAAATATTAAATTTAGTGGTAAATTAGGGAAGTAATTCCCACCTTTATTTTTTTTGTCAAATTAGAAGTTTAGAAAAGAAAACAGTTTAAGAATAAAAATTTTAAATTTTAGTTTAGTTAGAATTATTTAGTATATTGTACTAAGTTAGAATTTACACCTAGACTTCAATAATTATTACATAGACACTTGGACGGTAGACCTTAGTGACACTAGGAATACAACACACACTTTACACACACTTGAATCACTGTTGGGAGACAGACGTCTGGGGTGTAGTCAGCAGTGGATCCGCTGTAAAATCCCTGATCCGGTGTTCGAGTTTATCCTGACACTGAGAACCCGCAGCCAACCTCAGAAAACACTCGTAGGACAGGAAAACAGCATCCACAGGCAGCGTGGATAGTTGACTTGCTTCCTGTTGAGGGTAGAATCAAGTCGAGTAAGGCATGATGATCATATAAATTTTAGTAAGGAGAGGGTAAACATTACCTCAGGACGTTGTTTGTCATTTGCCCTGTTGTCAGCTTTGTAGTCATATAACCTAGAATAGGTAATTATTTAGTATCAAGTTTTCACTGGCATCAATATATATATATTTGTTTATAGAAAATATTTATGTGTATAGTAATCACCACTTTTCACTTGATATATTTTCTCGCTTTTGTGTTGTGCAGAACTAGATAAGGGTAATTAGACTTGTTTTAAGTAGTGTAGCCTTCGCATTTGTAAGGGGTATAATTTTGATAGCAATTTACCTTTTATCCAGCACTCATACTGTAGATCTAATCAGTTGTCTGATCACCTTGCTCGGGGACAGACAGGTAACTATTTTAAGGTTGAAGGACGGAAATATTACCGCTCCAACCTATTGGGGTTTTCCAAACCTCCTCACTAAAAGGGTAGCTTATAAGGATATAGAAATTCCGTTGGGGAATTGCGTGACTTGGCACCATAATCCCTGGGAGGAATTCAAGGGTTGCGCAGTGAATCGCAACGGCGCTCATAGACTCGCTTCATCGCCATATCCTTTTGCAGAGTTAGATAGTTTCTCCTCCCCAATTCTGCCATCATCTTGACAGGCGTTTTTACAGACTAGTGGAAACCGGCTGACATTCTTTGTTTTGGAATCATGAGGGACTAATTTGACCATGCCAGGTTTGCAGGAATCAAACCCCGTGATTTCCGAATTAAAAAGGTTGGACGAAAAGATCGAACCAGTCCTGATCAAAATAGACTTGTGTGAAGACCTGGTAGAAAACCAACAGATACTAGTAAATCTCTGCATTGACCTGGTAAACAAGTTGCATTTTGAGGTAGGACAGTTGAAGGCTAGGGAAAGCCAACACTTACGTAGAATTGTGAATCTGGAGCGAAAACTCGGCGGCGTCATTTGGCATACCTTAAAGGGTTCAGTAAACTAAATAAATACCCGGAAGTCAATGGTATAATTGACACTTCCAGCGGAGTTTTAGACGATCAGATCGAGAGTTTGAATGCTCTTTTCGAGAATCTGACGTTGTGTTAGACACTTGGGTCTGGTTTGGGAACCTTATGGATAGGAAGATCCACCCAAGTTCAAGTTTAACGCAAGGATTCTCTACACAAAATCGCGAGTCAGCTCGTCTAGGGGAATCTCCTGATCTAGACTAATACTCCGAGGCCCCTGGTCCTTTCCAAAGGACAAACCGACCAGAAGGTTCAGAAGATCATCTGAACGAGGTGTCGACGTTGGAAGATCTAGCTTGTCAGTCCATTTTTCATAGGCATCGCGAAAATTGCTTTAGTCTGTGCAGAGACTTGTATGGTACTCCCTATTTTCCTGACTTGTTCTACTTCACCCGTGAAAGGGGGTTGAGCGAGGGAAGCTTGGAAGAGATCACCTTGGTTGAGGGCAGGAAAATAACGGTTTTGAGGTTGGAAGACGGAAACCTTACCGCCCCGACTTATTAGGGTCTACCAAACCTGCTCACCAGGAGATTAGCTTGGGAGGAGGTGAGAATTCCGACGGGAGACGGAGTATTTTGGTGTTACAACGCATTTAGAGAATTTCCCAGCTGCGCATTTAGCCACAATGAAGCTGATGTATTCGCTTAACCTTTTTACATATTACTACTTCAGCCCCGTGTCCTACCCCATCGAAGTCTCCTTTCTATGGAGATAGGATTCCCCTACTACGTGGACGATTTGCTCATCTACCGCGTCAGTGAAAGAGAGACTTGTGACACAAAGGACATTTGGTTATCGTTGGAGAAAGCGGCTTTTGAAACTGTCTTTCGTGAACACGTGAGAGGGTGTAAACCCTGTGCATAAAATTATCACGCACTAACTACTTCCTCAAATCAGTGGTTTTCACAAGCAAGACAGGTTTTAAGTGCCAAGAACGGACCCTTACGTTAAATTGCGGAACACGAATCTCCTACCTTGATCTGGGGAAAGGTAAAATAACAGCTCCAACTTTTGCACACCTACCTTCCACGTTTGGCAGATTAACCTTTGAGAGAAAAGTCAGGTTGCCAACGAGTGACGGTGTCAATATTGAGTTACATCGGTACAAGAAAGGGATCGCTGTGAACAAAGTCACAGCCCAGAAAATATCCGATCCCAATAAAGACCTGAAATTTTTCTTGCTCATTGCCCAAGGTTTTCGCATACCTGAGGATTTCGATTTTGGTATTGAATTCACTCGTTTAGGTCTCTAGCTGGACTATAGAATAACACTTGAATAGTTTTAGTCCGCAAGGTAGTTTAGTTAGGAAGGTACAGCTATCAACGAAGGAAGGTTTCACTACCCCATGATCTCAACTCCCGTAGGTTTTGGAGCCGATCGAAATCTGGCCCTGCAGTCTCACACTGGTGTCGACTTTATAGATCTTACTCAACTCTTTTCGTAATTAGTTTTTAATATTCTGCATCTTTTTTTTTTTGCTCAGAACATAAAGGGTTCATTGTTGATATGACTGGGGGACAGGGAGATGCCCAGTGTCAGGCAGGAGGTCATGGCGTGAATGACGAAGAAAGTAGACGCTTCGTCAATTCTATGAATGCAATGTCAATAAACTTCACAATTCAAGCCGCCACTGTCCACATTCCATTTTTCGATGGCAAGAATGTCCTGCTTCGACGTTTCACACAAGAGGTAGAGAACGGAAAAACATTGCTTGGTCCCGGGCAAGACGCACTTTATCTTGCGGCTGTTAAAGCCAAGGTGACCGGACTAGCCCGTGACAGCATCGAAGGCATGGAAATAACCAACATCGAGAACCTTATCAAAGAATTGAAAAAGTATTTTTCACCTGCTCATACGTATACGGATTACGTGATTGAATTACAGCGTGCACGGATGGAACGTGGCGAGTCAGTCACCGATTTTTATCTGAGAATCAAACGATTGCAAAGTTCTGCACAAGCCGCATTAATTAGCGAATACGGTGAGGCTAATAACTTAAACTCACCTATCTTGCGCGACACTGCAATTATGAGTTTTACGACAGGTTTGTCTGATGAAATTGCATATGGTTTGACCCTCGAAGCTCCGACTACCCTGGCTACTGCTTATGAATTGGCAACAGGACTCGAAAGACGAGCCTTGAATCGCCAGGGGCGTACATATGATAATTATCCATCTCGTTACTTGAAACGAGAGGACTCACCCCAATCATCCCCCCGTTATCAGCGCCCTCAATCACCTGAGAGGACGTATTACCAACCTAGGCCACCATCGCCTAGACCTTACGAAATGTATGAACCTGGGAGAGATTATTATCCACCCCGTAGAGTTAGTCCACAACCCCCGAAAAGTATATTGCGTCGTGAAGACGAGCCCAGACGCAGCAATGACCAAAGTCGCTACGAGAGAGATTACCGTAGAGACCCAAGTCCTGCGAGACTTGAGTATAATTTTAGGAGGGACAAAACTCCCCCTCGATCACCCTCCCCTGGATATCGTCTTCGGGAACAATCCCCAGGTCGCTATGGTAGTGAGAGGCCGAAGGATGATTATCGACAGAGAGAACCCGTCTCAGGCGGTAATCCACCTCAGCCAAGACCAAACTCTCCATCGGCTCATTTAAACTCTCAGGGGGCTCAGCGAGATAGCTCAACGCCGAGCCAAACCCACAAGTCAGAGCGCTCGATCAGGTTCGACAATTCGACAAAAGAGTGACCGTGACTCGTTCACAGCCTTCAGCCCCGATCGTGAGACTGATTCTTCCGGGATTGAATAAAAAGGCCGGGAATTTCCTGATCGATACCGGATCAGATATAAATCTGATTAGCATCGATGCCTTGCGTGAGCCTGATCGGTTTGATATCCTTGAAATCACCGGAAACAGAAGTTCAACTTTGGGAACGGTGCTATTCCCATTTCGAAGCAATACCCATGAATTTCATGTTACTGATTTGTCATTGCCAGATAAGTGTGAAGGGATAATCGGTACCGAGTTCTTATTATCTGAAGAGGCGGAGGTATCATTTTATCATAAAACTCTTGTGACCAAAAGTAACCCGGTCAGACCGATACCTTTTCTGTCCTACCAAACTCAAGATTACCCTGGTAGAGTGCTCATGATTAAGGCACGCTCAAGAACAGCCGTCGAAATCCCTCTTTGTAACCCTGATGTCGAGGAAGGCCTTCTTGGCAAGGTTGACCTACCTGAAGGTTTATACTTGGGTAACGCCGCTGTTAAAAATAACAATGGGAGTTGTATTGCCTTTGTTATCAATACCACTCAAGACGACATGAATGTCTACATACCCCCGCAAGAGATTGAACCTTTTGATGAGGATGACATGTTTGATGACTTTCGCGATTACGCATTTCCAGAGGAGGAACCACCACCAAATCGCGACAGACTTACGGAGATAATCCAAAGCCTTCGTCTTGATCATTTACCTCCTGGTGAGACTGAAAGTGTCTTGAACCTCATTCGCGATTTTCCTGACATCTTTCACCTCCCGAATGAACACCTGCCTGCAACTAATATCTGCAAACACAAAATTCCTACCACAGACGAGCTACCAATCAATACTCGCCAGTATCATTTCCCTCCCATTCACAGGGAGGAGATAACCAAACAAGTGGATCAAATGCTGGATGCAGGGATAATACAACCCTCCTCGTCCCCATTTAATTCACCTCTCTGGGTAGTCCCCAAGAAAAAAGATAGTAAAGGTAATAAAAGATGGCGTCTTGTGATAGATTTTCGTAGGCTTAACGAAAAAACAATAGGAGACGCCTATCCACTACCCAATATTACCGAAATTCTCGACCGATTGGGTGGTGCAAAATACTTCCCGGTCTTTGATCTCGCTAGCGGTTTCCATCAAATCCTTATGGATGAGGAAGACCGACCAAAGACAGCTTTTAGTACTCCTGGCGGTCATTTTGAATACGTCAGAATGCCATTTGGCCTTAAAAACACCCCTGCTCAATTTCAAAGAGCAATGGAAATTGCATTATCTGGAATGAGTGGGCTGGAGATTTTTATTTATATCGACGACATTGTAGTTTATGCTTGTTCTTTGCAAGAACTCGAACTAAAGTTGCGAAACTTTTTGGATTGCTAAGGAAAGCAAACCTCAGACTTCAGCCTGACAAGTGTGAATTTTTACGTCATGAGGTTTGTTATTTGGGCCACATCATATCAGATAAGGGAGTAAAACCTAATCCTGATAATATTGAAAAGGTTAAAACCTTTCAACCCTCTAAAACACAGACCAATGTCCGTGAATTTCTTGGACTTGCCAGCTATTATAGGCGATTCGTTCCGAATTTTTCGAAACGAGCAAAGCCACTTAGTGATTTGCTAAAACAGAAGGTAGATTTCAACTGGGCTCAGAGCAACAGAAGAGCTTCGAAGATTTGCGAGATTAATTATGCACGGAACCCATTTTGCAATATCCTGATTTCACCAAACCTTTCGTATTGACCACTGACGCCTCGAACGTCGGAATCGGCGCTGTCCTAAGTAAAGGACCCATTGGTCGTGACCTACCCATAGCTTACACCTCCCGAGTTCTGAATAAGGCCGAGATGAATTATTCAACGACTGAAAAAGAGTGTCTTGCCGTGGTTTATGCAGTAAATCATTTCCGACCATATTTATTTGGGAGGGAATTTGTGCTCGTTACCGATCATCGACCCCTGATATGGTTACATAATGTGAAAGACCCGAGTTCTCGGTTGGTTAGATGGCGTTTACGGATGTCAGAATATCAATATCAGGTTGTTTATAAGTCTGGTAAGACAAATCTGAATTCCGATGCCTTATCGAGAAACCCGTCCGGGTCCGAAGTCAGAGTTTACCTTATCGAGAGAGAACCGATGGGAGAAAACTCTCCCCCAAAGCGCAAGCCTGGGAGACTTCGGAAGGGGGAAAAGGAACGGGTTAATACGGAACTACAATCTTCAACTTCTTCAGCTCCAGAACAACCCTATATCAGCCGCCTGAGACCTCGTGATAAAATTTCTAAACCAGTTAGGTTTGGTGGGGGAATTTCTTCGGAGGACGTGGTTGATGAGGATGGTGAGAAAGGAGGGGAGGGAGAGGTAGAACGACCACCGATACCGACCAGAAGAAGAAGTCAACTGCCATCCTCGCTTGACCTGCCGTTCTTTTTGACACCGCTTGAAGGTCAGGGAAGACAATCATCTCAGCCTACCCAGGATGACTTGAAACCTGTCCAACTTTTCGAGGAAGACAGTGAAAGCTCCGATAGAGAAGAGGAGGATGAAGAGTCCCTTCCTGATATCGAAGATCTGGAGGCAAAATTTGAAAGATTGGAGGAAGGCACAGAAAAGTTGAAAACTCTTACTGAAGAGTTGAAAAGGAATAATAAAGTAATCAAGGAAGCCCTGAACACCTTGGACTTTTCGAAAATTCTACCTTTTCCCGGTCAGAATGCAGAGATTGATGACAACGAACAACCTGTTGCAGCATCAACCCCTATGGGCAAGGCACGGTCAGATCCTTCAAGCTCTGATCAACCGACTGCACCTGGGAAGAAAGGGGAGGATACCCACACTGAGAGTAGCTTTGGGAATGAAGTCCCGGAGGTCCCCAGGTTACCCCTGTCAGAGTCCATCCCGTATGAAATTTCTCCGACAGTGTTCGAACGTCCTGGGGAGAATATCAGGGGTACGACCGAACCATTGACTTTTAGGAGGGACAATTATGTCCACTTCTTAAGCACTGATTGTGAACTTGTAAGACCGGTGAGCAAACTTCTTAACGATCTTCAAGTGATTGACGTTCAGGTAATGAAAATCCAAAATCCTGTAATTGGACAGATATTGACGACAAACAACGGAAAGTATAAGATTTTCCATGTTTTCTGCAAGGAGAACTACTATGATCAGTTGGAGGTGGAAGATATGTCCGAATGTATATCCTCCTTGCATGATGCTGTCCAGAACCTTGGGATAGATAGTGTGAGGCTTTCTAGAGTGGGGGACGACACAGAGGAGTTACCAAAGGGTGAACTCCTTAACCTACAGAGGGAAGTTTTTAATGACAACCATGTGAAAGTCACACTTTGCTACGGGTTGAATACAATACCGGATGAAAATTCCCGTGCGGAAATTATACGCGAGGCTCACGATAGTATTGTGTCCGAGCACAAAGGTGTCACACAGACATACAAGAGAATTCGCGAACGATTTTATTGGCCTTGCATGAAGAACGATGTAACGGAGTACGTGAGGACATGCCCTAAATGTCAGACGCGCAAGTTAACGCGAGTAAAGACCCGCATGCCAATGGTTATCACTGATACGCCTTTGAATCCACTCGACAAAGTCGCGATCGATACCATCGGACCCTTACCAATTACCCTGGATGGTAACAAGCATATACTTACTATACAATGTTTATTGACAAAATATTGCGCTGCTGTACCGGTACCCGACATTAAGGCAGTAACGATAGCTCACGCGCTCGCGAGTAAGTTCATTTCTACTTACGGTGCCCCAAAGATTTTTCTGTCAGATAAAGGTACCAGTTTCCTGAACCAAGTTTTTCGTGACTTGACTCAAATTTTCAAGGTGAAGCACATCACTACTTCCGGTTATATGCCCCAATCAAATGGAAGCCTAGAGCGCAACCATATTGTATTGGTAGAGTACCTGAAGCAGACGATTGCCTCTTTTGATGATTGGGACAAGATGGTAAACTTCGCCATGTTCTCATATAACACCTCAACACATGAGTCGACGAATTTTTCACCGTATGAAATGGTTTTTGGTCGCAAGGCTAGAATACCCAGCGCTTTTCCCGACGAAAAGACGCTTGAAACCTATTCCGATTACGTGGTCGAGCTTGTGGAGAGATTGACGGAAATTCAAAAGCTCGGAGCAAAAAACTTAAATTCAGCCAAATTACGCGAGAAGAGATATTACGATAGACATTTGAATATCCCAGACTTTCGGATCGGAGACAAGATATTAGTCCTACGGGAACCCAAGAAGGGCAAATTTGACGATCAATACTTCGGTCCTTTTACTATCGTGGAAATAACTGAACGCGGAGACATAATATACGTAGACCAAGACGGCGTACGATACTTACGACACCCTAGTAAGGTTAAACGCTTCCTTACGACAGAACTTTGAATCTTGTGAGCCAATAATGAGTGTTAGCTAGAAATTAACCCTATCATTTATAATCAATTATCTGTAAATCCAAACCATTATGGGGGAGGATGAAATAACCCCTCCACAATGATTGAACAATTCATTTACTCTTTAATTATATAATAAATATACCCATATGAATCATTTTGTAAAGGTATTAGGGGAGGAATATAGTAACGAACCTAGATCAGGTATGATCAGATCGCGCTCATGCGGTGTTCTTGACATTCTCGCAATTTCCTGAATTTGAGGGTGTGTGTTCCCTCAACTACAAAGAAAGAAAGAGAAAGAAAGAAAAGAATGAAGAATAAATAAATAAATAGAACCCCTCAAATTTAATGCACCATCTAAAGGTTGATAATGATGGTTACAGAACGTTACGAGAGAACTCATCATGATAGTCTCTTTGTTGGCTTTCTCCACTTTGTGTTGGATGGCAGCAGGACAAACGCTGATTGGTTATGACTGCGGAAAAGGAGTTAATATAACTCGGACGTCTTTGCTAGACGTTCAAGAATGCGATATGCCTAATGGCAAAGTCGACCACTCGACGAAAGCTATTCGACTGTATCAATTAAGAAAATACGATACAATTGAAGTAAGACAATGTAAGGTTTTTGTAACCAGGAAAATAAAACATTGCGGCATAATTAGTCAGGACACTTCCGATTTCGGAGGAGACACCGACAGACTTCGAACCTTGACCGATGAAGAATGCGACACCATGCACATTCACGGCTCTTACAAACACCAACCCAACATAATCATTACCGATTTAAAATCTAATGAAACTAGATACACAATAGTCGTAGTTGCCGGAAGCCGAACAGCCGATGCTTCCTGCGAAGGAACAACCTATGCTACTGGTCAAGCTACGTACAGCAATGTCGTAGTCCAGGAAAAATTACATATTACCCTGAGCAAATACATTGCTCTAGTTGATCGCAGCAAGAACGTCCTTCGATTAGCATCAGGTATGACATGTCCACTAAACAAGAAAACCTGCATCGACAATATAGGTGGGCATACATTTTGGGAAGACATCCCCGTAAACATCTGTGACCTGACGGATACCCATGAGGTATTGTATGAGGGCCCTGCAGATAAAACCTACATAGACTCGAGTATTGACCGACCTCTTTACACTGTAAAATCTGGACAATCCACCTTTTCTCTACTCACAACAGGGGAGAAAGATGTCTGTGGACACCCAATATACACGACTGAACCACCCAGACTTTTCATTAAGGAATTGAAAGGGGCCGAAGCAGTTGCCCACCGAAAACCACTGGTAGAGAACATCGATATTATTACATATATTAATTCAAAAATCGTTTACGTAGAGAGGCATACGCGCAAACAGATGGACTACCTTTATTATGATGTAATAATGAGGAAATGTAGCCTTGAAAGGAAGGTACTTTTAAACCTCCTCTCTATCGCATCTATAAAACCAGATGAATTTGCTTACAACCTAATGGGAGGACCCGGCCATATGGCCGTAGTAACGGGTGAACTCATTAGAATGATTAAATGTGTTCCAACGCCCGTAACGATACGCCGGACTGAGCCGTGTTATCTGGAACTCCCGATACACCGAGAAAACAATACAGTTTTCTTGACCCCCAAAAGCCATGTCATAGTTCGCAGAGGAACAGAAGTTCCTTGCGACGATACGATACCACCAGCTTATCGTATCAACAACAATTGGTACGAAATTTCTCCAAAGCCTTTCAAAGTACCAGCAGCCGAGGTTCTTAAGCCCACCATCACTAACATGTGGCAATACGAGGACCCTGGCTCGTTGGCCACCAATGGGCTCTATAACTTGAAAGAATTGGAAGGGTTGCAGGAAAGGATCCTGTTTTCTATGGAACAACCCTCCGTGGTGAATGTAATCGCCCGAGGCACTACCAGTCAATCGGTTGAAACAGAAGGTGTCTCTGTCGAACACCTCTTTTCCGACGAGTCCTTCCATCTCATCATTGACTCATTTTGGAAAAGAACCTGGACCAAATTCACCATCTTTGGAAATGCAATAGCCGGGATTATAGGTGTCTTATTGATCCTAAAAGTCATCAAAGGGTTGATAGACACTTTATTGCAAGGATATGCTCTCCCCCGCGTATATGGATGGAGTATCAAGCTACTGGGGGCAATCATGGCCTCGGTAACACAATTGTTACTCCATATGGCCGCAGAACCACGACCAACCCCACAGGAATGCGTGCCCTTGCGGAATGAGCCGGGAAAACCCCAAGAGATTGCAGAAAACCCCAATCCAACACCAACTGTCCGCGAGTTGCTTAATACCATGGTTTAGGGTATTCGTTACGCCTCTGCGAAAATAACATCTATATTTAAAATAATGTTAAGATAAGATAATCAACGGATTGTTAATTTTAAGCATCATTGTATCCTCTAAATTCTAATATTTGAAAGACGAACACTCAATTCTTGCTCTGTAGACAACCATTATTTTTATTTTATTTTTATTTTTTTTTTTTTTTTAACCTTTTCTTTGTGTGATTTTTTTTTGTTTTAGATTAAAATTCTTCCGAAAATTTATCAAAGGGCGCCTGTTATGGGCCCCCAGATCAGAAATGCCAACCGAACTCTTATTAAGAAGAATGGGAAACGAGCGGGGGAGTCGGTTGCATTCAAAACCGCCGCAAGTGATTGGGTGATAAACCAACGGACACTTGGGAGGTCGGTTACCACCATCGATTTCATTTTTGAAATGGTTGGATTAGATAAATTCCCTTGTCAATCCGCTAAATACCTAAGACGACATCCGACAGAAAAGCCCCAAATATTCTCTAGACCACCTCCTACCTTAACCAAACCTATGAAAGAAATAAGACTCCCGGTTGATCCCATTGAGTCATTGTCAACAGACTCACAAAATCTAGAACAACCCAACTGTCTAGCAACGTCCGACATGATACCATCCCTATCAGGCGTTTGCGTTAATGAACCACAAAGGCACACCAAACCTCCACCCGACATCCCTGCGATAGACACTCGAGATGATGAATCTCCTACAGAATTTTATGTACCACGACCAATTGTAGCTCTGCACCACAGCGAGACATCACCTTTCGTAAGCTACAAACCTACCCCCATCAAACCCAAAGCTTCACCTACTTTGCAAAGCATTGAGGCTAGGCTAAGTAAGATAGAAAACCAAGCCAACAAAACGCGAGAGATCATAGAAAATCCCTATGGAATTAAATATAATCTCACGGCTATCCTTATAAACCACATTCCTTCAATCCGTTCTAGATGGAATCTCGAGGCATTAAAACACCAGGCTCGGTGGAGTTTTTCAAAACAGGAGACCACCAATGCTCAATGTACCTTCGAGAGAGGGAAGGCCCATAAGATCGGGACCCAGAATAAACAACGAAAATAAAAACAGGGCGCTCAGATCAAAGCCCACGAGAGATCTGATAACCAGAAAAGAAGGAGGGTCCAGAAAAACATTCGTTTGGAAATCAATAGCCTCCGGATCGAATAAGGAACCTCCCAAGAGAACAAGAAGTCGGTCTCCTCTGAAGAAACGATCACCTGAGAAGAAAATCCGGAAGAGAAAATTAATAACTGAGTTATTTGAGGTTATACCCGCAACTTCATCTCGTACGGATTTATCTCCTCCAGAAGAATCCGAACGATCATATACTCCTCCGTTAAACCATAGTTCCCCAAGATCTCTAATGGAAAAGAAAGAACAAGGAGAGAGAGACTGCAACCCTCCCGTCGATGTAACACCCCGAACAGAAGGACTTGCAGCTGAATTTGACTTCGTAGAGGTAAGGATGGCTGTAACACCTGATCTCACACCGATTGACAAGATGGAAAGAGACTTCTTGGAGGAAAACAACTGCAAGATCGGACAAGACCAACAAAATCTTACAGCTCAAGTTAAAGAAATCTCGACCAGTAAGGCGCCAGAGTCAGATAGAGAAGACTTGGCCGGTTCAGGTATGGTCGAACACCTGTCCAAAATAGGGACGTTGAACACTGGTAATCACATGCCACCCGTAGCCAGTATCAAAGTTAGAATACCGAAGTACAAAATTAAAACACCTCCGAGCGTGAAATCAAAATCGGAGGTAGAATCACAATCCACTCCTAAAAATTTGCAACAGAATGAGCCGCCAATAGATCCTGTTATCGAGGCGGCAAGGTCAATCAAGCTAAGTAAGACGGTAGCAGCTGTTACTCTGGAGAGGACGCTCCGGAACTTGGTTGAGGATTCAATTCCCGAAAGAGATACAGTGACTTTGGAAGAGATCATCGAATCAATCCCCGCTCCTGAAGTGAGGATACATAAGATGATTTTGAAGCAGGATCAATTGAGGGCACTAAGGGGTGAACACTAGAAACCCATTGAAAGGCCAATGACACCAGGACATTTTCTTGACGATTTTGAGAATTTTAAAATCTCACCCGAAGATTCAACTCAGAAGAAAAAACCTCGAGTCAAAGAGGTAAAAATTTTCAATACTCCAATCACAGTAAAACCACCACAATCGGGACAAGATTCGGTTGGAAAAATTTAGTTAATACTACAATGATTTATTTATCTCCCTATATTATAATCCCTTTTTTTTTTTTGCTCCGCAAAACTGAGTCCGCAAAACTTGGTCATTGTTGTGACGAAAATCTTGAAAACACGGTCAAAAGACAGTTAAATTTTGACTTTTTTTGCTCCGCAAAACTGAGTCCGCAAAACTTGCTCTGCGTCGTGAAAACTGAGTCCCCAAAACTGAGTCCTCCTTTTCGTTGTTTTAAAATATAAAATGTTACCATTAAAATTCTTTATAATTTTTATAACAATAAATTTGTTTAAAAAAAATTATTTAAAAAAATTATATTAATCTAAGTTTATGCTTAAATTTACTAAAGTTAATTTTGATTGTTACTTTTCAATTAAAAGAAAAAATTATTAAATTCTAAAATGAAATGTACTTCTGTATAAGAATTATTAAAATTTTTTAAGAGGAATAAAAATCTAATTCTGATTTTATTCCAATTTCCATTATGTAGCAACTTGAATTTTTTTATATTATAATCTGGTTTTTTTTATGATCCTCAAAGTTGAGTCCTCAAAATTGAAAATCAATAAAAACACGGTCAAAAGACACATAAAAAAGATACTTATGAGTCCTCAAAGTTGAGTCTACGATGGGAAAGTTGAGTCCTCAAAGTTGAGTCCTCCTTTTCTCAAAACGGTGCTTTTTAGATTATCATGTAATATTTTCTATAGAAGCAGCTTGGTGTATAGAAAGATTTGAATTGTGTAAATGTAGTCATTCAGTACAACGTTTAGAAATTCATACAGAAAATCAACAAAACATAATATAGTTAAAAAATTAAATAGTTAAAAAATTGGAAAACAACTTTAGCAACTTCGTTTGAATTAAATAAAATTGATCTGTTAGAAATATTAAAAATGCCAATATACCAAATTTTTATAGATTTCTAGATGATAAAACTTTTGTTAGATAGAAAAATAAAAAAAAATTTCAAACTATAGGTAGAATAAACGTTGTTTCTTCTAAAAATTCAGAGTTTTCACTTAAAATTAATATCAGATAAAGTAAAAGGTGGTACTTCTCACGAATACTTAAGAACTCATAATAAAATTATTTATAAACATATAGAGAAGGAGCTATTTAAATGGGTCTAATAGTAAATGATAAAAATGTATATGCCATTTTTGAAGAATCTATAAACTATTTAACTCCGAAAAAATTACAAGAATTTTTCGGATTATTTTTATTGTCTGAAAAAATTCTTGGTAATTTAATTTGGAATAAATATAAATTACATTTTATAAAAGATTTCAAAGATAATGCAGAAGATAGAGGTTTGAATGAAATAATCAAATTTCTATCTAGCGAAGATTCTAATTTAAGTTATAAATGTTTTGGTTTACCAGAACCATGCTTAGAAAATATTTCTAATATTTCTGAAAATTATGACTGCAAAATAAACTGAAAAGAAGAGTATGAAAAAATGTTTGAAAAATTTAATAATGATCAAAAAAATATATTTAATACAATAACAAAAAACAAAAATAATATGTACTTAAAAGATGGGCAGGTGGTACAGGTAAAACAGTTTTTCCTTTTGTAGGAAAATTAATAATTTTAGGTGACGATTTTAGACAAATCCTTCCTGTAGTCTAAAGAGGCAATGAAAAAATTATTGTAGAAGATACGATTAAATACAGCAAATTGTAGAAAAATTTCAAAATTCTTAAACTCACTGAAAATATGAGATGTAAAGATAAAAACTTTTCTAAATTATTACTAAAAATAGGAGAAATTGAAAATTTTAAAATACCTATGAAATGGAAAAGTAAAGATGTTGGTTATTAAATTTTTGGAGATATAAATGAAAATAATAATTTAAACAAAGTTATTTTAGAATCGAAAAATGAAAATGTTGCAATGTTTAACAGAAAAGTATTAAACATATTAAATGGACCAAGTAAAACATATTACAGTTTAGACAAAGCCATTCATAAGGGAGTAGATCAAACTGATTCAAATATATGTTTAGATTATCCAATTGAATACTTAAATTCAGTAAATGACGGGCTTTCTACCCATGAACTAAAATTTAAAAAAAAATGCAGTGGTAATGTTAATTAGAAATCTAAGTAAAAAAGATGGTGTATGCAATGGAACTAGATTGAAAATAACAAATTTATATGAACATAATATTGAAGCTACATGTAAAAAAACAAGAAAAACACTTCAGGTTGGTAAGGTAGATGAGGTTGGTTAGGCGGAGGTTATAGGGAGGAGCGTGGAAGGGAAGATGAGGTGGGAAGGGTTTGTTATTGCACTTAAAAATGTTAATAGAGCTTTTTCAAAATTTAAAGTACTTCAACAAAACTTTAAAGTTAGTGACTGAGTTGATGAATAAAGTGAATAAGATTTGTTCGTAGATTGGGTGAGATAAGTTTGGGGGATAAAATACGGTATTTGAAGTAAATCAAATTAGTGAGGTCAGTAATGTAGCTAAGATTGTACTAGATCAGGTAGTTGAAAATAAAAAAACAAGTATAGTTAGTAGGGTTCTTAATATGGGTGAGAATAGTAAATCGGGTTAGATAAGGCGAGTCTGTGCGGAGGGTAGAGTGTAGGTAAGGTGGTTGTGGGCTGGTAGATCAGATATTAAAATTATAACTTTGGCTCTAATTAGAATTTTCATATAAAATTATATATCATTAAAAAGGTCTTGAGCTCAGCAGCTTTCTAATTATGTCATTTTATGTCATTGAAATTTTTATTAAATCCTTTTTGTTGTCATGAGAGGGTGCTGAACAAAGCCGTTTATCATTTTAAATTCAGCCCTTTCCCCACAAAATCATAAATCGGCTTAAACGCAATTTTGCGAGCTGGTACTATGCAGGAAGTAAGTTCATCTCAAGAAGAATCTGTAAAAAAATTTTGTATAATCCAGCCGAATAACCCTTCGTGCTTCAAAATTTTAGATAATTTTCCTCCAGTTTTTTTGCACAGCAACGAGGGGGGCAAGTTTGACAGGTTAAAAATCACGAGCGCGAAGCGCGAGTGATTTTTTGTCAAACTTGCCCCGCAAAACACAGTCGGAAAATTATCGACAATTTTGAAGCACTAGGGGTATTACGACTGAAAATCGAGGCTTGCTTATACGAGATTGCAAAATTTGAAAATAATCGTGATTTTTTTATTATTTCGCTAATTACTCGAGTAGTTGCTAATTACTTGATTTTTCATCTTTAACCACCTAACATATTTTAATCTCAGCCACATTACAGACCTTACCAATTTCACTTACTTCAAATACCGCACTTAATCCCCAACTCATCTCTCACTCACTCTACCAACAAACCCTACTCACCTTATTCATTTTGGACCTGACTCATCTTAGATCTCTAGCTTAAACTGCCCACCCTGACAAGTAGGGTTGGTAGGGTTATGAATCTTTTAGTAACATAATTTGGTAAGATTATGATGAGTAAGTAAAGTTCAAACTGAACTCTCGTGTCTAATTTTTATTGGTTTTAAGCACTTAAGTCTTTTTATTATTTTACCAAACATAGAGCTTACGTATTGTTTCGATTAATTTTTATAGTCATCAATTATAATTAGGGGGTTGGCGAGCGGAGCGAGCAGGGGGGTACCCCCCCTAGTATAACTATAGGCTGATAATATTAAGGTGCGAAATTAAAAAAAAAGAAACTCGTCAAAGGAAAGGATTCCCGTTTAATCAAAACGGAAATCTTTCTTTTAGGAGGGACATGTAACGTGCGTGGACCACCCAATTTAAATTTTTTTTTTCTCTTCTGAGAATTTACATTGCTTTATTTCAGTTTTTTATGTAAGTTTTTTTTTTTTCTCTTGACGATTTTCCTTTTTCAGTTCACTTTAGAATAGTCCTGCTCCCAAAAAGAGCAGGAAGCGGCGGAGGAGTCGTTCGGGACTCCCCCTCGGGTGAATCTTTGTCACGACACTTTACGACCTTCTTTACTTAGTTTAAAAATTTTGTCTCATTTCTTAAAATTCCTGCGTCGGTAAAAATAAGGAAAACAAGATTCGGTTAAAATAATTTAGTTTAATATATTTTTTTTGTTTCTTTTTCTTCATCATTTAGGGTTAAAATTATACATTAACAAAGAGTTTTTTTTTGTATAATCATTTTAAATAATCGAATGTTCTAAGGCAATCATTCATTAACTCTTCCTTAGTATAAGCAAAACAAACAAATTTTTTTTAAGAAACACTTTGTACTTTTATTTGTAAGAGCTTAAAAACCACTCACGAATGGAGTTATTGTTATTTGTCTATTTTTCTTAAATTTCTATTTTTCCGAAAACCAGCATAAAAAAAAAAAAACTCTCCATTGGTAAGTGGGGACTAGACTCTAAACCCACAACCTGGACCGAAGGGCGGAGTGAAAAGGTGGGGAGGGCCAATGAGGAGGTCAGGAGGATGCCTACGCTTTCCCTAATTGGGGAAAAGGAAAATTGGGATGGGCCCAGGGGTGCAAGACAGCGCATTAAAAATATAAACTTTATTTTAATTTTTTTTTTTAAATATTTTATATTGTTTTTTTTTGCAAAGCAATTTGCTACTTAAACAATTTAATATAATTGACTTTAGCGAAGCAATTTTCTATTCGAAAAAGTTTCTTTAAAAAAAAATTAAAATTAAAGCGAAGAAATTCGCTATTTAATTTGGAAATTTTAGTAATTACAATACTTTTTGTTTCTAAGCGAAGCAATTCGCTATTTAAATGATATTTATAAAAGGTGAACATTATAGGTCTGGATTTACTTAAGTATTTTAGAGCACGGACCGTGCCCCGCGCAACTGAGGATAAGTGCTTAGCTAACCGCTCGGCGAAGCACTGATCCTGCGTGTATTTACTATTTGGTTTTGTTTTACTCTTAAATAGTTTTTTTTTTTTTGTTAATAATAAATAACATTAGGTAGGTGCCACAATACTCGTGATCAAAGCAACAACGATTTCTGGTTTGAAGTTAGAAGTAAAATGATTACAACCTCGCTTTTCTATAGAGTATGTCACTGTAGGCGCAATGGTCCATGCACATCTCTTTTAAAGGCAATTACTCAACCGGGTTATTATACATCAAATTCAATGGAATATGGCCGGGAACACGAAGCAATAGCAAGAGAACAATTGGAAAAAAAATTAAACGTTACAATAAGATTAGCTGGCTTAATTATTGATGCGGAAAACGAACGTATAGGAACATCGGTTGATGGTCTTATTGATAATTGGAATAGCCATGACTATACTGTTGAAATAAAATGCCCTGAATCCGCTGCCAACATGACACCAGAATATGCAATGAACAATATTAGTCATTTGAATATAATGGACAAGAAAACTGGTAAAATGAGTCGCTCACATCAATTTTATTATCAGATACAAGGGCAGTTACACATTACTCAACGACCTTTTTGTGTGTTTGCTTTATACACTAAAGTCGATATTTTCCATACGATTGTTGAAAGAGATGAAAATTTTTTTAATAATAAAATTGAACCAAAAATAACGTCTTTTTACGAGGATCATCTGTTGATGGAAATATTAGATAGTCGTCTCGATAGAAATATGGAACCGAGAATAAATCCGAAGTACATAAAAAACAGTAATGAAAATGAAAAAAAAAAAGTGACAAAAAACAGAAAAAAACTGCATACGGAAGAAGATATAATAGCTTCAATTGACGAAATAAAACTAAGCGATTTAGAAGATTATGATGAAATTGTAAGTGATGATCTTGATTATTCTGAAGAAAAAAAACATGGAAAACAATTGGAAAATCGCCAAAACATCAAAACAGAAAAGCTTGAAGACGTTACATCTACTCAAGTATTAAGAAAAAAAAGAACGCGCAACGTCAGAACACATAAACTGTCTGCAGTGAACACTCCTAAAGTATTAAAGCAACAACAGAATAAAAGCACGAAATCCAAAAAAAAAAAAACAAAGCTAACTTTACAGAGACGCACTACCAATCTAGAGCTCCTCTAAATTGAACCATTAATCCAAAGGGTTATCGTTGGTGAAAGCTACCTACAATTACCCCCACAAGATTTCATAAATTATGATTTCGAAAAAGATGGTTTAACGATAGTAGAATCTGAGCAACCATATGATGGTTTTCTTCTATTTTTACAAAAAAAAAGATTTCATTTAAACGAATTGCATATGAAGATAATACAGGACGAAGAAGTTACCATGCCTTATTCTCAATGGATTTTAAGAAATGATTGGTGGTTAAACGATGATGTTATTGATGGCTTCTTAGAAATATTAAGAGAAACTACTCCTTTTGAAAATCAACATGTTGGTTACCATACCAAGCTTAGAAATGTCGAACCGGTAACAACAAACAAAAGTATTCAAATTATTGGAGGACTAGCTAATCTGAATCATTGGTGAACCGCAGTTTATGATGGTTCTAAAATTACAATTTATGATCCCTTGGGTCCAGATGCAAAACCACTCACCGAACGAAAAAAATTATACTTGAAACTACGTTATCCTAATGCAAAAACAGCGACATTTGTTGAATTGAAAGGTCTACAGCCTGACTTTAACAGCTGCGGAGTTATTTCTGCAGCACTGGCTACAGAAGCGGCTCTTGTGGAGGATACGACCAAGGTGAGTGAAGTTATTTTCAGTTCTGACGTCAGGAAAATGCGTCATCATTTCTTACAAATATTACGTGAAAAGAAATTGTCACCTTTTCCACGACAAAAAGCCTGAAGTAATGAGTTTTTTTTTGTATTAAATTATAGTCACAAAGTTTTGAAAAATATCGGTTTGTTTAAATATTTTTAAAAAATTTTAATGAGAAAACTAAAAAAGGAACAAAATTTATGAATTCTACAAATATTTTTTAAATTGAGCACTTTCGAGCAATTAAATAATAAGCATGCCGCTCGATATTGGCTCAGGCAAACCCAGCCGGTTTTTGTAGAATACTATTATTTTATACCTGTGCGGAATATCATTTTGAAACTTAACAGAAATATTCAGAAAAACGTAATTGGATTCCTTCATGGCTTGAAGTTTTTTTTATTCCAAACTGAACCCTTTCTTTAAACTAAGATTGTGACCCAAAGTGAAAATGAAATCATAAAAAATAAAGTTTTTAATAAAAAAAAAAATTAGAAGCAACTATTTGAAAAGCAACTGTTCTTTAAATTAATAGATTCTACATGTCGTCACTTAATTGTGGAAAGACAACATTTCAACATTTCAAGATATTGGGTTAGAAACGTACCATCTCGGAGATGATTTATTTCCTCAAAAAATGTGTTCATTCAAAATTAACAATAAATTCGATAAAAAGTTTTTAAACATCTAATCTTATCGAATGTAATTTTAAATGTTAATTAACACATTTTTTGAGGAAAAATTATCTCCGAGATGATACGTTTCTAACCCGATATCCTGAGATGTTGCCTTTCCACAATTTGAAGAAGCCAAACAAACTAAGGAGTCTATATTATCTTTGAAATTGAAAAAAATATTTGCGCTCATTCAAAATAATGTAATGATAAAAAAAGAAAGAAGAAGAAACTGAATTAATGAAATTAATGCAAAAAAAAAAAGAAAAATGAAAAAAATGAATATAATTGTCATTAAATGAAAAGAAAAAAAAATCACAAGAATATAATTTGCTTCATTCCTCTCAGCCATGTAATTGGTACTTTTCGATGTGTCAGTTCTGTGGACAAAGTTTGACATTCCTACCACTTTAAAAAATAAGATGAGAATGTGAAAATTCCACCACGATCAATAGATTTGGACATATTGCTGTTCCTTTTATTGTTCGTCAGTGAGAGTTTTTTTTAAATTTGTAACCTCACTCTTTTATGATCATCATCTGGATCATCATCACCATTCACCACTGTGCATCTAACCAATAATAGAGTTTTTTTATCAAATGGTCTCAAATAATTTTAAACAGCAAGTAAACAATGCCAAATTAGCCGAAAAAGCGAGAATTAGATTTATACCTTAAAATAAAAAAATTATAAAATCGAATTCTTAGTACAGCTCCAAATTTTTCCCAAAACTAAAGAACCATTTTCTTGTGTAGTAAGTACTCGCTTTTAAAATTTATGTCCTCGTACAGAGATGACTTCTTAATTTTTCTTTTTTCAAACAATTTTTAAATTTAAAAATTTTATTCTTAACATCTCGTGCGAGTAATTTCATTCCAACTATGATATCTTTTTTTGATCCATATTATAAATTGATAATTTTTTTTGTGATAAAAATGCCTTTTTTATTCTCTTAAAACTTAAAATTTTTTAAATAAAATGTATTTTTACCAGGAAGCTTCTTGATAAACCGTAATTTTATTTATTTATTACATTTACAGGTAATGATATATTGTTAAACAAAAGGGCAACTCGGCTTTGCCTCATGTGGCAAACTTCACTCGAGACAGCCATGTCAAACTTTGTCCTCTTGTTTAACAATAAATTTTATTCCACTAGGTCATGTAAATTGGCACTTTGAGATAACCAAATCAATAATAATTTTTTAATGAAAAAATAGTTACAATCACGGCAAATAAAAAAATTTTCTCATTTAACGAACAAATTCTTTTAAAAGTATTTTTACTCTAAAAAATGTAGAAAAAGTATTTTTTATTAAAAAAAAATTTAAAGCCTTATATAAGATTAAAAAATGATGTGAAAACTAAGTTTTTAAAATTAGAACTGAGATCATCAGGCATAAGATTAAAATCACTAACTAGAAAAATTCAGAATGTAGTCAAATATTTTTTGCAACAAGTAAAATTAAGAACTTATCACTGTTTATAATAATACAGCGTTATACAAAGTAAATGATGCTATAAGAAAATTTTTGGAATTAGCTTGTTAGCGTACAACTCGATACTTATTTTATCATTTTGACGGGTAAAAATTCAATCCTCGTTTTATTCGAGGCCATTTTACATATTTGATAAAAAAACTCTATTGTTGGTTACACACAGTGGTGATGATGATCCACATGATGATGATAAAAGAGTGAGGTTACAAATTTAAAAAACACTCTCACTGACGAACAAAAAAAGGAGCAGCAATATGTCAAAATCTATCGATCGTGGTGGAATTTTGACTTTCCCATCTTATTTTTTAACGTTGTAGGAATGTAAAACTTTCTCCACAAAACTGACACATCGAAAAGTGCCACTTACATGGCCGAGTGGAATAAATAATATGATTGTAACTTTTTTATAAAAAGATCACTATTGATTTGGTTATCTCAAAGTGCCAATTTACATGACCGAGAGGAATAAAATTTATTGTTAAACATAAGGACAAAGTTTTTCATAGCCATCTCGAGTGAATCGCCCCACTCGGCTTTGCCTCGTGGGGCAAAGTTCACTTGAGACGGCCATGTCAAACTTTGCCCTTTTGTTTAATAATATATCATAATCAATTAAAAGTACGATCATTGACTGACAAGGAGAGGTCACACTCTCCGGGTCACCGATCTTGACGAAACTTTGGGGATCGTTTTCTTATACCAAAAGATGAAGAAATCTACCAATCATCCCGTCTAATGGGCCTTTTATACCTCGTTCCTACATAGCTTATATCGTATTTTTAGCTCTTTTTGGGTTTTTTTACGAATTTTCAAAAAATTCCTGTTCGAAGCCTATTACACTTACAAAATTCTGCAACCCCGCATTCTCTTTATTTTTTTATCTTCTTTTGAGAAAAAATATTTTTAAATCTAATTTTGAAGAAATAGTCAATGTAAAATTAAGGTAATCAAAAGCATTTTTTTACTGTTTTTTTAGTTTTATGAACTTAAATTGTACGTCGTCAGCCTTTTCAAAATTATGTCTAAAAATATTTTTTCTAAAAAATTCATAAAAAAACAAAGAAAATGTGAGGTTGCAGAATTCTGTAAGTGCAATAGGCTTTGAGCAGGAATTTTTTGAAAATCAACTTGTTTTGACACTTTTAAACCTTTGTGCGACTTTTGTGGTTATTCGTGCCAATTTTCAAAAAATTCCTGCTCAAAGCCTATTGCACTTACAGAATTTTGCAACCCCACATTTTCTTTGTTTTTTTATGAATTTTTTAGAAAAAATATTTTTAGACATAATTTTGATAAGGCTGACGACGTACAGTTTAAGTTCATAAAACCAAAAAAACAGTAAAAAAATGTTTTTGATTACCTTAATTTTACAAGGACTATTTCTTCAAAATTAGATTTAAAAATATTTTTTCTCAAAAGAAGATGAAAAAACAAAAAAAATGCGGGGTTGCAGAATTTTGTAAGTGCAATAGGCTTTGAGCAGGAATTTTTTGAAAATTTGCTAAAAAACCCAAAAAGAGCTAAAAATACGATATAAGCTATGTAGGAACTAGGTATGAAAGGCCCATTAGACGGGATGATTGGTAGATTTCTTCATCTTTTGGTATAAGAAAACGATCCCCAAAGTTTCGTCAAGATCGGTGACCCGGAGGGTGTGACCTCTCCTTGTGAGTTCTCGGTTAAGAACCGAGAATAAATAAGTTAATTGAATACAATTTTAATCTATTTAAAAAAAAAAAAAATTTTTATTAATAAAATAGAAACTACTATTCAAAGAACGGGTTGTTTAAATTGATACATTTTACATTTCATCATGATTCTAAATATTTACATTTTGAAGGCATGAAAAAAAAATTTGCATTCGTTTGTGATTGATCAGCAGCAAGCTTGAATGCTCCTGACTCTAGAGACCCGCAATAACTTTCGTATACCTGCTAAGACAGTGTAAAAATAGTTTCTAAATATTTTCTATAATTCAATTAAAGTATAATAAAAAACAAACGAAAAAACAGTAACAGTTCAGAAACCAATTTGAATAAGCCAAACAAGCTAAGAAATCTATACTATCTTTGAAATTGAAAAAATATTAGCGCTCATTCAAAATAATCTAATGATAAAAAAAGAAAGAAGAAGAAACTGAAATAATGAATTAAATGCAAAAGAAATGAAAACTGAAAAAAATGAATATAATTGTAATTAAATGGAAAAAAAAGCACAAGAATATAATTTGCTTAATCAATTAAAAGAACGACTATCGACTGAGTTCTCGGTTAAGAACCGAGAATAAATAAGTTAATTGAATAAAAGTTTTTCCCACATTCTATTCTTAAAATTGGAATTTTGTTCCTCATTCGTCATGTTAAGAGACAACTTGCGCCAGAATAATTCAAAATTAACCTGCAGAAGTCCATAAGTGGCCAAAGTTGCAACTATATCATTGTTGCAACTTTGTATTAGCATTGTGCTTATAGGCTCGCATAACACGAGGAATTATACACTGTTGCACCACGAAACCAGGGCTTCTTCGAGAACCTCGGGCTATACTACTTAGCTGCGCCCTTGGCGTCTCAAAATCGCCCGCTGAAGATAGTAAACCAGTGTAGTTACTGTTTAAAAAAAAAGAAAAAAAAATCATCCAGGAAAGTGATAAAAAAATTGAGAAACACATACATTTTTAAAATAATGATGATTTACTGATTAAAAAACAGAGAACCATTACATGTTTCATAATGTGAAACAAATAATTTATTTAGACTTTTATAAATGTAATGATGTGATTATTACAATCGATTGAGTTGACTGCCAAACAAAAGAAACAAAAAAGGCAGGGGTGGAGGAGGGATCATTAACGTGAAATCGTAAATGCTACTTTCACAGTTACTCTAGCGAAAATCATTGCATGTTATTATTATGCTGTGAACCAACTACTCACGTCTACGTCGTGCTAGAGAGGTAACATATCACTTATAATTACTCTCATATATTGTAAAGATATGGCTAGGAAGTAGCTCTGGTTTCATTATTTTGCAAATTTTTAGAAAACTCTTGTGTTGTTTTGTCAAGAGGTTCTTCACCTGTACGTTTGCCACAGGTATAAAAAGTTATTAGACTGTTGTACGAACATTGGATGCGAAAAAATGATGTGATCTACATAAGATTTCTTGAGTAACGTCGAGTTTCGTCAGCTGCTCCGGATAATCAATGCAATGTAGATCGCTCGGGAAAGTCGCGTCTACTTTTCAGGCAATCCTCCAAATATTTTTTGTAGGTGCGATTAATTCTCGCTTGTAAGGAACGAGCGACTCACTACGCAGGTGATAAACAGCATGACCCATTTCTAATGAATTGGTAAGTATATTGTCAAAATTAATAATTAAATACTTTTTTTATGTTATATTTTATAGGATTTCTTTAGTATTAACAGAGGTGCTGACTGGTGTAATGATCAACCATTGACTTGGATAGTTGAGTGCAATTTTTCAAAAGTTGTCTGCAGAAAAATGGCGGAACCCATCGGCTTACTGGTATGGATCCGTTAGAAATTTTTTGCTAGCTTATAAAAAATGTAGGCTTAAAAAAAACAAATTTTTTTAAAAAGGTTTTAACCTATTTCTTTTTTCTAACATATCGATGGTCCCAGCGAAGAAAACCTTAGCCAAAACTCTGCCACGAATTTATTTACAACGGGCGTACTTTAGTCGACTAAAATGTCTCTAAATACTTTATTTATTATTTTAGCCTGCAGAAAAAAGTTTTAAAATGAGCTTAGTTACCAATCCGTTGATATATGTCAATAAAAAAAAAAAAAAATTGTAACCAAAAATAAAATTACTAAGTTTTCAGTTTATGAAACCCGAAATAGTCGTTTTATTCGCGGCTGCGGTGCAAAAAAAATTGTTTGTCTTCTTGTTTCAACGGACTGATAGTAATGTTCATTTTCTTCCGATCTACAAAAGTTAAAATCACGGATAAAGTGGCAGATTTAGAACTACGGTTTTTCTTCGCTTGGCCAATCCATATATGATTTCTGATTTTTATCCATAAATGATATGATTCCGATTTTTATCATTAAAAAATTCATTTTTCTTTATTGAAGAACTGTTCATTTTTTACTTTGTATGTATTTTTAAAAATTTTCGAACAATAATTTCTGTGATTTTGAACGTTTTAGTGGCTTTTAATTAATACAATATATTAACATAAGAAGGTGGTGAAACATACAGCATAACCCTTGAAAGTTAACATGAGACTTGTATATGTATAGATTATAACCCTGAAAAACTCTACTATAAAGTATAGTTAACTTGACTGTGAATTTGAGTATTTGTTTATAGTTTTAAAAAATAGTAATTTAAATTTTCAAGCTTAGTTTTAATTATTCTCGTCAACCTCTTCTTCTTACAAGAAAAGATGATATAGGTAGTGTGTAGGTACTATATAAATAGTAGCACAAATATATTTACTGCACGGCCATCTGAAGGTAGACCTATTTTTATTTTTTACCAATACTGTCAGCAGCTATCGCAACCACACATGCGTCAACTGCTAATTCATGCTTACAATAGAATAATTCGACTATGGAGCTTAAGAATTAGAAATTCGATTCAACTTTGTGAGCAAACGGAAAAAAAATTGCTGGATGAACGGAGCTTTTTATATATTTTCCAGTGCTCATCATCCTCTGGAACGCGATGGCCAACCATTGTACCAAAAAACAAAGTAAAAGTTAATGTCTCTGCACCGGACATTTTGAAAGTCTGGCTATCCTTTAATCTACTTTCGAAAATAGAGGCAGGTTTGTTATAACCTTGCTCTGAACCAAAATCTAGTTGGGAAATTTTCAAGTTCAAATAGTCGAGACTAAAATAATCAGTTGAAAGAACATAATGTTTTACCAACAAATGCATATGCAGAATCAAGAAAATGTTTATCACCAACGGCATGAAAAACGCATTTTTCTTTTATTCCTGTTTCACTCGGTACTGGCCGCTGAGTATCCAACTCATAATTTTCCTTTGTTCTCAAGAGAAGTGGATTTTCAATAGTTAAACTTTGAATTTCTGTCAACGTAGCTTTACAGAATCTGCAGCAGTAAGAAACATTAAAAGATTCGACCAAACCAAGGAGATCATTAAGGCCTAAATTATCGCTGAGAATAACAAGTTGAAATTTAACGTTGATGTCCTTCCCATCTACATTGATTAGCACTCCATTTCGCCGCAAATCGTTTATTTCTTCAATTAAAGGAGCAAAAATTTGTGCATTACTGCCTTCATCAACATCTAATGTTTTTTTATCCGGCACGGGAATCAGAGTTGAAAAAATAATTCTATCAATCTTTGAAGTCAATATGCTCTGGTAAACAGGCAATAGCAGCATAAACTGCGGCGAATTTATTCTTCCCGGCGTGACCACCTAACGCATAACCACATTCAAATTCGTCAAAAAAATATAAAACGGTAGAAGTATCGTATCAATACTTTTCTTTAAATATTTTTTCCATAATTGACATTGCAATATATTTGAAATAAAAATTTTTTCATTTTTTAAGTAATTCATATAATTCGGAATTGAACTGAAAATACCTCTTGTTTCTAGAAACTTCTTAAATGATTTTTTTAGTGGAATACGCACAGCAAAAAATTCTTGAAGAGAATATATGCACTTTTCATTAATAAGTTTTTTTACATAGCAAGAACCAATGGAAAACTCTTCAGGCAAGAAAAACCCGATTTTGTCAAGAATAGTAAATCTTTTGGATTCTGTTTGAAAGTCATGGCAAATTTGTGAGTACTTATCGAGGCAAAAATCTATTTCAACTATTAATTTGTTATCCATTTTGCTTTCTTTTAATATAGAATGTAAGTCATCTTTTAAACATTAAAAAAAAATTTTTTTTTTAAATGAGTCTAAAAAATCTATGAACTCTTGAACTACCTTTCTTGGATAAGACGGTTCTGCATAAAGTGCTAGGATAAATTTGAGTAAAAAATCTAATATAACACTTTTAACCATTTGAAAAAAAATAAAATTATAGTTACCAAAAACTTAGTTAAAAAACTTAAAATGATTTTAAAACCTTATTTGATGAAAAGATTTAATTATTTATCACAATTTTCTATACATACGTATATTTTTCTTTACATACAAAGAATTAAATACTTTTACATAATTATCAAGATTATTAAAAAAAAATAATTTTTTCTATTTACCCGTTGATATAAATTTAAATAATATTATAAATTTAAATCAGTTATTAGAGAGTTTACAGTAGTTAAATTTCGTTCATCTATTTTTAATTTAAAAATTATTTTCTACCGCGGTAGGTCTACTGTTCAGTGCGTAAAAGCTTTTACAAAGTGCCTGTACAGCGGTCACTAACGTTGGAAAAGAATATCGCTCATCCTTGAAAACAATAAAAATTTGAGAGAAATTATGAAAAGAGCCACATGCAACTATATACGGGTAGATATCCTGATTTATTTCACGAAGCCATGATTCATGATCACTAATAAGTTGTTCACTATCTGGATCCTAAAATAATAGTAAAAATTTTTAATGTATCATATAAAATTCATATTACTACTTAAAATATATTAATGTAAATAAATTTTTTTAAATATACCTTAACTACCAGTATAAAAGAATTTATTCTCTGCTCTCTCGATATTTTTTCTTTTACCTCTTTTGGGACATTACCATCTACAGCAACTTTTCTCGTCACTTTTCTATTTGTGTTTATAATAGTAGGCAAAATAAACAATGCGATATCAGAATTGAATTCCCCTAAAATTGAATTAAAAAACTGAGTACTCAACATAAAACATCATTGAAAAGAATAATATTTATCTTAATTTATTTATTTTTTTCGTTTATATAATAGTAGCATAACAATTCAGAACTTTTAACAGCAAATTAAAACAACTACATAAATTTATTTTTTTGTCATTGCAAAATAAATGACAGATTAGTTTCATAAAATAAAAGTTATTACCTGTCTTAATGATATCTTCATGAGTGGTTAAAAATTTTTTCAAAAATGTATTCGAACATTTTGTCATGAAGTGACTTAATATTCTGTTAGCTTTTCCAGGCCACTTTTGAACAAAACCATTCTTCAAAGTACTGCCATGTTCCTGACTAATAATGTTGAGTTTCACTTGTATTTGAACTAAATTATCAAAGTCCACCTCCAACTGAAAATATTATTTTTATTTTTAAAAACATGTTTGCTATAAGAAAGTGCTTGAAAAACTGATAAAAAATAAAGAATAAAAAATAAAAACCAACCAACAAACAATATACTAACAGTATTAATAAGTTACTTACTAAAGTCAATCCAAGCGGATGACATAATTGTATAAAACTTCCCAAGTAAGTTTTTACTTTTTCACTGTCGGCACCTTTTCTGGTCAAAATATCAGACCTCTTTTTGTAGTCTGAAATCCAATTAGAGATGATACTTTCAATATTATTGCCTGGTACACTAGTTTCGTCAGGGTTTTGGACTAAAAAGTCTTTTGAAAATTTTATTATAGTTAATATTTCATTCATACAATTTTACATTGGACTGAGATTTCAAACATTACTTACCTGTCAACTCTTCTGGAACTGATCTGCTGTCATCTACTATGTAACCGCACTCAATGTAAAGCTTTCTACATGATTTATAGAAGTTGTAAAGTTTACCAGAAGCAGAGATAGAATCGTTTTGACTATTTCTGTGTGCAACACTATAATATATTTTTATATCTTCATTTGGAAATAACTCTGAAAGTTGTTTGCAGTAATCAAGAAATTCTGCAGTCGTTATCCTGAAAAAAAAATTTAATAGAGTTTCAAGTTATACATAAATATTGAAGACACTTTAAAAAAAAAATTTTTAATAAATCAGACAAATACTTTCAAACTCAATGTTTCAAAAAAGTTTTTTAATTAGTTACTATAACACATGCGGGCTACACCATTTTAGACAAACTTACTCAAACTTATTATAGGGATTATTGATTTTATTTTTAAATGCATCAAACACAACTATTCTCTTAACCAGATCTCTGTAAGGCCCAGTTAAACTTTTTTTTTTTTTATACATGGCTAAAATTAGCCTACCGGCAGGATCATCATCTAGTAAATAAAATAACCTATTTTTGGTTGTATAAAAAGCTAGAAATCAAAATAAAGTTAAAGAAGTTTATGTGTTTGTTCCCAAATGAAAAATTATTGTTTGGAATGTTACTTGTGTAATCTGTTGGGTTTGGATCATCTTCTATATCACAATGGGCAATAACATTTGACTCATTTGAAGAGTTACTATCTTCAGCTACCAAACAATCCATGAGAATGGTTAGAAAAAAAATTCCGTTAGAGGCACCACTGGGAAAAGCTCCCTCCTTGGAATGTGTGCGTGTGTCGGTGTGAGCTTCGCTGAGCAGCTGATTACAGCAACATTCGATCACAGCCCACACCGACACAAGCACACATTCCAAGGAGGGAGCCTTTCCCAGTGGCGCCTCTAACAGAATTTTTTTTCTAACCATTCTCATTGACTCATTTTCTTCACTAGCAATAAAATTTTCTATACATTAAGATTAAAACATGCATTTAATACCCACGTTACTGTCAATTTGAGTAAACATTGTTGATAAAACAAATAATAAAACAAACAAAAAATAAGCATGATTCACCATCAATAAAAAGCAAAGTATGCAAATAATACAACCAAATCATGATTTTTAGGTTAATGTTAATTATTTTAGTATATTACAAAACCAAAAAATTAGATCACAAAATTTTATAACCTTCACAGGTTATATGTTATGTGTGCATACAAACAAAATATTTTTTACCTTCATTCGTATTTTCTACTTCCATTGTTTCTTGTTTATACCAGTTTCACTTTTTACATAAAGAAGAAAAAAAAAAAAAAAACAAAATGAATTAATAAATACACTAAAAAATGTATTAACACTGCACGAAGCGCAATATATTATAGTCAAAACGAGACCGAACTGTGGGCTATTGCTTCAAACGTTGCACGGCAGTTTGAGAGAAGTATTTCTCAATGTTGGGTAATATATTAGGTACCCACAGCGAGAAGACTGACCCTCAAAATTCTGAGCATAATATAACCGTAAAAATGAGGACGCTGCTACCCGATTTTTTCCCAGTGCAGACAGCATTAAAACTTCGAAGAGCAATCAGCTGTAGGTCTAGAGAGTGTGCATGGGGGCTAATCGCTATAAGGTATTCTCAACTATATGACGTCACAGTTTGCATTACTTCAGTGATGCGTACGTCACAAAAGCCAATGAAGTGTTTTTTCATCAGTGAAAATGATGTCATACAGTTAAGAGTACCTTTTGCATCGTTGACTTTACAGTAAGAAGCTGTAGTCTCGTCACGTCTATCATGTTTCTTAGAGTGACGCGCCATGGCTGCAGCTGCTGTTTTTAATCAGCTGATCGCCATCACACTTGCTCACGAAAGTCGAAACCGTGCACTAAACGACTCCTCTGCAACAATCAATACTTTTTTATTGATACTTGGTACTAAACTAGTGTTCGTAACTTTTTTACGTAACTATATAATGAAAGTATTGCCAATTAATTAAAGATGATCCAACATATGAGTTTATTACTGTAAGGTGCAGTTATTTATATGATCCAGTATAAATAGATCAAAGATAAGATAAAGTACCTAATAATGTAGGTTTCTTTAATTCTGTTTTTAATAGTGGTAGCCAAAGTAACAAAAAACGTGGGTAAGGTACAGCCAGTCAAATAATAGTATCCAATTGATCCAAGAAGAAACTTGTATCCTATTTATACAGAGATTCCTATCCTACTATAAAATTTCACATGTAAATCCACGTGGATATTCACGTGATTCATCCACTCTATAAATCCACTTGACCAAATTAAAAAAAAAAACTAAGTTCCATATGTAAAAATTTTATAACTTATGTACTTTTTTATAAACAAAAAAGTTTTTTCAGTTGAATGAAATATCCCAAGTTGAATTGAGTCTTTTAATTTTTTCTACACTTTCAGGAAATTAAAAATTTTGACACTTGTAAATTCTTCGGGACTTGATAAAATTATGAGCCCTGAACTTTTTTCGAAAATTTCCAGCATTTAGAATTTTTTAGGAATTTGGAATTTTCATAGGCTTATAATATTGTTGTTGACTTAAAAATTTTAAGGTCTGTGGGACTTAAAAATTTATCTATTCTTAAAGACTTAGAAATTTTTTGAACCGCAGATACTTTTAAAGTGAGTTAAGTATGTGAAACATACAAATTTTGAAATTTGAACGGCAGACACTTAGAATTTTTTCAGTCTGTGGGACTTAGAAATTTATTTTGTATTTAGACTTTGAAATTTTTCAAACTATGGCTGTTTTTGAGACATTTTAAGACGAAAAAAATGTTTTTTTTTTATATGTATCATTTCAAAACGTCTGAAAAGGTTCTTTTAAGGATAAAAATTACTGATTTTTTCGTTAATTTTCATATGATACTAAGATGATTCTTAGATCTTTGATCATTTTAAGATAAATTTTAGATATTTTTAATTACGTAACCTTTTCTCTTAAAGATATTAATAATAGTTTTTAGAAATGATAATCAGGCAAGGGATAATAATTGCAAGATTAATTTTGTGTATTTAAGATTTTTTTAAAGATCATTTTGTGATGAACTTTCGATATTATTTATGCGCGTTTTTTTAAAGATGTATATTAATATACTTTTAAAAATATCAAGATTCTTTCAAAAGAATTTGGTACGATTTTAAAAAAATTTTCAACCAGCATTTTGAATATTTCAAGACCTTTTTTTTAAACTAATTAAATTTCATTACTTTTTCAAATTAAAGAGTTTACCGTGAATTACTTTCCTAGAGCACTGAGGACTCGGGTACAATCTGTGCATGTTCGCGGCTAACCTTTACTTTTCTTTAATCGAGTTTCTGAAAAAGAAAAAAAAAAATTGCCACAAAGTATCATTCAAACATTAAACACCACATTTAAATTACAGCTTAATATTTAAGACTTATCTGATCGGATGTTCTCCGGTAGAAGTTCAAACGGCTGACCAACTTTTATTCGCTCTCTTGACTTCTTTCGCTACTTTGTATCATTTGTCTGTCGATTCTGTATTTTTTCTAGTTGTTGAACACATTTTTATTTTTATTTTATATAATTTACATTAAAAAAATATATCTTGAATAATCAAAAAAATATTGGTGATATTTTACCGTCTTTGTATGGTTAGAAAAAATACGAGAATAAACAATATGAATTTGGCTGCTAAGACGATCGATCGAATCGAACGTATTCATAACAACGACCTGTGCACACGTCGTTGTTGGTGATAATGTTGGTTAAACTTCAGCATACCGAGATGACGAAGTTTAACCAATATTGCTAAGTTTTCAAGATATATTTTTTTAATGTAAATTATATAAAATAAAAATAAAAATGTGTTCAACAACTAGTAAAAATACAGAATCGACAGACAAATGATACAAAGTAGCGAAAGAAGTCAAGAGAGTGAATAAAAGTTGGTTATCCGTTTGAACTTCTACCGGAGAATATACGATCAGATAAGTCTTCAATATGAAGCAGTAATTTAAATTTGGTGTTTAATGTTTGAATGATACTTTGTGGCAATTTTTTTTTCCTTTTTCAGGAGTCGGATGCTATAATTTAAGTGATGATCTGCGAATGCGTTCGCACGCGCGCGCGCGCGAACGACGGAAATTTTTTCCCGCCAAATTCAAATTTGGACAAAAAAAAATAAAAAGATAAATTTTTTTTATAAATTAAATATTTTAAATTTATAATTTAAAAAAAAAAGTAGATGAATATTATCTATCGCTTATCATTCCCTGAAAAAAAAGGAGACGAAGGCTTGATGACAGCGTTGGGCACTGCAGTTCAGCCTGAAGTTCAGTCAACAAAAGTGAACTTCACTGAAAGAAAGTTGAGCCATATATATATTTTTGGAGTCATATAGAAATGGTGCGCCCCAGACATGGTAAATAAATAATTTTTTACAAACAATTGAATAAACCGACAAGCTCTAAACCCCCATATCACTGGGGAGAGCGATAAATAAATTATTTTTTATAAACAATTAAATAAACCGACAAGCTCTAAACCCACATAATGCTGGGCTGAGCGAAAAATAAATAATTTTTTATAAACAATTAAATAAACAGCCGAGCTCTAAGCCCCAATAATGCTGGGGAGAGCGATAAATGAATAATTTTTTATAAACAATTAAATAAACAGCAGAGCTCTAAGCCCCAATAACGCTGGGGAGAGTGATAAATAAATTATTTTGTATAAACAATTAAATAAACCGACAAGCTCTAAACCTACATAACGCTGGGGAGAGCGATAAATAAATAATTTTTTATAAACAATTGAATAAACAGCCAAGCTCCAAGCCCCAATATCACTGGAGAGAGCGATAAATAAATAATTTTTTATAAACAATTAAATAAACCGACAAGCTCCGAACCCCCATAACGCTAGGCACCCAAGACCCAGAGCGCACGTGTTTAACAAATGAATTGATCGGCTATCCCCCAAGCTCTAAACCCCCAACAGATCAGTTTGTTTCATTGAACTCAGGCAACAAAGTCTTGGGGGCTTCGAGCTTGAGGGGTAGCCAATCAGCTTTTTTGTTGAACTCGCGCGCCCAGGGTTTTGGGGGCTTAGAGCTTGGGGGGTAGCCAATCAGCATTTTTGTTGAACTTGGGTGCTCCGGGTTTTGGGGCATAGCCGATTAGTTTTTTTGTTGAAGTCGGGTGCCCAGCGCTACGCAGGCTTAGAGCTTGTCAGTTTTTTTAATTGCTTATAAAAAATTATTTATTTATCGCTCTCCTCAGCGTTATTGGGGCTTAGAGCTTGGCTGTTTATTATATTGTTTATAAAAAATTATTTATTTATCGCTCAGCCTAGCATTATGTGGGTTTAGAGCTTGTCGGTTTATTTAATTGTTTATAAAAAAAAGTTTATTTATCGCTTTCCTCAGCGATATGGGGGTTTAGAGCTTGGTGGTTCATTAAATTGTTGATAAAAAATAATTTATTTATCGCTCTCCCCAGAGTTATTGGGGCTTGGAGCTCGGTTGTTTATTTAAATGTTTTTAAAAAATTATTTATTTATCGCTCTCCCCAGCGTTATGGGGGTTTAGAGCTTGTCGGTTTATTTAATTGTTTATGAAAAATTATTTATTTATTGCTCTCCCCAGCGTTATGGGAGTCTAGAGCTTGTCGGTTTATTTAATTGTTTATAAAAAAAAGTTTATTTATCGCTTTCCTCAGCGATATGGGGGTTTAGAGCTTGTCGGTTTATTTAATTGTTTATAAAAAATTATTTATTTATCGCTCTCTCCAGTGTTATTGGGGCTTGGAGCTCGGCTGTTTATTTAATTGTTTATAAAAAATTATTTATTTATCGCTCTCCCCAGCGTTATGTAGGTTTAGAGCTTGTCGGTTTATTTAATTGTTTATAAAAAATAATTTATTTATCACTCTCCCCAGCGTTATTGGGGCTTAGAGCTCTGCTGTTTATTTAATTGTTTATAAAAATTTATTTATTTATCGCTCTCCCCAGCATTATTGGGGCTTAGAGCTCGGCTGTTTATTGAATTGTTTATAAAAAATTATTTATTTATCGCTCTCCTCAGCGTTAGTGGGGCATAGAGCTTGGCTGTTTATTTAATTGTTTATAAAAAATTATTTATTTATCGCTCTCCCCAGCGTTATGTAGGTTTAGAGCTTGTCGGTTTATTTAATTGTTTATAAAAAATAATTTATTTATCACTCTCCCCAGCGTTATTGTGGCTTAGAGCTCTGCTGTTTATTTAATTGTTTATAAAAATTTATTTATTTATCGCTTTCCCCAGCATTATTGGGGCTTAGAGCTCGGCTGTTTATTTAATTGTTTATAAAAAATTATTTATTTATCGCTCTCCTCAGCGTTAGTGGGGCATAGAGCTTGGCTGTTTATTTAATTGTTTATAAAAAATTATTTATTTATCGCTCAGCCCAGCATTATGTGGGTTTAGAGCTTGTCGGTTTATTTAATTGTTTATAAAAATTTATTTATTTATCGCTCTCCCCAGCATTATTGGGGCTTAGAGCTCGGCTGTTTATTGAATTGTTTATAAAAAATTATTTATTTATCGCTCTCCTCAGCGTTAGTGGGGCATAGAGCTTGGCTGTTTATTTAATTGTTTATAAAAAATTATTTATTTATCGCTCTCCCCAGCGTTATGTAGGTTTAGAGCTTGTCGGTTTATTTAATTGTTTATAAAAATAATTTATTTATCACTCTCCCCAGCGTTATTGGGGCTTAGAGCTCTGCTGTTTATTTAATTGTTTATAAAAAATTATTTATTTATCGCTCTCCCCAGCATTATTGGGGCTTAGAGCTCGGCTGTTTATTTAATTGTTTATAAAAAATTATTTATTTATCGCTCTCCTCAGCATTATTGGGGCTTAGAGCTTGGCTGTTTATTTAATTGTTTATTAAAAAATTATTTATTTATCGCTCAGCCCAGCATTATGTGGATTTAGAGCTTGTCGGTTTATTTAATTGTTTATAAAAAAAAAGTTTATTTATCGTTTTCCTCAGCGATATGGGGGTTTAGAGCTTGGTGGTTCATTTAATTGTTGATAAAAAATAATTTATTTATCGCTCTCCCCAGAGTTATTGGGGCTTGGAGCTCGGCTGTTTATTTAAATGTTTTTAAAAAATTATTTATTTATCGCTCTCCCCAGCGTTATGGGGGTTTAGAGCTTGTCGGTTTATTTAATTGTTTATAAAAAATTATTTATTTATTGCTCTCCCCAGCGTTATGGGAGTTTAGAGCCTGTCGGTTTATTTAATTGTTTATAAAAAAAAGTTTATTTATCGCTTTCCTCAGCGATATGGGGGTTTAGAGCTTGTCGGTTTATTTAATTGTTTATAAAAAATTATTTATTTATCGCTCTCTCCAGTGTTATTGGGGCTTGGAGCTCGGCTGTTTATTTAATTGTTTATAAAAAATTATTTATTTATCGCTCTCCCCAGCGTTATGTAGGTTTAGAGCTTGTCGGTTTATTTAATTGTTTATAAAAAATAATTTATTTATCACTCTCCCCAGCGTTATTGGGGCTTAGAGCTCTGCTGTTTATTTAATTGTTTATAAAAATTTATTTATTTATCGCTCTCCCCAGCATTATTGGGGCTTAGAGCTCGGCTGTTTATTGAATTGTTTATAAAAAATTATTTATTTATCGCTCTCCTCAGCGTTAGTGGGGCATAGAGCTTGGCTGTTTATTTAATTGTTTATAAAAAATTATTTATTTATCGCTCTCCCCAGCGTTATGTAGGTTTAGAGCTTGTCGGTTTATTTAATTGTTTATAAAAAATAATTTATTTATCACTCTCCCCAGCGTTATTGTGGCTTAGAGCTCTGCTGTTTATTTAATTGTTTATAAAAATTTATTTATTTATCGCTTTCCCCAGCATTATTGGGGCTTAGAGCTCGGCTGTTTATTTAATTGTTTATAAAAAATTATTTATTTATCGCTCTCCTCAGCGTTAGTGGGGCATAGAGCTTGGCTGTTTATTTAATTGTTTATAAAAAATTATTTATTTATCGCTCAGCCCAGCATTATGTGGGTTTAGAGCTTGTCGGTTTATTTAATTGTTTATAAAAAAAAAGTTTATTTATCGTTTTCCTCAGCGATATGGGGGTTTAGAGCTTGGTGGTTCATTTAATTGTTGATAAAAAATAATTTATTTATCGCTCTCCCCAGAGTTATTGGGGCTTGGAGCTCGGCTGTTTATTTAAATGTTTTTAAAAAATTATTTATTTATCGCTCTCCCCAGCGTTATGGGGGTTTAGAGCTTGTCGGTTTATTTAATTGTTTATAAAAAATTATTTATTTATTGCTCTCCCCAGCGTTATGGGAGTTTAGAGCCTGTCGGTTTATTTAATTGTTTATAAAAAAAAGTTTATTTATCGCTTTCCTCAGCGATATGGGGGTTTAGAGCTTGTCGGTTTATTTAATTGTTTATAAAAAATTATTTATTTATCGCTCTCTCCAGTGTTATTGGGGCTTGGAGCTCGGCTGTTTATTTAATTGTTTATAAAAAATTATTTATTTATCGCTCTCCCCAGCGTTATGTAGGTTTAGAGCTTGTCGGTTTATTTAATTGTTTATAAAAAATAATTTATTTATCACTCTCCCCAGCGTTATTGGGGCTTAGAGCTCTGCTGTTTTTTTAATTGTTTATAAAAATTTATTTATTTATCGCTCTCCCCAGCATTATTGGGGCTTAGAGCTCGGCTGTTTATTGAATTGTTTATAAAAAATTATTTATTTATCGCTCTCCTCAGCGTTAGTGGGGCATAGAGCTTGGCTGTTTATTTAATTGTTTATAAAAAATTATTTATTTATCGCTCTCCCCAGCGTTATGTAGGTTTAGAGCTTGTCGGTTTATTTAATTGTTTATAAAAAATAATTTATTTATCACTCTCCCCAGTGTTATTGGGGCTTGGAGCTCGGCTGTTTATTTAATTGTTTATAAAAAATTATTTATTTATCGCTCTCCCCAGCGTTATGTAGGTTTAGAGCTTGTCGGTTTATTTAATTGTTTATAAAAAATAATTTATTTATCACTCTCCCCAGCGTTATTGGGGCTTAGAGCTCTGCTGTTTATTTAATTGTTTATAAAAATTTATTTATTTATCGCTCTCCCCAGCATTATTGGGGCTTAGAGCTCGGCTGTTTATTGAATTGTTTATAAAAAATTATTTATTTATCGCTCTCCTCAGCGTTAGTGGGGCATAGAGCTTGGCTGTTTATTTAATTGTTTATAAAAAATTATTTATTTATCGCTCTCCCCAGCGTTATGTAGGTTTAGAGCTTGTCGGTTTATTTAATTGTTTATAAAAAATAATTTATTTATCACTCTCCCCAGCGTTATTGTGGCTTAGAGCTCTGCTGTTTATTTAATTGTTTATAAAAAATTATTTATTTATCGCTCTCCCCAGCATTATTGGGGCTTAGAGCTCGGCTGTTTATTTAATTGTTTATAAAAAATTATTTATTTATCGCTCTCCTCAGCATTATTGGGGCTTAGAGCTTGGCTGTTTATTTAATTGTTTATTAAAAAATTATTTATTTATCGCTCAGCCCAGCATTATGTGGGTTTAGAGCTTGTCGGTTTATTTAATTGTTTATAAAAAAAAAGTTTATTTATCGTTTTCCTCAGCGATATGGGGGTTTAGAGCTTGGTGGTTCATTTAATTGTTGATAAAAAATAATTTATTTATCGCTCTCCCCAGAGTTATTGGGGCTTGGAGCTCGGCTGTTTATTTAAATGTTTTTAAAAAATTATTTATTTATCGCTCTCCCCAGCGTTATGGGGGTTTAGAGCTTGTCGGTTTATTTAATTGTTTATAAAAAATTATTTATTTATTGCTCTCCCCAGCGTTATGGGAGTTTAGAGCCTGTCGGTTTATTTAATTGTTTATAAAAAAAAGTTTATTTATCGCTTTCCTCAGCGATATGGGGGTTTAGAGCTTGTCGGTTTATTTAATTGTTTATAAAAAATTATTTATTTATCGCTCTCTCCAGTGTTATTGGGGCTTGGAGCTCGGCTGTTTATTTAATTGTTTATAAAAAATTATTTATTTATCGCTCTCCCCAGCGTTATGTAGGTTTAGAGCTTGTCGGTTTATTTAATTGTTTATAAAAAATAATTTATTTATCACTCTCCCCAGCGTTATTGGGGCTTAGAGCTCTGCTGTTTATTTAATTGTTTATAAAAAATTATTTATTTATCGCTCTCCCCAGCATTATTGGGGCTTAGAGCTCGGCTGTTTATTTAATTGTTTATAAAAAATTATTTATTTATCGCTCTCCCCAGCATTATTGGGGCTTAGAGCTCGGCTGTTTATTGAATTGTTTATTAAAAAATTATTTATTTATCGCTCAGCCCAGCATTATGTGGGTTTAGAGCTTGTCGGTTTATTTAATTGTTTATAAAAAAAAAGTTTATTTATCGTTTTCCTCAGCGATATGGGGGTTTAGAGCTTGGTGGTTCATTTAATTGTTGATAAAAAATAATTTATTTATCGCTCTCCCCAGAGTTATTGGGGCTTGGAGCTCGGCTGTTTATTTAAATGTTTTTAAAAAATTATTTATTTATCGCTCTCCCCAGCGTTATGTAGGTTTAGAGCTTGTCGGTTTATTTAATTGTTTATAAAAAATAATTTATTTATCACTCTCCCCAGCGTTATTGGGGCTTAGAGCTCTGCTGTTTATTTAATTGTTTATAAAAATTTATTTATTTATCGCTCTCCCCAGCATTATTGGGGCTTAGAGCTCGGCTGTTTATTGAATTGTTTATAAAAAATTATTTATTTATCGCTCTCCTCAGCGTTAGTGGGGCATAGAGCTTGGCTGTTTATTTAATTGTTTATAAAAAATTATTTATTTATCGCTCTCCCCAGCGTTATGTAGGTTTAGAGCTTGTCGGTTTATTTAATTGTTTATAAAAAATAATTTATTTATCACTCTCCCCAGCGTTATTGTGGCTTAGAGCTCTGCTGTTTATTTAATTGTTTATAAAAAATTATTTATTTATCGCTCTCCCCAGCATTATTGGGGCTTAGAGCTCGGCTGTTTATTTAATTGTTTATAAAAAATTATTTATTTATCGCTCTCCTCAGCATTATTGGGGCTTAGAGCTTGGCTGTTTATTTAATTGTTTATTAAAAAATTATTTATTTATCGCTCAGCCCAGCATTATGTGGGTTTAGAGCTTGTCGGTTTATTTAATTGTTTATAAAAAAAAAGTTTATTTATCGTTTTCCTCAGCGATATGGGGGTTTAGAGCTTGGTGGTTCATTTAATTGTTGATAAAAAATAATTTATTTATCGCTCTCCCCAGAGTTATTGGGGCTTGGAGCTCGGCTGTTTATTTAAATGTTTTTAAAAAATTATTTATTTATCGCTCTCCCCAGCGTTATGGGGGTTTAGAGCTTGTCGGTTTATTTAATTGTTTATAAAAAATTATTTATTTATTGCTCTCCCCAGCGTTATGGGAGTTTAGAGCCTGTCGGTTTATTTAATTGTTTATAAAAAAAAGTTTATTTATCGCTTTCCTCAGCGATATGGGGGTTTAGAGCTTGTCGGTTTATTTAATTGTTTATAAAAAATTATTTATTTATCGCTCTCTCCAGTGTTATTGGGGCTTGGAGCTCGGCTGTTTATTTAATTGTTTATAAAAAATTATTTATTTATCGCTCTCCCCAGCGTTATTGGGGCTTAGAGCTTGGCTGTTTATTATATTGTTTATTAAAAAATTATTTATTTATCGCTCAGCCCAGCATTATGTGGGTTTAGAGCTTGTCGGTTTATTTAATTGTTTATAAAAAAAAAGTTTATTTATCGCTTTCCTCAGCGATATGGGGGTTTAGAGCTTGGTGGTTCATTAAATTGTTGATAAAAAATAATTTATTTATCGCTCTCCCCTGAGTTATTGGGGCTTGGAGCTCGGTTGTTTATTTAAATGTTTTTAAAAAATTATTTATTTATCGCTCTCCCCAGCGTTATGGGGGTTTAGAGCTTGTCGGTTTATTTAATTGTTTATGAAAAATTATTTATTTATTGCTCTCCCCAGCGTTATGGGAGTCTAGAGCTTGTCGGTTTATTTAATTGTTTATAAAAAAAAGTTTATTTATCGCTCTCCCCAGCATTATTGGGGCTTAGAGCTCGGCTGTTTATTGAATTGTTTATAAAAAATTATTTATTTATCGCTCTCCTCAGCGTTAGTGGGGCATAGAGCTTGGCTGTTTATTTAATTGTTTATAAAAAATTATTTATTTATCGCTCTCCCCAGCGTTATGTAGGTTTAGAGCTTGTCGGTTTATTTAATTGTTTATAAAAAATAATTTATTTATCACTCTCCCCAGCGTTATTGTGGCTTAGAGCTCTGCTGTTTATTTAATTGTTTATAAAAATTTATTTATTTATCGCTTTCCCCAGCATTATTGGGGCTTAGAGCTCGGCTGTTTATTTAATTGTTTATAAAAAATTATTTATTTATCGCTCTCCTCAGCGTTAGTGGGGCATAGAGCTTGGCTGTTTATTTAATTGTTTATAAAAAATTATTTATTTATCGCTCAGCCCAGCATTATGTGGGTTTAGAGCTTGTCGGTTTATTTAATTGTTTATAAAAAAAAAGTTTATTTATCGTTTTCCTCAGCGATATGGGGGTTTAGAGCTTGGTGGTTCATTTAATTGTTGATAAAAAATAATTTATTTATCGCTCTCCCCAGAGTTATTGGGGCTTGGAGCTCGGCTGTTTATTTAAATGTTTTTAAAAAATTATTTATTTATCGCTCTCCCCAGCGTTATGGGGGTTTAGAGCTTGTCGGTTTATTTAATTGTTTATAAAAAATTATTCATTTATTGCTCTCCCCAGCGTTATGGGAGTTTAGAGCCTGTCGGTTTATTTAATTGTTTATAAAAAAAAGTTTATTTATCGCTTTCCTCAGCGATATGGGGGTTTAGAGCTTGTCGGTTTATTTAATTGTTTATAAAAAATTATTTATTTATCGCTCTCTCCAGTGTTATTGGGGCTTGGAGCTCGGCTGTTTATTTAATTGTTTATAAAAAATTATTTATTTATCGCTCTCCCCAGCGTTATGTAGGTTTAGAGCTTGTCGGTTTATTTAATTGTTTATAAAAAATAATTTATTTATCACTCTCCCCAGCGTTATTGGGGCTTAGAGCTCTGCTGTTTATTTAATTGTTTATAAAAATTTATTTATTTATCGCTCTCCCCAGCATTATTGGGGCTTAGAGCTCGGCTGTTTATTGAATTGTTTATAAAAAATTATTTATTTATCGCTCTCCTCAGCGTTAGTGGGGCATAGAGCTTGGCTGTTTATTTAATTGTTTATAAAAAATTATTTATTTATCGCTCTCCCCAGCGTTATGTAGGTTTAGAGCTTGTCGGTTTATTTAATTGTTTATAAAAAATAATTTATTTATCACTCTCCCCAGCGTTATTGTGGCTTAGAGCTCTGCTGTTTATTTAATTGTTTATAAAAATTTATTTATTTATCGCTTTCCCCAGCATTATTGGGGCTTAGAGCTCGGCTGTTTATTTAATTGTTTATAAAAAATTATTTATTTATCGCTCTCCTCAGCGTTAGTGGGGCATAGAGCTTGGCTGTTTATTTAATTGTTTATAAAAAATTATTTATTTATCGCTCATCCCAGCATTATGTGGGTTTAGAGCTTGTCGGTTTATTTAATTGTTTATAAAAAAAAGTTTATTTATCGCTTTCCTCAGCGATATGGGGGTTTAGAGCTTGGTGGTTCATTTAATTGTTGATAAAAAATAATTTATTTATCGCTCTCTCCAGTGTTATTGGGGCTTGGAGCTCGGCTGTTTATTTAAATGTTTTTAAAAAATTATTTATTTATCGCTCTCCCCAGCGTTATGGGGGTTTAGAGCTTGTCGGTTTATTTAATTGTTTATAAAAAATTATTTATTTATTGCTCTCCCCAGCGTTATGGGAGTTTAGAGCCTGTCGGTTTATTTAATTGTTTATAAAAAAAAGTTTATTTATCGCTTTCCTCAGCGATATGGGGGTTTAGAGCTTGTCGGTTTATTTAATTGTTTATAAAAAATTATTTATTTATCGCTCTCTCCAGTGTTATTGGGGCTTGGAGCTCGGCTGTTTATTTAATTGTTTATAAAAAATTATTTATTTATCGCTCTCCCCAGCGTTATGTAGGTTTAGAGCTTGTCGGTTTATTTAATTGTTTATAAAAAATAATTTATTTATCACTCTCCCCAGCGTTATTGGGGCTTAGAGCTCTGCTGTTTATTTAATTGTTTATAAAAATTTATTTATTTATCGCTCTCCCCAGCATTATTGGGGCTTAGAGCTCGGCTGTTTATTGAATTGTTTATATAAAATTATTTATTTATCGCTCTCCTCAGCGTTAGTGGGGCATAGAGCTTGGCTGTTTATTTAATTGTTTATAAAAAATTATTTATTTATCGCTCTCCCCAGCGTTATGTAGGTTTAGAGCTTGTCGGTTTATTTAATTGTTTATAAAAAATAATTTATTTATCACTCTCCCCAGCGTTATTGTGGCTTAGAGCTCTGCTGTTTATTTAATTGTTTATAAAAATTTATTTATTTATCGCTTTCCCCAGCATTATTGGGGCTTAGAGCTCGGCTGTTTATTTAATTGTTTAAAAAAAATTATTTATTTATCGCTCTCCTCAGCGTTAGTGGGGCATAGAGCTTGGCTGTTTATTTAATTGTTTATAAAAAATTATTTATTTATCGCTCAGCCCAGCATTATGTGGGTTTAGAGCTTGTCGGTTTATTTAATTGTTTATAAAAAAAAAGTTTATTTATCGTTTTCCTCAGCGATATGGGGGTTTAGAGCTTGGTGGTTCATTTAATTGTTGATAAAAAATAATTTATTTATCGCTCTCCCCAGAGTTATTGGGGCTTGGAGCTCGGCTGTTTATTTAAATGTTTTTAAAAAATTATTTATTTATCGCTCTCCCCAGCGTTATGGGGGTTTAGAGCTTGTCGGTTTATTTAATTGTTTATAAAAAATTATTTATTTATTGCTCTCCCCAGCGTTATGGGAGTTTAGAGCCTGTCGGTTTATTTAATTGTTTATAAAAAAAAGTTTATTTATCGCTTTCCTCAGCGATATGGGGGTTTAGAGCTTGTCGGTTTATTTAATTGTTTATAAAAAATTATTTATTTATCGCTCTCTCCAGTGTTAATGGGGCTTGGAGCTCGGCTGTTTATTTAATTGTTTATAAAAAATTATTTATTTATCGCTCTCCCCAGCGTTATGTAGGTTTAGAGCTTGTCGGTTTATTTAATTGTTTATAAAAAATAATTTATTTATCACTCTCCCCAGCGTTATTGGGGCTTAGAGCTCTGCTGTTTATTTAATTGTTTATAAAAATTTATTTATTTATCGCTCTCCCCAGCATTATTGGGGCTTAGAGCTCGGCTGTTTATTGAATTGTTTATAAAAAATTATTTATTTATCGCTCTCCTCAGCGTTAGTGGGGCATAGAGCTTGGCTGTTTATTTAATTGTTTATAAAAAATTATTTATTTATCGCTCTCCCCAGCGTTATGTAGGTTTAGAGCTTGTCGGTTTATTTAATTGTTTATAAAAAATAATTTATTTATCACTCTCCCCAGCGTTATTGTGGCTTAGAGCTCTGCTGTTTATTTAATTGTTTATAAAAATTTATTTATTTATCGCTTTCCCCAGCATTATTGGGGCTTAGAGCTCGGCTGTTTATTTAATTGTTTATAAAAAATTATTTATTTATCGCTCTCCTCAGCGTTAGTGGGGCATAGAGCTTGGCTGTTTATTTAATTGTTTATAAAAAATTATTTATTTATCGCTCAGCCCAGCATTATGTGGGTTTAGAGCTTGTCGGTTTATTTAATTGTTTATAAAAAAAAGTTTATTTATCGCTTTCCTCAGCGATATGGGGGTTTAGAGCTTGGTGGTTCATTTAATTGTTGATAAAAAATAATTTATTTATCGCTCTCTCCAGTGTTATTGGGGCTTGGAGCTCGGCTGTTTATTTAAATGTTTATAAAAAATTATTTATTTATCGCTCTCCCCAGCGTTATGTAGGTTTAGAGCTTGTCGGTTTATTTAATTGTTTATAAAAATAATTTATTTATCACTCTCCCCAGCGTTATTGGGGCTTAGAGCTCTGCTGTTTATTTAATTGTTTATAAAAAATTATTTATTTATCGCTCTCCCCAGCATTATTGGGGCTTAGAGCTCGGCTGTTTATTTAATTGTTTATAAAAAATTATTTATTTATCGCTCTCCTCAGCATTATTGGGGCTTAGAGCTTGGCTGTTTATTTAATTGTTTATTAAAAAATTATTTATTTATCGCTCAGCCCAGCATTATGTGGGTTTAGAGCTTGTCGGTTTATTTAATTGTTTATAAAAAAAAAGTTTATTTATCGTTTTCCTCAGCGATATGGGGGTTTAGAGCTTGGTGGTTCATTTAATTGTTGATAAAAAATAATTTATTTATCGCTCTCCCCAGAGTTATTGGGGCTTGGAGCTCGGCTGTTTATTTAAATGTTTTTAAAAAATTATTTATTTATCGCTCTCCCCAGCGTTATGGGGGTTTAGAGCTTGTCGGTTTATTTAATTGTTTATAAAAAATTATTTATTTATTGCTCTCCCCAGCGTTATGGGAGTTTAGAGCCTGTCGGTTTATTTAATTGTTTATAAAAAAAAGTTTATTTATCGCTTTCCTCAGCGATATGGGGGTTTAGAGCTTGTCGGTTTATTTAATTGTTTATAAAAAATTATTTATTTATCGCTCTCTCCAGTGTTATTGGGGCTTGGAGCTCGGCTGTTTATTTAATTGTTTATAAAAAATTATTTATTTATCGCTCTCCCCAGCGTTATTGGGGCTTAGAGCTTGGCTGTTTATTATATTGTTTATTAAAAAATTATTTATTTATCGCTCAGCCCAGCATTATGTGGGTTTAGAGCTTGTCGGTTTATTTAATTGTTTATAAAAAAAAAGTTTATTTATCGCTTTCCTCAGCGATATGGGGGTTTAGAGCTTGGTGGTTCATTAAATTGTTGATAAAAAATAATTTATTTATCGCTCTCCCCAGAGTTATTGGGGCTTGGAGCTCGGTTGTTTATTTAAATGTTTTTAAAAAATTATTTATTTATCGCTCTCCCCAGCGTTATGGGGGTTTAGAGCTTGTCGGTTTATTTAATTGTTTATGAAAAATTATTTATTTATTGCTCTCCCCAGCGTTATGGGAGTCTAGAGCTTGTCGGTTTATTTAATTGTTTATAAAAAAAAGTTTATTTATCGCTCTCCCCAGCATTATTGGGGCTTAGAGCTCGGCTGTTTATTGAATTGTTTATAAAAAATTATTTATTTATCGCTCTCCTCAGCGTTAGTGGGGCATAGAGCTTGGCTGTTTATTTAATTGTTTATAAAAAATTATTTATTTATCGCTCTCCCCAGCGTTATGTAGGTTTAGAGCTTGTCGGTTTATTTAATTGTTTATAAAAAATAATTTATTTATCACTCTCCCCAGCGTTATTGTGGCTTAGAGCTCTGCTGTTTATTTAATTGTTTATAAAAATTTATTTATTTATCGCTTTCCCCAGCATTATTGGGACTTAGAGCTCGGCTGTTTATTTAATTGTTTATAAAAAATTATTTATTTATCGCTCTCCTCAGCGTTAGTGGGGCATAGAGCTTGGCTGTTTATTTAATTGTTTATAAAAAATTATTTATTTATCGCTCAGCCCAGCATTATGTGGGTTTAGAGCTTGTCGGTTTATTTAATTGTTTATAAAAAAAAAGTTTATTTATCGTTTTCCTCAGCGATATGGGGGTTTAGAGCTTGGTGGTTCATTTAATTGTTGATAAAAAATAATTTATTTATCGCTCTCCCCAGAGTTATTGGGGCTTGGAGCTCGGCTGTTTATTTAAATGTTTTTAAAAAATTATTTATTTATCGCTCTCCCCAGCGTTATGGGGGTTTAGAGCTTGTCGGTTTATTTAATTGTTTATAAAAAATTATTTATTTATTGCTCTCCCCAGCGTTATGGGAGTTTAGAGCCTGTCGGTTTATTTAATTGTTTATAAAAAAAAGTTTATTTATCGCTTTCCTCAGCGATATGGGGGTTTAGAGCTTGTCGGTTTATTTAATTGTTTATAAAAAATTATTTATTTATCGCTCTCTCCAGTGTTATTGGGGCTTGGAGCTCGGCTGTTTATTTAATTGTTTATAAAAAATTATTTATTTATCGCTCTCCCCAGCGTTATGTAGGTTTAGAGCTTGTCGGTTTATTTAATTGTTTATAAAAAATAATTTATTTATCACTCTCCCCAGCGTTATTGGGGCTTAGAGCTCTGCTGTTTATTTAATTGTTTATAAAAATTTATTTATTTATCGCTCTCCCCAGCATTATTGGGGCTTAGAGCTCGGCTGTTTATTGAATTGTTTATAAAAAATTATTTATTTATCGCTCTCCTCAGCGTTAGTGGGGCATAGAGCTTGGCTGTTTATTTAATTGTTTATAAAAAATTATTTATTTATCGCTCTCCCCAGCGTTATGTAGGTTTAGAGCTTGTCGGTTTATTTAATTGTTTATAAAAAATAATTTATTTATCACTCTCCCCAGCGTTATTGTGGCTTAGAGCTCTGCTGTTTATTTAATTGTTTATAAAAATTTATTTATTTATCGCTTTCCCCAGCATTATTGGGGCTTAGAGCTCGGCTGTTTATTTAATTGTTTATAAAAAATTATTTATTTATCGCTCTCCTCAGCGTTAGTGGGGCATAGAGCTTGGCTGTTTATTTAATTGTTTATAAAAAATTATTTATTTATCGCTCAGCCCAGCATTATGTGGGTTTAGAGCTTGTCGGTTTATTTAATTGTTTATAAAAAAAAGTTTATTTATCGCTTTCCTCAGCGATATGGGGGTTTAGAGCTTGGTGGTTCATTTAATTGTTGATAAAAAATAATTTATTTATCGCTCTCTCCAGTGTTATTGGGGCTTGGAGCTCGGCTGTTTATTTAAATGTTTTTAAAAAATTATTTATTTATCGCTCTCCCCAGCGTTATGGGGGTTTAGAGCTTGTCGGTTTATTTAATTGTTTATAAAAAATTATTTATTTATTGCTCTCCCCAGCGTTATGGGAGTTTAGAGCCTGTCGGTTTATTTAATTGTTTATAAAAAAAAGTTTATTTATCGCTTTCCTCAGCGATATGGGGGTTTAGAGCTTGTCGGTTTATTTAATTGTTTATAAAAAATTATTTATTTATCGCTCTCTCCAGTGTTATTGGGGCTTGGAGCTCGGCTGTTTATTTAATTGTTTATAAAAAATTATTTATTTATCGCTCTCCCCAGCGTTATGTAGGTTTAGAGCTTGTCGGTTTATTTAATTGTTTATAAAAAATAATTTATTTATCACTCTCCCCAGCGTTATTGGGGCTTAGAGCTCTGCTGTTTATTTAATTGTTTATAAAAATTTATTTATTTATCGCTCTCCCCAGCATTATTGGGGCTTAGAGCTCGGCTGTTTATTGAATTGTTTATATAAAATTATTTATTTATCGCTCTCCTCAGCGTTAGTGGGGCATAGAGCTTGGCTGTTTATTTAATTGTTTATAAAAAATTATTTATTTATCGCTCTCCCCAGCGTTATGTAGGTTTAGAGCTTGTCGGTTTATTCAATTGTTTATAAAAAATAATTTATTTATCACTCTCCCCAGCGTTATTGTGGCTTAGAGCTCTGCTGTTTATTTAATTGTTTATAAAAATTTATTTATTTATCGCTTTCCCCAGCATTATTGGGGCTTAGAGCTCGGCTGTTTATTTAATTGTTTATAAAAAATTATTTATTTATCGCTCTCCTCAGCGTTAGTGGGGCATAGAGCTTGTCGGTTTATTTAATTGTTTATAAAAAATTATTTATTTATTGCTCTCCCCAGCGTTATGGGAGTTTAGAGCCTGTCGGTTTATTTAATTGTTTATAAAAAAAAGTTTATTTATCGCTTTCCTCAGCGATATGGGGGTTTAGAGCTTGTCGGTTTATTTAATTGTTTATAAAAAATTATTTATTTATCGCTCTCTCCAGTGTTATTGGGGCTTGGAGCTCGGCTGTTTATTTAATTGTTTATAAAAAATTATTTATTTATCGCTCTCCCCAGCGTTATGTAGGTTTAGAGCTTGTCGGTTTATTTAATTGTTTATAAAAAATAATTTATTTATCACTCTCCCCAGCGTTATTGGGGCTTAGAGCTCTGCTGTTTATTTAATTGTTTATAAAAATTTATTTATTTATCGCTCTCCCCAGCATTATTGGGGCTTAGAGCTCGGCTGTTTATTGAATTGTTTATAAAAAATTATTTATTTATCGCTCTCCTCAGCGTTAGTGGGGCATAGAGCTTGGCTGTTTATTTAATTGTTTATAAAAAATTATTTATTTATCGCTCTCCCCAGCGTTATGTAGGTTTAGAGCTTGTCGGTTTATTTAATTGTTTATAAAAAATAATTTATTTATCACTCTCCCCAGCGTTATTGTGGCTTAGAGCTCTGCTGTTTATTTAATTGTTTATAAAAATTTATTTATTTATCGCTTTCCCCAGCATTATTGGGGCTTAGAGCTCGGCTGTTTATTTAATTGTTTATAAAAAATTATTTATTTATCGCTCTCCTCAGCGTTAGTGGGGCATAGAGCTTGGCTGTTTATTTAATTGTTTATAAAAAATTATTTATTTATCGCTCAGCCCAGCATTATGTGGGTTTAGAGCTTGTCGGTTTATTTAATTGTTTATAAAAAAAAGTTTATTTATCGCTTTCCTCAGCGATATGGGGGTTTAGAGCTTGGTGGTTCATTTAATTGTTGATAAAAAATAATTTATTTATCGCTCTCTCCAGTGTTATTGGGGCTTGGAGCTCGGCTGTTTATTTAAATGTTTATAAAAAATTATTTATTTATCGCTCTCCCCAGCGTTATGTAGGTTTAGAGCTTGTCGGTTTATTTAATTGTTTATAAAAATAATTTATTTATCACTCTCCCCAGCGTTATTGGGGCTTAGAGCTCTGCTGTTTATTTAATTGTTTATAAAAAATTATTTATTTATCGCTCTCCCCAGCATTATTGGGGCTTAGAGCTCGGCTGTTTATTTAATTGTTTATAAAAAATTATTTATTTATCGCTCTCCTCAGCATTATTGGGGCTTAGAGCTTGGCTGTTTATTTAATTGTTTATTAAAAAATTATTTATTTATCGCTCAGCCCAGCATTATGTGGGTTTAGAGCTTGTCGGTTTATTTAATTGTTTATAAAAAAAAAGTTTATTTATCGTTTTCCTCAGCGATATGGGGGTTTAGAGCTTGGTGGTTCATTTAATTGTTGATAAAAAATAATTTATTTATCGCTCTCCCCAGAGTTATTGGGGCTTGGAGCTCGGCTGTTTATTTAAATGTTTTTAAAAAATTATTTATTTATCGCTCTCCCCAGCGTTATGGGGGTTTAGAGCTTGTCGGTTTATTTAATTGTTTATAAAAAATTATTTATTTATTGCTCTCCCCAGCGTTATGGGAGTCTAGAGCTTGTCGGTTTATTTAATTGTTTATAAAAAAAAGTTTATTTATCGCTCTCCCCAGCATTATTGGGGCTTAGAGCTCGGCTGTTTATTGAATTGTTTATAAAAAATTATTTATTTATCGCTCTCCTCAGCGTTAGTGGGGCATAGAGCTTGGCTGTTTATTTAATTGTTTATAAAAAATTATTTATTTATCGCTCTCCCCAGCGTTATGTAGGTTTAGAGCTTGTCGGTTTATTTAATTGTTTATAAAAAATAATTTATTTATCACTCTCCACAGCGTTATTGTGGCTTAGAGCTCTGCTGTTTATTTAATTGTTTATAAAAATTTATTTATTTATCGCTTTCCCCAGCATTATTGGGGCTTAGAGCTCGGCTGTTTATTTAATTGTTTATAAAAAATTATTTATTTATCGCTCTCCTCAGCGTTAGTGGGGCATAGAGCTTGGCTGTTTATTTAATTGTTTATAAAAAATTATTTATTTATCGCTCAGCCCAGCATTATGTGGGTTTAGAGCTTGTCGGTTTATTTAATTGTTTATAAAAAAAAGTTTATTTATCGCTTTCCTCAGCGATATGGGGGTTTAGAGCTTGGTGGTTCATTTAATTGTTGATAAAAAATAATTTATTTATCGCTCTCTCCAGTGTTATTGGGGCTTGGAGCTCGGCTGTTTATTTAAATGTTTTTAAAAAATTATTTATTTATCGCTCTCCCCAGCGTTATGGGGGTTTAGAGCTTGTCGGTTTATTTAATTGTTTATAAAAAATTATTTATTTATTGCTCTCCCCAGCGTTATGGGAGTTTAGAGCCTGTCGGTTTATTTAATTGTTTATAAAAAAAAGTTTATTTATCGCTTTCCTCAGCGATATGGGGGTTTAGAGCTTGTCGGTTTATTTAATTGTTTATAAAAAATTATTTATTTATCGCTCTCTCCAGTGTTATTGGGGCTTGGAGCTCGGCTGTTTATTTAATTGTTTATAAAAAATTATTTATTTATCGCTCTCCCCAGCGTTATGTAGGTTTAGAGCTTGTCGGTTTATTTAATTGTTTATAAAAAATAATTTATTTATCACTCTCCCCAGCGTTATTGGGGCTTAGAGCTCTGCTGTTTATTTAATTGTTTATAAAAATTTATTTATTTATCGCTCTCCCCAGCATTATTGGGGCTTAGAGCTCGGCTGTTTATTGAATTGTTTATAAAAAATTATTTATTTATCGCTCTCCTCAGCGTTAGTGGGGCATAGAGCTTGGCTGTTTATTTAATTGTTTATAAAAAATTATTTATTTATCGCTCTCCCCAGCGTTATGTAGGTTTAGAGCTTGTCGGTTTATTTAATTGTTTATAAAAAATAATTTATTTATCACTCTCCCCAGCGTTATTGTGGCTTAGAGCTCTGCTGTTTATTTAATTGTTTATAAAAATTTATTTATTTATCGCTTTCCCCAGCATTATTGGGGCTTAGAGCTCGGCTGTTTATTTAATTGTTTATAAAAAATTATTTATTTATCGCTCTCCTCAGCGTTAGTGGGGCATAGAGCTTGGCTGTTTATTTAATTGTTTATAAAAAATTATTTATTTATCGCTCAGCCCAGCATTATGTGGGTTTAGAGCTTGTCGGTTTATTTAATTGTTTATAAAAAAAAGTTTATTTATCGCTTTCCTCAGCGATATGGGGGTTTAGAGCTTGGTGGTTCATTTAATTGTTGATAAAAAATAATTTATTTATCGCTCTCTCCAGTGTTATTGGGGCTTGGAGCTCGGCTGTTTATTTAAATGTTTTTAAAAAATTATTTATTTATCGCTCTCCCCAGCGTTATGGGGGTTTAGAGCTTGTCGGTTTATTTAATTGTTTATAAAAAATTATTTATTTATTGCTCTCCCCAGCGTTATGGGAGTTTAGAGCCTGTCGGTTTATTTAATTGTTTATAAAAAAAAGTTTATTTATCGCTTTCCTCAGCGATATGGGGGTTTAGAGCTTGTCGGTTTATTTAATTGTTTATAAAAAATTATTTATTTATCGCTCTCTCCAGTGTTATTGGGGCTTGGAGCTCGGCTGTTTATTTAATTGTTTATAAAAAATTATTTATTTATCGCTCTCCCCAGCGTTATGTAGGTTTAGAGCTTGTCGGTTTATTTAATTGTTTATAAAAAATAATTTATTTATCACTCTCCCCAGCGTTATTGGGGCTTAGAGCTCTGCTGTTTATTTAATTGTTTATAAAAATTTATTTATTTATCGCTCTCCCCAGCATTATTGGGGCTTAGAGCTCGGCTGTTTATTGAATTGTTTATATAAAATTATTTATTTATCGCTCTCCTCAGCGTTAGTGGGGCATAGAGCTTGGCTGTTTATTTAATTGTTTATAAAAAATTATTTATTTATCGCTCTCCCCAGCGTTATGTAGGTTTAGAGCTTGTCGGTTTATTTAATTGTTTATAAAAAATAATTTATTTATCACTCTCCCCAGCGTTATTGTGGCTTAGAGCTCTGCTGTTTATTTAATTGTTTATAAAAATTTATTTATTTATCGCTTTAGCCAGCATTATTGGGGCTTAGAGCTCGGCTGTTTATTTAATTGTTTATAAAAAATTATTTATTTATCGCTCTCCTCAGCGTTAGTGGGGCATAGAGCTTGGCTGTTTATTTAATTGTTTATAAAAAATTATTTATTTATCGCTCAGCCCAGCATTATGTGGGTTTAGAGCTTGTCGGTTTATTTAATTGTTTATAAAAAAAAAGTTTATTTATCGTTTTCCTCAGCGATATGGGGGTTTAGAGCTTGGTGGTTCATTTAATTGTTGATAAAAAATAATTTATTTATCGCTCTCCCCAGAGTTATTGGGGCTTGGAGCTCGGCTGTTTATTTAAATGTTTTTAAAAAATTATTTATTTATCGCTCTCCCCAGCGTTATGGGGGTTTAGAGCTTGTCGGTTTATTTAATTGTTTATAAAAAATTATTTATTTATTGCTCTCCCCAGCGTTATGGGAGTTTAGAGCCTGTCGGTTTATTTAATTGTTTATAAAAAAAAGTTTATTTATCGCTTTCCTCAGCGATATGGGGGTTTAGAGCTTGTCGGTTTATTTAATTGTTTATAAAAAATTATTTATTTATCGCTCTCTCCAGTGTTAATGGGGCTTGGAGCTCGGCTGTTTATTTAATTGTTTATAAAAAATTATTTATTTATCGCTCTCCCCAGCGTTATGTAGGTTTAGAGCTTGTCGGTTTATTTAATTGTTTATAAAAAATAATTTATTTATCACTCTCCCCAGCGTTATTGGGGCTTAGAGCTCTGCTGTTTATTTAATTGTTTATAAAAATTTATTTATTTATCGCTCTCCCCAGCATTATTGGGGCTTAGAGCTCGGCTGTTTATTGAATTGTTTATAAAAAATTATTTATTTATCGCTCTCCTCAGCGTTAGTGGGGCATAGAGCTTGGCTGTTTATTTAATTGTTTATAAAAAATTATTTATTTATCGCTCTCCCCAGCGTTATGTAGGTTTAGAGCTTGTCGGTTTATTTGATTGTTTATAAAAAATAATTTATTTATCACTCTCCCCAGCGTTATTGTGGCTTAGAGCTCTGCTGTTTATTTAATTGTTTATAAAAATTTATTTATTTATCGCTTTCCCCAGCATTATTGGGGCTTAGAGCTCGGCTGTTTATTTAATTGTTTATAAAAAATTATTTATTTATCGCTCTCCTCAGCGTTAGTGGGGCATAGAGCTTGGCTGTTTATTTAATTGTTTATAAAAAATTATTTATTTATCGCTCAGCCCAGCATTATGTGGGTTTAGAGCTTGTCGGTTTATTTAATTGTTTATAAAAAAAAGTTTATTTATCGCTTTCCTCAGCGATATGGGGGTTTAGAGCTTGGTGGTTCATTTAATTGTTGATAAAAAATAATTTATTTATCGCTCTCTCCAGTGTTATTGGGGCTTGGAGCTCGGCTGTTTATTTAAATGTTTATAAAAAATTATTTATTTATCGCTCTCCCCAGCGTTATGTAGGTTTAGAGCTTGTCGGTTTATTTAATTGTTTATAAAAATAATTTATTTATCACTCTCCCCAGCGTTATTGGGGCTTAGAGCTCTGCTGTTTATTTAATTGTTTATAAAAAATTATTTATTTATCGCTCTCCCCAGCATTATTGGGGCTTAGAGCTCGGCTGTTTATTTAATTGTTTATAAAAAATTATTTATTTATCGCTCTCCTCAGCATTATTGGGGCTTAGAGCTTGGCTGTTTATTTAATTGTTTATTAAAAAATTATTTATTTATCGCTCAGCCCAGCATTATGTGGGTTTAGAGCTTGTCGGTTTATTTAATTGTTTATAAAAAAAAAGTTTATTTATCGTTTTCCTCAGCGATATGGGGGTTTAGAGCTTGGTGGTTCATTTAATTGTTGATAAAAAATAATTTATTTATCGCTCTCCCCAGAGTTATTGGGGCTTGGAGCTCGGCTGTTTATTTAAATGTTTTTAAAAAATTATTTATTTATCGCTCTCCCCAGCGTTATGGGGGTTTAGAGCTTGTCGGTTTATTTAATTGTTTATAAAAAATTATTTATTTATTGCTCTCCCCAGCGTTATGGGAGTTTAGAGCCTGTCGGTTTATTTAATTGTTTATAAAAAAAAGTTTATTTATCGCTTTCCTCAGCGATATGGGGGTTTAGAGCTTGTCGGTTTATTTAATTGTTTATAAAAAATTATTTATTTATCGCTCTCTCCAGTGTTATTGGGGCTTGGAGCTCGGCTGTTTATTTAATTGTTTATAAAAAATTATTTATTTATCGCTCTCCCCAGCGTTATTGGGGCTTAGAGCTTGGCTGTTTATTATATTGTTTATTAAAAAATTATTTATTTATCGCTCAGCCCAGCATTATGTGGGTTTAGAGCTTGTCGGTTTATTTAATTGTTTATAAAAAAAAAGTTTATTTATCGCTTTCCTCAGCGATATGGGGGTTTAGAGCTTGGTGGTTCATTAAATTGTTGATAAAAAATAATTTATTTATCGCTCTCCCCAGAGTTATTGGGGCTTGGAGCTCGGTTGTTTATTTAAATGTTTTTAAAAAATTATTTATTTATCGCTCTCCCCAGCGTTATGGGGGTTTAGAGCTTGTCGGTTTATTTAATTGTTTATGAAAAATTATTTATTTATTGCTCTCCCCAGCGTTATGGGAGTCTAGAGCTTGTCGGTTTATTTAATTGTTTATAAAAAAAAGTTTATTTATCGCTCTCCCCAGCATTATTGGGGCTTAGAGCTCGGCTGTTTATTGAATTGTTTATAAAAAATTATTTATTTATCGCTCTCCTCAGCGTTAGTGGGGCATAGAGCTTGGCTGTTTATTTAATTGTTTATAAAAAATTATTTATTTATCGCTCTCCCCAGCGTTATGTAGGTTTAGAGCTTGTCGGTTTATTTAATTGTTTATAAAAAATAATTTATTTATCACTCTCCCCAGCGTTATTGTGGCTTAGAGCTCTGCTGTTTATTTAATTGTTTATAAAAATTTATTTATTTATCGCTTTCCCCAGCATTATTGGGGCTTAGAGCTCGGCTGTTTATTTAATTGTTTATAAAAAATTATTTATTTATCGCTCTCCTCAGCGTTAGTGGGGCATAGAGCTTGGCTGTTTATTTAATTGTTTATAAAAAATTATTTATTTATCGCTCAGCCCAGCATTATGTGGGTTTAGAGCTTGTCGGTTTATTTAATTGTTTATAAAAAAAAAGTTTATTTATCGTTTTCCTCAGCGATATGGGGGTTTAGAGCTTGGTGGTTCATTTAATTGTTGATAAAAAATAATTTATTTATCGCTCTCCCCAGAGTTATTGGGGCTTGGAGCTCGGCTGTTTATTTAAATGTTTTTAAAAAATTATTTATTTATCGCTCTCCCCAGCGTTATGGGGGTTTAGAGCTTGTCGGTTTATTTAATTGTTTATAAAAAATTATTTATTTATTGCTCTCCCCAGCGTTATGGGAGTTTAGAGCCTGTCGGTTTATTTAATTGTTTATAAAAAAAAGTTTATTTATCGCTTTCCTCAGCGATATGGGGGTTTAGAGCTTGTCGGTTTATTTAATTGTTTATAAAAAATTATTTATTTATCGCTCTCTCCAGTGTTATTGGGGCTTGGAGCTCGGCTGTTTATTTAATTGTTTATAAAAAATTATTTATTTATCGCTCTCCCCAGCGTTATGTAGGTTTAGAGCTTGTCGGTTTATTTAATTGTTTATAAAAAATAATTTATTTATCACTCTCCCCAGCGTTATTGGGGCTTAGAGCTCTGCTGTTTATTTAATTGTTTATAAAAATTTATTTATTTATCGCTCTCCCCAGCATTATTGGGGCTTAGAGCTCGGCTGTTTATTGAATTGTTTATAAAAAATTATTTATTTATCGCTCTCCTCAGCGTTAGTGGGGCATAGAGCTTGGCTGTTTATTTAATTGTTTATAAAAAATTATTTATTTATCGCTCTCCCCAGCGTTATGTAGGTTTAGAGCTTGTCGGTTTATTTAATTGTTTATAAAAAATAATTTATTTATCACTCTCCCCAGCGTTATTGTGGCTTAGAGCTCTGCTGTTTATTTAATTGTTTATAAAAATTTATTTATTTATCGCTTTCCCCAGCATTATTGGGGCTTAGAGCTCGGCTGTTTATTTAATTGTTTATAAAAAATTATTTATTTATCGCTCTCCTCAGCGTTAGTGGGGCATAGAGCTTGGCTGTTTATTTAATTGTTTATAAAAAATTATTTATTTATCGCTCAGCCCAGCATTATGTGGGTTTAGAGCTTGTCGGTTTATTTAATTGTTTATAAAAAAAAGTTTATTTATCGCTTTCCTCAGCGATATGGGGGTTTAGAGCTTGGTGGTTCATTTAATTGTTGATAAAAAATAATTTATTTATCGCTCTCTCCAGTGTTATTGGGGCTTGGAGCTCGGCTGTTTATTTAAATGTTTTTAAAAAATTATTTATTTATCGCTCTCCCCAGCGTTATGGGGGTTTAGAGCTTGTCGGTTTATTTAATTGTTTATAAAAAATTATTTATTTATTGCTCTCCCCAGCGTTATGGGAGTTTAGAGCCTGTCGGTTTATTTAATTGTTTATAAAAAAAAGTTTATTTATCGCTTTCCTCAGCGATATGGGGGTTTAGAGCTTGTCGGTTTATTTAATTGTTTATAAAAAATTATTTATTTATCGCTCTCTCCAGTGTTATTGGGGCTTGGAGCTCGGCTGTTTATTTAATTGTTTATAAAAAATTATTTATTTATCGCTCTCCCCAGCGTTATGTAGGTTTAGAGCTTGTCGGTTTATTTAATTGTTTATAAAAAATAATTTATTTATCACTCTCCCCAGCGTTATTGGGGCTTAGAGCTCTGCTGTTTATTTAATTGTTTATAAAAATTTATTTATTTATCGCTCTCCCCAGCATTATTGGGGCTTAGAGCTCGGCTGTTTATTGAATTGTTTATATAAAATTATTTATTTATCGCTCTCCTCAGCGTTAGTGGGGCATAGAGCTTGGCTGTTTATTTAATTGTTTATAAAAAATTATTTATTTATCGCTCTCCCCAGCGTTATGTAGGTTTAGAGCTTGTCGGTTTATTTAATTGTTTATAAAAAATAATTTATTTATCACTCTCCCCAGCGTTATTGTGGCTTAGAGCTCTGCTGTTTATTTAATTGTTTATAAAAATTTATTTATTTATCGCTTTCCCCAGCATTATTGGGGCTTAGAGCTCGGCTGTTTATTTAATTGTTTATAAAAAATTATTTATTTATCGCTCTCCTCAGCGTTAGTGGGGCATAGAGCTTGGCTGTTTATTTAATTGTTTATAAAAAATTATTTATTTATCGCTCAGCCCAGCATTATGTGGGTTTAGAGCTTGTCGGTTTATTTAATTGTTTATAAAAAAAAAGTTTATTTATCGTTTTCCTCAGCGATATGGGGGTTTAGAGCTTGGTGGTTCATTTAATTGTTGATAAAAAATAATTTATTTATCGCTCTCCCCAGAGTTATTGGGGCTTGGAGCTCGGCTGTTTATTTAAATGTTTTTAAAAAATTATTTATTTATCGCTCTCCCCAGCGTTATGGGGGTTTAGAGCTTGTCGGTTTATTTAATTGTTTATAAAAAATTATTTATTTATTGCTCTCCCCAGCGTTATGGGAGTTTAGAGCCTGTCGGTTTATTTAATTGTTTATAAAAAAAAGTTTATTTATCGCTTTCCTCAGCGATATGGGGGTTTAGAGCTTGTCGGTTTATTTAATTGTTTATAAAAAATTATTTATTTATCGCTCTCTCCAGTGTTATTGGGGCTTGGAGCTCGGCTGTTTATTTAATTGTTTATAAAAAATTATTTATTTATCGCTCTCCCCAGCGTTATGTAGGTTTAGAGCTTGTCGGTTTATTTAATTGTTTATAAAAAATAATTTATTTATCACTCTCCCCAGCGTTATTGGGGCTTAGAGCTCTGCTGTTTATTTAATTGTTTATAAAAATTTATTTATTTATCGCTCTCCCCAGCATTATTGGGGCTTAGAGCTCGGCTGTTTATTGAATTGTTTATATAAAATTATTTATTTATCGCTCTCCTCAGCGTTAGTGGGGCATAGAGCTTGGCTGTTTATTTAATTGTTTATAAAAAATTATTTATTTATCGCTCTCCCCAGCGTTATGTAGGTTTAGAGCTTGTCGGTTTATTTAATTGTTTATAAAAAATAATTTATTTATCACTCTCCCCAGCGTTATTGTGGCTTAGAGCTCTGCTGTTTATTTAATTGTTTATAAAAATTTATTTATTTATCGCTTTCCCCAGCATTATTGGGGCTTAGAGCTCGGCTGTTTATTTAATTGTTTATAAAAAATTATTTATTTATCGCTCTCCTCAGCGTTAGTGGGGCATAGAGCTTGGCTGTTTATTTAATTGTTTATAAAAAATTATTTATTTATCGCTCAGCCCAGCATTATGTGGGTTTAGAGCTTGTCGGTTTATTTAATTGTTTATAAAAAAAAAGTTTATTTATCGTTTTCCTCAGCGATATGGGGGTTTAGAGCTTGGTGGTTCATTTAATTGTTGATAAAAAATAATTTATTTATCGCTCTCCCCAGAGTTATTGGGGCTTGGAGCTCGGCTGTTTATTTAAATGTTTTTAAAAAATTATTTATTTATCGCTCTCCCCAGCGTTATGGGGGTTTAGAGCTTGTCGGTTTATTTAATTGTTTATAAAAAATTATTTATTTATTGCTCTCCCCAGCGTTATGGGAGTTTAGAGCCTGTCGGTTTATTTAATTGTTTATAAAAAAAAGTTTATTTATCGCTTTCCTCAGCGATATGGGGGTTTAGAGCTTGTCGGTTTATTTAATTGTTTATAAAAAATTATTTATTTATCGCTCTCTCCAGTGTTATTGGGGCTTGGAGCTCGGCTGTTTATTTAATTGTTTATAAAAAATTATTTATTTATCGCTCTCCCCAGCGTTATGTAGGTTTAGAGCTTGTCGGTTTATTTAATTGTTTATAAAAAATAATTTATTTATCACTCTCCCCAGCGTTATTGGGGCTTAGAGCTCTGCTGTTTATTTAATTGTTTATAAAAATTTATTTATTTATCGCTCTCCCCAGCATTATTGGGGCTTAGAGCTCGGCTGTTTATTGAATTGTTTATAAAAAATTATTTATTTATCGCTCTCCTCAGCGTTAGTGGGGCATAGAGCTTGGCTGTTTATTTAATTGTTTATAAAAAATTATTTATTTATCGCTCTCCCCAGCGTTATGTAGGTTTAGAGCTTGTCGGTTTATTTAATTGTTTATAAAAAATAATTTATTTATCACTCTCCCCAGCGTTATTGTGGCTTAGAGCTCTGCTGTTTATTTAATTGTTTATAAAAATTTATTTATTTATCGCTTTCCCCAGCATTATTGGGGCTTAGAGCTCGGCTGTTTATTTAATTGTTTATAAAAAATTATTTATTTATCGCTCTCCTCAGCGTTAGTGGGGCATAGAGCTTGGCTGTTTATTTAATTGTTTATAAAAAATTATTTATTTATCGCTCAGCCCAGCATTATGTGGGTTTAGAGCTTGTCGGTTTATTTAATTGTTTATAAAAAAAAGTTTATTTATCGCTTTCCTCAGCGATATGGGGGTTTAGAGCTTGGTGGTTCATTTAATTGTTGATAAAAAATAATTTATTTATCGCTCTCTCCAGTGTTATTGGGGCTTGGAGCTCGGCTGTTTATTTAAATGTTTATAAAAAATTATTTATTTATCGCTCTCCCCAGCGTTATGTAGGTTTAGAGCTTGTCGGTTTATTTAATTGTTTATAAAAATAATTTATTTATCACTCTCCCCAGCGTTATTGGGGCTTAGAGCTCTGCTGTTTATTTAATTGTTTATAAAAAATTATTTATTTATCGCTCTCCCCAGCATTATTGGGGCTTAGAGCTCGGCTGTTTATTTAATTGTTTATAAAAAATTATTTATTTATCGCTCTCCTCAGCATTATTGGGGCTTAGAGCTTGGCTGTTTATTTAATTGTTTATTAAAAAATTATTTATTTATCGCTCAGCCCAGCATTATGTGGGTTTAGAGCTTGTCGGTTTATTTAATTGTTTATAAAAAAAAAGTTTATTTATCGTTTTCCTCAGCGATATGGGGGTTTAGAGCTTGGTGGTTCATTTAATTGTTGATAAAAAATAATTTATTTATCGCTCTCCCCAGAGTTATTGGGGCTTGGAGCTCGGCTGTTTATTTAAATGTTTTTAAAAAATTATTTATTTATCGCTCTCCCCAGCGTTATGGGGGTTTAGAGCTTGTCGGTTTATTTAATTGTTTATAAAAAATTATTTATTTATTGCTCTCCCCAGCGTTATGGGAGTTTAGAGCCTGTCGGTTTATTTAATTGTTTATAAAAAAAAGTTTATTTATCGCTTTCCTCAGCGATATGGGGGTTTAGAGCTTGTCGGTTTATTTATTTGTTTATAAAAAATTATTTATTTATCGCTCTCTCCAGTGTTATTGGGGCTTGGAGCTCGGCTGTTTATTTAATTGTTTATAAAAAATTATTTATTTATCGCTCTCCCCAGCGTTATGTAGGTTTAGAGCTTGTCGGTTTATTTAATTGTTTATAAAAAATTATTTATTTATCACTCTCCCCAGCGTTATTGGGGCTTAGAGCTCTGCTGTTTATTTAATTGTTTATAAAAAATTATTTATTTATCGCTCTCCCCAGCATTATTGGGGCTTAGAGCTCGGCTGTTTATTTAATTGTTTATAAAAAATTATTTTTTTTTCGCTCAGCCCAGCATTATGTGGGTTTAGAGCTTGTCGGTTTATTTAATTGTTTATAAAAAATTATTCATTTATTGCTCTCCCCAGCGATATGGGGGTTTAGAGCTTGGTGGTTCATTTAATTGTTGATAAAAAATAATTTATTTATCGCTCTAAAAAATCTTTATTTATCGCTAATAAAAAATTATTTATTTATCGCTCAGCCCAGCGTTATGGGGGTTTAGAGCTTGTCGGTTTATTCAATTGTTTGTAAAAAATTATTTATTTACCATGTCTGGGGGGCACCATTTCTATATGACTCCAAAAATATATATATGGCTCAACTTTCTTTCAGTGAACTTTCTTTTGTTGACTGCACTTCAGGCTGAACTGCAGTGCCCAACGCTGTCATCAAGCCTTCGTCTCCTTTTTTTTCAGAGAATGATAAGCGATAATTAATATTCATCTACTTTTTTTTTTAAATTATAAATTTAAATTATTTAATTTATAAAAAAAATTTATCTTTTTATTTTTTTTTGTCCAAATTTGAATTTGGCCGGAAAAAATTTCCGTCGTTCGCGCGCGCGCGCGTGCGAACGCATTCGCAGATCATCACTTAAATTATAGCATCCGACTCCAGGAACTTGATTGAAGAAAAATAAAGGTGAGCCGCGATCATGCACAGACTGTACCCGAGTCCTCAGGGCTCTACGAAATTAATTCACGGTAAACTCTTTAATTTGAAAAAATAATGAAATTTAATTTGTTTTAAAAAAAGGTCTTGAAATATTTAAAATGCTGGTTGAAAATTTTTTAAAGATCGTATAAAATTTATTTTAAAGAATCTTGTTATCTTTAAAAATATATTAATATATATCTTCAAAAAAACGTGCATAAATAATATCGAAAGTTCATCACAAAATGATCTTTAAAATAATCTTAAATACACAAAGTTAATCTTGCAATTATTATCACTTGCCTTATTATCATTTCTAAAAACTATTATAAATATCTTTAAGAGAAGAGGTTACGTAAAAAAATTTATCTTAAATTTATCTAAAATTTATCTCAAAATGATCAAAGATCTAAAAATCATCTTCGTATCATACATATAAAAATTAACGAAAAAATAAGTAATTTTTACCTTCAAAAGAACTTTTTCAGACATTTTTGAAATGATACATATCAAAAATTAAACATAATTTTTTTGTCTTAAAACATCTCAAAAATAGCCCATAGTTAAGATATGTCTTCAAAAGATCTTTTTAACCCATTAGGTCCCAAGAGTTATGAATTTTTTTTTGTACTTTGAGCTTATAAATCAAAGTGAAAAAGTTGAAAAATAATTTAAAAAATACCCTACCCCCCTATTTTTGGATATGCTCTACACGATAGCATTGTTTAAAATACTCAAAAATAACATTTTAATTTGTTAATAAACAAATTTAAAAAAAAAATGAAAATTTTTACGTCATTTTTTTTTTTCAAGCTGGTGAACAATGCCAAAAAAATTATTTTTGCCCTCATAAAGTTGACCGAGGGTGTTCACATTAGTTGAACTTTTCGTGCATTTTTGATTTTTTTTGTTTCGATTTTTTTAAACAAAATGGCGGACTAAAAACTTCAACGCCAATAATTGTACGGCAGCGCATGGTTGAATAAATACCGAAATATTACTTTTTATAAAAAATGACTGTGGTTCCTAAGATTTTTATGGTCGCTGATTTTGAATCTGAGATCAGAATATCAAAATTGTAAGAATTGGGCCCAATACCATAGGACTCAATACTCAAAGTTAAGATTTTATAAAAACAAAAAATATCATCATATTTTACGTAGAATTTCAAGATCACAGTATACTTGGTCGTTTTTCGAAAAAAATCGTCATTTTCGAGTAAAAAATCAAAAAAAGTTCAAAGTATTGGATTTACTTCCAGAGATCCACAACAGCTCGTCCCCGTGTGCCTGTAACGAATTGAACACAACTTTTGAGATGGCAAAAATATATTTACGAGGTTTTTGGGTTGCTGATAGTGTATCTGAGGTAAAAACATGAAAATATAGGGCCCAATACCGTAGGACCCAATAGTAAAAATTGAGATATCATAAAAATAAAAAATGAGATAAAAAATCTGTGCAGAGATCCTGAATTCTAATCATTTCACGTGAGTTACGTCGTATAAAAAGATCGACGAAATAAAAAACAAAAAGTAAAAAAATTTTTTTAAACCACGTGGTGCTGCATGTTCTTGAGTCCCTTTATTTGAAATTTTCATGTTATTACCTCAGGTACCCTATTAGCTACCCAAAATATATATTTGCCATCTCAAAAGTTGTGTTCAATTCGTTACAGGCACAAGGGGACGAGCTGTTGTGGATCTATGAAAGTAAATCCAATACTTTGAACTTTTTTTGATTTTTTACTCGAAAATGACGATTTTCTTCGAAAAACGACCAAGTATACTTTGATCTTGAAATTTTGCGCAGAATAAGAAGGCATTTTTTATTTTTATGATATCTCAATTTTTACTATTGGGTCCTACGGTATTGGGCCCTATATTTGGGATTTTCATGTTTTTACCTCAGATACACTATCAGCAACCCAAAAACCTCGTAAATATATTTTTGCCAACTCAAAAGTTGAGTTCAATTCGTTACAGGCACACGGGGACGAGCTGTTGTGGATCTCTGGAAGTAAATCTAATACTTTGAACTTTTTTTGATTTTTTACTCGAAAATGACGATCTTTTTCGAAAAACGACCAAGTATACTTTGATCTTGAAATTCTACGTAAAATATGATGATATTTTTTGTTTTTATAAAATCTTAACTTTGAGTATTGAGTCCTATGGTATTGGGCCCAATTCTTACAATTTTGATATTCTGATCTCAGATTCATAATCAGCGACCATAAAAATCTTAGGAACCACAGTCATTTTTTATAAAAAGTAATATTTCGGTATTTATTCAACCATGCGCTGCCGTACAATTATTGGCTTTGAAGTTTTTAGTCCGCCATTTTGTTTAAAAAAATCGAAACCAAAAAAAATCAAATATGCACGAAAAGTTCAACTAATATGAACACCCTCGGTCAACTTTTTGAGGGCAAAAATAATTTTTATGGCATTGTTCACCAGCTTGAAAAAAAAAAATGACGTAAAAATTTTCATTTTTTTTTTAAATTTGTTTATTAACAAATTAAAATGTTATTTTTGATTATTTTAAACAATGCCATCGTGTAGGGCATATCCGAAAATAGGGGGGTAGGGTATTTTTTAAATTATTTTTCAACTTTTTCGCTTTGATTTATAAGCTCAAAGTACAAAAAAAAATTCATAACTCTTGGGACCTAATGGGTTAAGGGAGCACCGGTGAATTTTTAGTCCATTGATGTAATAATTTTTATAAGATAAAAATTTGTTTTAATGCTAACTTTTTTGAGTGAAATCATACGGTAGGAAATTCGAAACATAATTTTTGAGCCCTTTAGGGCTACGTGCAAAATTTTCTTTAAAAAAAATATAGTTTGCTGAAATTTTTTTCATAAATTTTTGGAGCTTTTTTTTACGTTTAAAAGCCATTTTTGTATTAGGCCCTCAAGTTAAAATGCTACTACTTACTTTCGCAATTTTTAATATTTTGAGCTAAAATTTGGTTTGCTGTCTTTATTTGTGATTTTAAACAGCTTAGCGTATGGGTTTCAAAAAATTCTTAAATGGGCAAAAATTAGTAGCCCCAAAGGGCTCAAAAATAATGTTTCAAATTTGCTCTCTAAAATCTTTTATTTTCATATGTATAAGTATAATTGTCACTGTAAATAATATAAAATATTAAAACACATAAGAATGCCATAAAAATAATAAAATCTGAATAAATGAAAAAATACCTGCGAAGCTAATTATTAAAAGTTGAATAAATTATTAAACTTTATCTTAAAAATTATTTTATTTTTGATGATTAACTGTTCATTTTGAACTACGATCACAACAGTAGAATCAATTTTGAATGATCTGTGAATAATTTTGGAACACGGCCTATCATAATCATAATAAAAAGTAAAATCCAAACAAAATTATAGGTTAAGCAAGCAAGCAAACAAGATGTCGTGACCGGGCTTCCGTACATTTGCATTAAGAGTGCTGCCTACCTCGGAGAGAGTTCCGAATTGACCGTGGCGCCGTCAACTAAACAAACGGCCGAAAAAAAAAAATCGATCTACTATACCGGCACGCAGGGCCGGCGCTCACTGAAAGCATCGGCTGGGGGCTTGGGCCTTGGGGCTCCGAGAAATTTTTAATTCAAGTAAAAAATTATTTTCGAAAGAGTACATAAAAAGAGTTAGGTCTTCAGTAATAATTATTTAATTTTAATTTTTTTTTTTTACTTCTTTGACGTGTGGATATGATTATAAATTAGTACGTGCAGGTAAAATAATACTCTATACAAAAAAACTTAAGGCTTATAGCTATTTTAATGTTTCAATTCAGTTACAATTTAGAAACAATCATGATAAATTATTCTAATTTGGTTGAAACACAATCGGCAATTTACCGGTTATATTCCGTATTGGCTTTCAGCGTTGGGCCGAACGATGCGCAGCTATTTTTAGACTCGAGATCGGACGGCTTCGGCTGTCTCCATGTTCTTGTCACGAACTGGGCCTTGGTGCCACGCAAGCTGCTCCGATCACGACAAACCAAACGTGCTCCGATTTCTTTTACTTATAGCAAGATTTTTTTTTTCTATTCTCCGTTTACTCAATACTTTTATTTTTTTAGCACCAATCTATTATACATTTGTGAAAGCTTTTCATACAATAATTTTTTTATGTCAGAAGCAATAAAATTTATGAACTATATATTGGTGACCGAAGGTATTTTTATTGAAATGAACATGCACAAATCATATATCATTAAAAAGGTATTGAAAAAAGGAAGTTTTGCGTGAACCCTGCGTCGATAACTTTCCGTCGCGAGGTTTAAAAAACCAACTAAAAAATCAGTTTCCAATCCGTGAGAAATCGCATTTTTGCGGAACGGAGATGGTTTCAATTGATTAAACCTCGACAAATCATATATTTTCGGAAAGACATTGAAAAAAGAAAGTTTTCTCTGAACCTCGATTAGTTCAAAATTGCCTTTACGCGATTAAAAAAAAAATACAAAAAAACAAGAAATCAGTTTCCAATCCGTGAAAACTAGCTTTTTTGTGGAACGGAGATGGTTTCAATTGATTATACTTGGACAAATCATATGTTTTCCGAAAGGGATCGAAAAAAGGAAGTTTTCTGCGTGAACTACACCTCGATAACTTAAAAATTGCCTTTAGGCGATTCAAAAAACCGACTAAAAAATCAGTTTCCAATACGTGAAAATTAGCTTTTTTGTGGAACGGAAATGGTTTTAATTGATTAAACCTGGACAAATCATATGTTTTCCGAAAGGTATCGAAAAAAGAAAGTTTCTGCGTGAACCGACCCTCGATAACTTAAAAATTGCCTATACGCGATTCAAAAAGCCAACTAAAAAATCAGTTTCCAATCCGTGAAAAATAGCTTTTTTGCGGAACGAAGATGGTTTCAATCAATTAAACCTGAACAAATTATATGTTTTCTGAAAGATATTAAAAAAAAGAAGTTTTTTGCTTGAACCGCACCTCGATAACTTAAAAATTGCCTTTGCGAGATTCAAACAACCAACTGAAAAATCCTAAAACGTACCTTTTTAAATATATATGATCTTCTAGGTTTAGAAAAACATCTTTAGGAAGCATAGAAGGCAATTTCTTATGGAATAAAAACTGAATTTTCAGCTGGTTTTTTGAACCACGCAAGGGCAATTTCAAAAATACCGTAGTGCGGTTCACGCATAATTCTTCCTTATTTCTATACCTTTCAGAAAACATACGATTTGTCCAGGATTAATCAATGAAAACCATCTCCGTTCCACAAAAAAGCTAATACATACTCCTGGATTGGAAACTGATTTTTTAGTTGGTTTTATGAATCGCGCAAGGACAATTTAAAAGTTATCGAGGTGCGGTTTACGCAGAAAACTTCTTTTTGTCAATATCTTTCAGAAAATATATGATTTGTCCAGGTTTAATCAATTTAAATCATCTCCGTTCCACAAAAAAGCTAATTTTCACGGATTGGTAACTGATTTCTTAGTCGGTTTTTTGAATCGTGTTAAGACAATTTTGAAGTAATCGAGGTGTAGTTCACGTAGAATTTTTCCTTATTTTAAAACCTTTCAAAAAACAATTAATTTGTCTAGGTTTAATCGATTCAAACCATCTCCGTTCCTTAAAAAAGCTATTTTTCACGGATTGAAAACTGATTTTTTAGTTGGTTTTTTGAATCGCGTAAAGGCAATTTTTAAGTTATCGTGGTGCGGTTTACGCAGAACACTTCTATTTTTCAAGAATTTTCAGAAAATACATGATTTGACTAGGTTTAATCAATTATAACCATCTCCGTTCTACAAAAAAGCTCATTTTCACGGATTGGAAACTTATTTTTTAGTTGGTTTTTTGAATCGTGTTAAGACAATTTTGAAGTTATCGAGGTGTAGCTCACGTAGAATTTTTCCTTATTTTAAAACCTTTCAAAAACAATTAATTTGTCTAGGTTTAATCGATTAAAACCATCTCTGTTCCACAAAAAAGCTAATGCCCCGTCTACACTGGCGGTTTAACCGCGTCTCGGCTTAACTTTGTTTAAAGAATTTTACAATGTTCCCGCACGGTTGTAGGATTAATTTGTACTTTAAAAATAGGAAATAATTTATAAGATAAGGATGGTTACATTTGGAACTTCGATTCCAATGATAACATTGCGAAATTCTTTAAACAAAGTTAAGCCGAGACGCGGTTCAACCGCCAGTGTAGAAGAGGCATAATACATATTCCTGGATTAGAAATTGATTTTTTAGTTGGTTTTTTGAATCGCGCAAGGGCAATTTGAAAGTTATCGAGGTGCGGTTTACGCAGAACACTTCTATTTTTCAATATCTTTCAGTAAATATATGATTTTTCCAGGCTTAATCAATTCAAACTATCTCCGTTCCACAAAAAAGCTAATATATACTCCTGGATTGGAAACTGATTTTTTAGTTTTTTTTTGAATCGCGCAAGGGCAATTTTCAAGTTATCCAGGTGCGGTTCAAGCAAAAAACTTCTTTCTTTCAATATCTTTCAGAAAATATATGATTTGTCCAGGTTTAATCAATTAAAACGCTCTCCGTTCCACAAAAAAGCTAATATAAACTCCTGGATTGGAAACTGATTTTTTAGTTAGTTTTTTGAATCGCGCAAAGGCCATTTTGAAGTTATCTAGGTGTTGTTCACGACGAAAACTCCCTTTTTTTCAATATCTTTCAGAAAAGATATGATTTGTCCAGGTTTAATCAATTAAAACCATCACTTTTCCACAAAAAAGCTAATACATACTCCTGGATTATAAACTGATTTTTTAGTTGGTTTTTTGAATCGCGCGCGGACAATTTTGAAGTTATTGAGGTGCGGTTCACGCAGAAAACTTCTTTTTTTTTATATCTTTCAGAAAATATATGATATTTCCAGGCTTAATCAATTCAAACCATCTCCGTTCCACAAAAAAGCTAATATATACTCCTGGGTTGGAAATTGATTTTTTAGTTGGTTTTTTGAATCGCGCAAGGGCAATTTTCAAGTTATCCAGATGTAGTTCACGTAGAATTTTTACTTATTTTAAAAACTTTCAGAAAACAATTAATTTGTCTAGGTTTAATCAATGAAAACCATCTCCGTTCCACAAAAAAGCTAATTTTCACGGATTGGTAACTGATTTCTTAGTCGGTTTTTTGAATCGTGTGAAGACAATTTTGAAGTAATCGAGGTGTAGTTCACGTAGAATTTTTCCTTATTTTAAAATCTTTCAAAAAACAATTAATTTGTCTAGGTTTAATCGATTCAAACCATCTCCGTTCCTTAAAAAAGCTATTTTTCACGGATTGAAAACTGATTTTTTAGTTGGTTTTTTGAATCGCGTAAAGGCAATTTTTAAGTTATCGTGGTGCGGTTTACGCAGACCACTTCTATTTTTCAATATCTTTCAGAAAATATTTGATTTTTCCGGGTTCAATCAATTAAAACCATCTCCGTTCCACAAAAAAGCTAATATAAACTCCTGGATTGGAAACTGATTTTTTGGTTGGTTTTTTGAATCGCGCGCGGACAATTTTGAAGTTATTGAGGTGCGGTTCAGGCAGAAAACTTCTTTTTTTCAATATCTTTCAGAAAAGATATGATTTGTCCAAGTTAAATCAATTAAAACCATCTCTGTTCCACAAAAAAGCTAATACATACTCCTGGATTATAAACTGATTTTTTAGTTTGTTTTTTGAATCGCGCAAGGACAATTTTAAAGTTATCGAGGTGCGGTTCAAGCAAAAAACTTCTTTCTTTCAATATCTTTCAGAAAATATATGATTTGTCCAGGTTTAATCAATTAAAACGCTCTCCGTTCCACAAAAAAGCTAATATATACTCCTGGGTTAGAAATTGATTTTTTAGTTGGTTTTTTGAATCGCGCAAGGGCAATTTTCAAGTTATCCAGATGTAGTTCACGTAGAATTTTTCCTTATTTTAAAACCTTTCAGAAAACAATTAATTTGTCTAGGTTTAATCAATGAAAACCATCTCCGTTCCACAAAAAAGCTAATTTTCACGGATTGGAAACTGATTTTTTAGTCGGTTTTATGAATCGCGTTAAGACGATTTTGAAGTTATCGAGATGTTGTTCACGTAGATTTTTCCTTATTTTAAAACCTTTCAGAAAACAATCAATTTGTCTAGGTTTAATCGATTAAAACCATCTCTGTTCCACAAAAAAGCTAATACATATTCCTGGATTAGAAACTGATATTTTAGTTGGTTTTTTGAATCGCGCAAGGGCAATTTAAAAGTGATCGAGGTGCGGTTTACGCAGAAAACTTCTTTTTGTCAATATCTTTCAGAAAATATATGATTTGTCCAGGTTTAATCAATTTAAATCATCTCCGTTCCACAAAAAAGCTTATTTTCACGGATTGGTAACTGATTTCTTAGTCGGTTTTTTGAATCGTGTTAAGACAATTTTGAAGTAATCGAGGTGTAGTTCACGTAGAATTTTTTCTTATTTTAAAACCTTTCAAAAAACAATTAATTTGTCTAGGTTTAATCGATTCAAACCATCTCCGCTCCGCAAAAAAGCTATTTTTCACGGATTGAAAACTGATTTTTTAGTTGGTTTTTTGAATCGCGTAAAGGCAATTTTTAAGTTATCGTGGAGCGGTTTACGCAGAACACTTCTATTTTTCAATATCTTTCAGTAAATATATGATTTTTCCAGGCTTAATCAATTCAAACTATCAGCGTTCCACAAAAAAGCTAATATATACTCCTGGATTGGAAACTGATTTTTTAGTTTTTTTTTGAATCGTGCAAGGGCAATTTTCAAGTTATCCAGGTGCAGTTCAAGCAAAAAACTTCTTTTTTTCAATATCTTTCAGAAAATATTTGATTTTTCCGGGTTCAATCAATTTAAACCATCTCCGTTCCACAAAAAAGCTAATATAAACTCCTGGATTGGAAACTGATTTTTTAGTTGGTTTTTTGAATCGCGTAAAGGCCATTTTGAAGTTATCGAGGTGTTGTTCACGAAGAAAACTCCCTTTTTTTCAATATCTTTTAGAAAAGATATGATTTGTCCAGGTTTAATCAATTAAATCCATCTCTTTTCCACAAAAAAGCTAATACATACTCCTGGATTATAAACTGATTTTTGAGTTGGTTTTTTGAATCGCGCGCGGACAATTTTTCAAGTTATCGTGGTGCGGTTTACGCAGACCACTTCTATTTTTCAATATCTTTCAGAAAATATTTGATTTTTCCGGGTTCAATCAATTAAAACCATCTCCGTTCCACAAAAAAGCTAATATAAACTCCTGGATTGGAAACTGATTTTTTGGTTGGTTTTTTGAATCGCGCGCGGACAATTTTGAAGTTATTGAGGTGCGGTTCACGCAGAAAACTTCTTTTTTTCAATATCTTTCAGAAAAGATATGATTTGTCCAGGTTTAATCAATTTAAATCATCTCCGTTCCACAAAAAAGCTTATTTTCACGGATTGGTAACTGATTTCTTAGTCGGTTTTTTGAATCGTGTTAAGACAATTTTGAAGTAATCGAGGTGTAGTTCACGTAGAATTTTTCCTTATTTTAAAACCTTTCAAAAAACAATTAATTTGTCTAGGTTTAATCGATTCAAACCATCTCCGCTCCGCAAAAAAGCTATTTTTCACGGATTGAAAACTGATTTTTTAGTTGGTTTTTTGAATCGCGTAAAGGCAATTTTTAAGTTATCGTGGTGCGGTTTACGCAGAACACTTCTATTTTTCAATATCTTTCAGTAAATATATGATTTTTCCAGGCTTAATCAATTCAAACTATCAGCGTTCCACAAAAAAGCTAATATATACTCCTGGATTGGAAACTGATTTTTTAGTTTTTTTTTGAATCGTGCAAGGGCAATTTTCAAGTTATCCAGGTGCAGTTCAAGCAAAAAACTTCTTTTTTTCAATATCTTTCAGAAAATATTTGATTTTTCCGGGTTCAATCAATTTAAACCATCTCCGTTCCACAAAAAAGCTAATATAAACTCCTGGATTGGAAACTGATTTTTGAGTTGGTTTTTTGAATCGCGTAAAGGCCATTTTGAAGTTATCGAGGTGTTGTTCACGAAGAAAACTCCCTTTTTTTCAATATCTTTTAGAAAAGATATGATTTGTCCAGGTTTAATCAATTAAATCCATCTCTTTTCCACAAAAAAGCTAATACATACTCCTGGATTATATACTGATTTTTGAGTTGGTTTTTTGAATCGCGCGCGGACAATTTTGAAGTTATCGTGGTGCGGTTTACGCAGACCACTTCTATTTTTCAATATCTTTCAGAAAATATTTGATTTTTCCGGGTTCAATCAATTAAAACCATCTCCGTTCCACAAAAAAGCTAATATAAACTCCTGGATTGGAAACTGATTTTTTGGTTGGTTTTTTGAATCGCGCGCGGACAATTTTGAAGTTATTGAGGTGCGGTTCACGCAGAAAACTTCTTTTTTTCAATATCTTTTAGAAAAGATATGATTTGTCCAGGTTTAATCAATTAAAACCATCTCTTTTCCACAAAAAAGCTAATACATACTCCTGGATTATAAACTGATTTTTTAGTTGGTTTTTTGAATCGCGCGCGGACAATTTTGAAGTTATTGAGGTGCGGTTCACGCAGAAAACTTCTTTCTTTCAATATCTTTCAGAAAATATATGATTTTTCCAGGCTTAATCAATTCAAACCATCTCCGTTCCACAAAAAAGCTAATATATACTCCTGGGTTGGAAATTGATTTTTTAGTTGGTTTTTTGAATCACGCAAGGGCAATTTTCATGTTACCCAGATGTAGTTCACGTAGAATTTTTCCTTATTTTAAAACCTTTCAGAAAATAATTAATTTGTATAGGTTTAATCAATGAAAACCATCCCCGTTCCACAAAAAAGCTAATTTGCACGGATTGGAAACTGATTTTTTAGTCGGTTTTTTGAATCGCATTAAGACAATTTTCAAGTTATCAAGATGCAGTTAAAGAAAAAAACTTCTTATTTTCAATATCTTTCAGAAAATATATGATTTGTCCAGGTTTCATCAATTAAAACGATCTCCGTTCCACAAAAAAGCTAATATAAACTCCTGGATTGGAAACTGATTTTTTAGTTGGTTTTTTGAATCGCGTAAAGGCCATTTTGAAGTTATCGAGGTGTTGTTCACGAAGAAAACTCCCTTTTTTCAATATCTTTCAGAAAAGATATGATTTGTCCAAGTTAAATCAATTAAAACCATCTCTTTTCCACAAAAAAGCTAATATATACTCCTGGATTATAAACTGATTTTTTAGTTGGTTTTTTGAATCGCGCGCGGACAATTTTGAAGTTATTGAGGTGCGGTTCACGCAGAAAACTTATTTTTTTCAATATCTTTCAGAAAATATATGATTTTTCCAGGCTTAATCAATTCAAACCATCTCCGTTCCACAAAAAAGCTAATATATACTCCTGGGTTGGAAATTGATTTTTTAGTTGGTTTTTTGAATCGCGCGAGGGCAATTTTCAAGTTATTCAGATGTAGATCCCGTAGAATTTTTCCTTATTTTAAAACCTTTTAGAAAACAATTAATTTGTCTAGGTTAAATCAATGAAAACCATCTCCGTTCCACAAAAAAGCTAATTTTCACGGATTGGAAACTGATTTTTTAGTCGGTTTTATGAATCGCGTTAAGACGATTTTGAAGTTATCGAGATGTAGTTCACGTAGATTTTTCCTTATTTTCAAACCTTTCAGAAAACAATCAATTTGTCTAGGTTTAATCGATTAAAACCATCTCTGTTCCACAAAAAAGCTTATACATATTCCTGGATTAGAAACTGATTTTTAGTTGGTTTTTTGAATCGCGCAAGGGCAATTTTCAAGTTATCGAGGTGCGGTTTACGCAGAAAACTTCTTTTTTTTCAAGAATTTTCAGAAAATTCATGATTTGTCTAGGTTTAATCAATTAAAACCATCTCCGTTCCACAAAAAAGCTAATTTTCACGAATTGGAAACTGATTTTTTAGTTGGTTTTTTGACTCGTGTTAAGACAATTTTGAGGTTATCGAGGTGTAGCTCACGTAGAATTTTTCCTTATTTTAAAACCTATCAAAAAACAATTAATTCGTCTAGGTTTAATCGATTCAAACCATCTCCGATCCGCAAAAAAGCTATTTTTCATGGATTGAAAACTGATTTTTTAGTTGGTTTTTTGAATTGCGTCAAGGCAATTTTTAAGTTATCGAGGTGCGGTTTACGCAGAAAACTTTTTTTTTTCAATATCTTTCAGTAAATATATGATTTTTCCAGGCTTAATCAATTCAAACTATCTCAGTTCCACAAAAAAGCTAATATATACTCCTAGATTTGAAACTGATTTTTTAGTTGGTTTTTTGAATCGCGCAAGGGCAATTTTCAAGTTATCAAGGTGCGGTTCAAGCAAAAAACTTCTTTTTTTCAATATCTTTCAGAAAATATATGATTTTTCCGGGTTCAATCAATTAAAACCATCTCCGTTCCACAAAAAAGCTAATTTGCACGGATTGGAAACTGATTTTTTAGTTGGTTTTTTGAACCGCGTAAGGGAAATTTTTAAGTTATCGAGGTGCGGTTTACGCAGAAAACTTTTTTTTTTCAATATCTTTCAGAAAATATATAATGTGTCCAGGTTTAATCAATTAAATTCATCTCCGTTCTACAAAAAAGCTAATCTTCACGGATTATAAACTGATTTTTTAGTTGGTTTTTTGAATCGCGTAAAGGCAATTTTTAAGTTATTGAGGTGCGGTTCACGCAGAAAACTTCTTTTTTTCAAGAATTTTCAGAAAATTCATGATTCGTCCAGGTTTAATCAATTAAAACCATCTTCGTTCCACAAAAAAGCTAATTTGCACGGATTGGAAACTGATTTTTTAGTCGGTTTTTTGAATCGCATTAAGACAATTTTCAAGTTATCGAGATGAAGTTCAAGCAAAAAACTCCTTTTTTTCAATATCTTTTAGAAAATATATAATCTGTCTAGCTTTAATCAATTAAAACCTTCTCCGTTCCACAAAAAAGCTAATTTTCACGGATTGGAAACTGATTTTTTAGTTGGTTTTTTGAGCCGCGTAAGGGCAATTTTTAAGTTATCGAGGTGCGGTTTACGCAGAAAACTTCTTTTTCCAATATCTTTCAGAAAATATATGATTTTTTCAGGCTTTATCAATTCAAACCATCTCCGTTCCACAAAAAAGATAATATATACTCCTGGATTGGAAACTGATTTTTTAGTTGGTTTTTTGAATCGCGCAAGTGCAATTTTCAAGTTATCGAGGCGCGGTTCAAGCAAACAACTTCTTATTTTTAATATCTTTCAGAAAATATATGATTTGTCCAGGTTTAATCAATTAAAAACATCTCCGTTCCACAAAAAAGCTAACATTCACGGATTGGAAACTGATATTAAGTCGGTTTTTTGAATCGCGTAAAGGCAATTTTGAAGTTATCGAGGTGCGGTTTACGCAGAAAGAACGAAAGAGAGAGTATGTGCGCGAGAGACAGAGTTAGAGCTGTGAGTGTCTCGGGTGCGTTATTTTTTTTCTTTTCTTTTGAATGTTCACGCGTAGTATAGGTGGCGTGGCGATCGCCACCGGAACTTTGTAGACGTGAGTGTGATTGGATATTACGGCGTGAATGTATGTGATTGGTGAACACATTGCTGTTCCTCAAGTGTGAATGAAACTTGATGAAATATATTAGTGTTGATTGGTTGAGAGTATTGGGGAGGGATGGTGAGAAAGTAAGTTGAGTCAGAGAGACGCGGGGAAGCGTCACTCTGTTCTTAGTAGCCAAGGTGTGAGGTTGTATTTTTGGAGAGTGTTCATCTTTTCTAGGTTTCTAAGTTGTAGACTTTTTTTTTTAAGTTTTCCTTTTCCCAGCAGTTTCTTTTTTGAGTTTGTAGACATTTTTTTTCCTTTTATTTACAGCCAGGTAGTAGAAGAAATCAAGAAAACTTGGGTTAATTTACTTTTATTGAGAGTTGGAAAATCCAGAAAATGGTAGACAGTGACAATTTTTTTTCAGGTTCAAGAGTATTGTAGACATTGATTATTAAATTTTTTTTTTGGTTGAAGAGAATTAAAAATAGTGACATTTTTTTTTCAGGTTCAAGAGTAGGTTAAACAGTGAAATTTATTTTCAGGTTCAAGAGTATAGTAGACAGAATTTTTTTTTCTTTTTAGGTTCAAGATTAAGTGTAGACATAAAATATTTTTTTTTTTGTTGTTTCTCAGATTCAAATTGATTGTAGACAGTGAAAGAAAAGAAAGAAAGGAAAATGTATGTAGTGAGGACACAGGAACAGTCAGTAGTGAATGAGACACCTAACAATGAAGAACAAGAATCAAAGACAAGTTGTTCAAATCCAGAGAACGATGGCGCAAGCAAGAAAATAAGTGAGACGGGTTTGAGAAAAACCATAATTCAACCACCTCTGGAAATGGAAAACTTGTTGATGTCTCCTTTACATGGTGTTCACTTGGCAGGGGAAAACAGTCAATTAGACTTATGTCTGAGAAAACAAGAAGTAAACACGAGTAGACATATGGTAAGATTAATGGACCGAAAAAGAGAAGAGAATTATGAGAGTGGAGATTCGGGTGATAGTAGGATAGAGAAACGAAGAAAACGACTAGTAAAGAGAAGTACTAGAAATGGAAAAATGGAAAGTAGACAGGAAGAGATGAAAAGATTCGGAAAAGGAAAGAGACTGTACAATGAAGGAAGACAAAACAGACAAGGTACAAGTAGTGGTAGTGAAACAAACGACGATGAGATAATTAGACAGCGTGAGAGTAACAAGTTTCATAACAGTGAAAAGAATGAGTCGTCTCGTCATCGTGGACAACGTTATAGATCCTCCTCTAGGGAGAACCACTACAAATCTATACCTGGTCATAAGAGATGTAAATCTACATCAAGGGAAAGACGTCACGTCAACATTAAATCTCGGGAACATGATCACAGTTCTCGAGACAGAAAAGATCGAAGGTCGAGGTCCAAAGAGCTACATCAGGGACGTTTACATCGTAGGGAACTACGAACTTCTAGGACTCGACATAGTCGTCACGGATATTCATATTCAACGTCACGAGAACGGAGTCACAGAAGAGTCTATAGTAGACTACGAGGCCATCGACACCGATCGTCTTCTTCATCCGGGGAACGTCGTTATGGGTCGGGGATCCGAAGGCATAGATGTGATAGAGAACATAGTAGACGTAGACGAAATAATTGCGGTAGATCCAGTTCAAGAGAATATAGACACGTCTCAAGACGAAATCGCAACAGTTCATCGTCAGACAGCCGATCACCAATAAGACATCGTAGACACGGGTACACACAGTCTGGCAATATCAATTGTGTGAGAATTTTAAAAGATTGGAATTTAAAATTCTCAGGGGATGAGGGGAAAGAAAACCCAGAACAATTCCTTAACAAGCTGGACAGGTGTAGACGGAATAGTAACATGTCGGACACTCAAATAATAAACGCAGTGGCGAGTGTGATGAAAGATCGGGCCCTGAGATGGTACGACACGGCGATTTTGAAGATTGAAACGTGGCATGAGTTTAAAAAAGCGTTCTAGAGAAACTTTATTGGCCAATACTCACAGTATGAGGTCATGGACGAGATAAGAAATAGGACTCAAGGCAAAGGAGAAACGCTCTCAAACTACATCACTTGTCTGGGAGTCCTATTTAAATATTTAAAGCATCCTCTGGAAGAAGACGAACAGATAGAGATAATAAAAAGAGGGTTGCAGCCTGAATACAAGTGGTACTTGGATAATAAAAGAGTAGACACGGTAGACGATTTGGAACACTACGGAAGAAAATACGAAAGACAGAAGGAGGATTGTAACAGATTTGTAGGACCACCAACCAAAGACAAATGCCGGATACCTATAGCAGCATTTACGAACACGAAAAGTAAAGTGGCTGCAGTAAATGAAGTTGCGATGGTTAGTGGTGAGGAAAAGAAAGCGAGAAAGAAAAACAAAAAGAACAAAAACGTAGACAGCCCAATTCAAGGACAGAAAAATGAAGTAGCAGGTATTCAGGTGCAAAGTAACCAGTTAGGTAACCAACAAAACTGGATAAATAGACAAAACAACGTTGGTAATCAAAATGGCTGGTCGAACAACCAGTTTAACCAACAAAACGGAAATAGACAACAACAAATGAGGCCACCAAATCAACAACAACAATTACGACAACAACAAACTCAAGGTGAAGGAAGACCAATGGGCAACTGTCGTAATTGTGGAGAACCTGGTCATCGGATTTGGGAATGCCCAGATCTATGCTGCTATAAATGCAGATAGACTGGACATAGTTGCCCATTGATTGCCCAGGCAACGAGTTGTCAAGTTTGTGGGGCAAAGGGTGTAACAGTGAGAAACTGTGGAAATTGTTCAAAGTTTTTAGCCTTGCTGGGAAACGCCAAGGCGGGAGCGTCGGGTGGCCCAACACTCTCAAACAACAAACAGGGGCCACAGCAACAGTAGACATCAGTAATGAGGTAGACAGAGAGATGGGTGTGGAACAACAGGTGGAAGCGATGTGGGAAGAAGATTGGACGGATGGGGAGGAAAGTGAGGAGGTAGAGGAGTTTAGGGAGACAGAAAGTGAGAGTGAGGAGAGTGAAAAATGGGATGTGTGGAAAGTGGTGAATGATTTTAAGGCCAGGAAAACAGGAGCAATTCCTAAGAATAAGAGTGGGATAAAATGGAGTGAGGAAGAAATAACACCAATGCAGAAAGAAAGTAGCTATATGAATAAAGTAGCAGAAGCAGGAGTAACCGAAAGTGAAAGGACCTGTGAAAATGCCAAAGAAAATGTAGACAAAGGTGTAGACATGAGTATTAGCAGTAGAGTAACGAGGCCTAGAGTAACTACAAGTGAAAAGTTTTGTGAAAAGCCTACAGAAATCGTATACAAGGAGGTAGACGAAAGTATGAGCGACCGAGTAAACAAGAAAAAAGTAACTACAGGTGAAAAAGCGAGTGAAATTAATGGTGAAATCGGCGTTGAGTGTAGACAACTGGATGAGGTGAAAAAGGTAGACAAAGGGAAAGAGGGTGATTTAGAGGTTAATGAGGCAGAGATAGGACAATTGATTGAAAGGTTGGCAAGTGGGGATGATATAAGTGATGAGAAATTGACACAGATAAATGCTGCCATGCAGAAATTCGTGGAACAAATCGACTGGTCTCCGAATCGAAGGTTTTACAAAGCCCCTACTGGAAGGGTGAGTGAACAAGCTGAAGGTTTTCAGACTAGTTCACGTCAAGGGGGGGGGGGGGGTGGAACTGTGCGAAGCCCAGTTGAGGAAGTAGACGATGAAGTAAGTGGATTGGTGAGAGATAACAGGTTTTTCTTCAAGATCTTGTTGGATGGGAAACCATTCCAAGCCTTACACGACACTGGTGCCACGGTGTCTATTGTGGGGGAGTCAGTAGCCGAGCATTTTCAAGCTAAACTAAAACCTTGCGCTACAAGTCTCAAACAGGTAGGTAATGACTACCTAACAGTTTTGGGTCAGTTAGATCTGAAGATAAATATAGATGGCAGGATGGAGAAAATTTCACCCAGGGCGGTGAAAGGTATCACCAATGACATCATCTTGGGCCAAGATTTCATTCAAGCCTTTGAGATTCGTTGTGATTACGCGGCTGGTACATGGAAGAGTAGTTCTAGTGGAATTTGTCACAAATTCACGAGGGCTGATGGAGAGAGTGGTGAAACTCTAATTGCAGAATGTGCAGAGGTGAAGGAAACACCGGAAGAGAAACGACAGACAGAAGATCTAGATAAGAAAATTTTGCCTCCGCCGGAAGAATTTCAGGGTTTCACTACCCTCATGCAGCATCGGATAGAGTATAATTATCTGGCTGGCTACGAGGACGACATGAAGGAGGAGGCACAAAGGGAGAGGGAAGAAGAAGCACCGAGAAGAAAGAAGAAGAAGAAGAAGAAGAAGAAGAACCCCCGACGACAGCTTACATTAGACGATTACGTATCAGGGGGGTCCTATCCTTCTCCCCGCCGCTCTCCAACTCGCGCTCCTCCCCCAGTGATCGTACCAGCCATGGAGGCGACCCCGACGATCACGGACGGACAGCCACGGGTTCCCGTGGGGCGGGGGGCCGCCAAACGTATTGTTCTAGGTTCGAATCTGGTCGCTCCTGCGACCTCCGTGCCAGTTTCGACTACCATGGAGACCGCAGAGGTGACTAGGGCTCCTACTCGGACGGACGTCGACGGTCCAAAACCCCATGGGTGCCTTCCGGTTTATAATCGAGGCTTTCCAGCCAAGCTCGAGGGTCGATTGTTTAGGGGCCTAGCTGTTGTGGCCACAGACCCCCACATAGACCCACCCCCCAATTGTTGTTTCGGGTGATGGTCTCTGAGCCACGAGACTCGCCGCTGCCCCCGCTACCTCGTGGGGCCTTTCTGTGACAACTGTGGTCGCAGGGGTGTTCAAGTGGAGGAGTGCCCTCGTTGTAGTTCAGCGTACCGATTGCGCCTGCGTAATCGGGAACGCAGCGAAGCGAGGGCGGTCCTCCCCGTCGAACAGTTTGCGGCCATGTCCCGAGCCAGAAGAAGGACTCGGTGGGACACGCCAAATCCTGCGACCGGGGTTGTCTCCGAGGGGGACACATTGGGTTCGGGGCCAGCGGTGGGAGGAATGGTCTCGGGGAGACGCGCCCGGGACAACGGTGGGAACGAGCTTGCGGAGGTCGTCGAGGTTCCGGTAGCTCCTTCTCCGGCCAACCTGGTAGACGCTTCGGTCTGGCATCGCTTGGAGCCGATGAATCCGGTTGAGCCAAGAATATTAAGTGCCATGGAGATTTTGATCATGGCTCAACGGCTCCCGGACGATGTCAGACCCGAGGTTATTCTTCAGGTGTGGCGGGAGAACGAGCGACTGAAACGTCGGCGACTCAAATAAAATTTTTTTTTTGTTGTGTAGACGACTGACTTGTAGACGAAATGTAGACGACTGGACTGTAGATGAGTAGACCATTATGAGGAAAATTGGGTAGACTGAGTAGTGAGTATACCACCAATCTTGTTGTTTGTGGTTTCCAGAGGTGACTGGACATTGCCAGGTGTTTTTTCAGGCGAAACATAACGGGTATGTTTCGGCTTGGCAGGGGGGAGTTGCGAGGGAGTGAATCCCTCGTAAATTATTTTTCTTACCTGGCAGTGTCAAGTCACCTGGGAAACAGTGAAATAAATAAGTTGTTTGTTTACTTTTCCCAGGTGATAACCATGCCACGTTAACGCGCAGCTGAGGCCAACCACGTGGCGACGGCCGCCGTCGGCTGAATGCTGCCACAGCAGCGCGGGCCCACGACACACACACACACACACACATAACCACCATCCGCGAAGACTATCCCGGCCTAGGGCGCGCGCGTACACATACACACACAGCACACAGGTCCCGGTTCTCCGTCCGGGGGTTTCCGACGACGGAGGAGGTGCGCGGCGCGTGTCGGCAGACGACGCAACTGCGTCGGCAGGCGTGTGCGCGCACACTCAACACAGTAGACGCGGGCGTGAGTGTAGCTTTATTTTTTTTTTGTAGTTTGCACGTGGCGTGGACAATGTGTGCGTGTAGGAAAGAACGAGAGAGAGAGTATGTGCGCGAGAGAAAAAGTTAGAGCTGTGAGTGTCTTGTGTGCGTCATTTTTTTTCTTTTCTTTAGAATGTTCACGCGTAGTATAGGTAGCGTGGCGATCGCCACCGGAACTTTGTAGACGTGAGTGTGATTGGATATTATGGCGTGAATGTATGTGATTGGTGGACACACTGCTGTTCCTCAAGTGTGAATGAAACTTGATGAAATAGATTAGTGTTGATTGGTTGAGAGTATTGGGAAGGGATGGTGAGAAAGGAAGTTGAGTCAGAGAGACGCGGGGAAGCGTCACTCTGTTCTCAGTAGCCAAGGTGTGAGGTTGTATTTTCGGAGAGTGTTAATCTTTTCTAAGTTTCTAAGTTGCAGACTTTTTTTTCAAAGTTTTCCTTTTCCCAGTAGTTTTTTTTTTTTTGAGTTTGTAGACATTTTTTTTTCCTTTTATTTACAGCCAGGTAGTAGAAGAAATCAAGAAAACTTGGGTTAATTTACTTTTATTGAGAGTTGGAAAAACCAGAGAGTAGCCATTTTGGGATCAGATAATAAGTGAAAATTTTGGTAAACGTAAGATTTTTTGTACTATTTAATAAGATTTTATAAAGCATGTTTTTTTCTGGGATTTTAGGATATCGGTATGCTGAATGAAATTTTTTGTTTGTATATTATGGAAGGTGTCTTTATATAAATCTGACCGAGATTTTTTTGGCACGGCGTCGTTACCCGCCATTTTGTAGACTACTTTATAATGTTTGTTTATTTCCTTTGTTCTAAAATTAAAATTTATTTTTTTTGTAATAGTAGACTTGATTTTTTGTAGACAAGAATAAAATCAAATTCAAATTTTTGCAATAATTTATTTCTTCTTCCTCTAGCTCACCGACCAGTCCCGGAGGTTTTCTTTTCGCGGGAACCCTACCCCGGAGTTTAAGGAGTTTTCCCCCGAGAGTTTTTGTGTAAATTTTTCCTTGTAATGGGAGGGCCCGAGAAACTCCGTTAATTATTTAAGGGAGGCCCTTTTCTTAAGAAATACCCCGTTACATATCTTTCAGAAAATATATGATTTGTCCAGGTTTAATCTATTAAAACCATCTCTGTTCCACAAAAAAGCTAATACATACTCCTGCATTGGAAACTGATTTTTTAGTTGGTTTTTTGAATCGCGTAAAGGCAATTTTGAAGTTATCGAGGTGCGGATCACGCAGAAAACTTCTTTTTTTCAATATCTTTCAGAAAATATATGTGTTTGAGAAATAGAAATTAACGCGAGCGAAAGGGGACGAGGAGAAGGCAGGAAATCACTGGGCTTCGAATAAGTAACACTGGCATTTAACAACTTTAACTTTTGGTGAATTTATTTATCGGTATCTAAGGTTTACAATAGAGGAGAGTGGTCACGCCGTTTTGACCGGGTGGCACTCTACCTCTGGGAAACTAGGTGGAATCGTCGTAGATAAGCGGTCGATCTACGACGACGGCGCTGAGTCCCGTGATGCGTGGTCGCGGCATCACGGTCGCAGCAAGACTGGTGAGGGCGAAAACTGGTCACTCTGGGCAGCTCTGGCGTGGGTCGCTCGCATGACCAATCACGTGGCAATAAAAGGCGGTAAATCTCAAACATTCTGCCCGCCTTAATCGACTGTAGTCGATTAATAATATCTGTGAACATAATAAAAATAAAAATAACATTAAGTTATATATAAAAATGATTGTAGGTTAAGTCTAGGGTGGTTAGTAAGCGTATGATCAAACGTAGAGGCTTACTGGGCAATTTTGGTAAGAGCCTGATGCTCTGTCCAAGGAAAATTCCTGGGTCGAAAACCCAACAGTTAAATAATGATACAGCCAGGGTCTGAAGTTGAGTTACTTCGAGTGGCTGAACGCTTGAGATCGTGATTGGGGCCTGAACATGGAGTGGTTCAGGTGGCTTTATTTTTGAGAGTATAGCCGGTGCCTGAAGCTGGATTAGTTCAGGTGGCTGTACTTTTGTCATGGTAGCCAGCGACTGGACTTTAATTAATTTTATTGTCGCAGGTGGCTGAGCTTTAAGACACGTTGCCGGTGTCTGAATTTTGGAGTGTATAACCGAAGCCTGGACTAAGTGTGTTGCAGGGGGCTGAATTTTGAAAGGTGCAGCCGAAGCCTGAACTCTAAGTAATTCAGGTGGCTGTTTTTCGAAAGCGATAGCCGGTGCCTGAGCCAGGACAGCCGCAGGTGGCTTGCTCTTGGAGAGGTCCGTTGGACCCTGGACTCGAGATGTCTCAGGTGATTCCATTTTGAAGTGGGTCGCCGGAGCCCGAACATGGTCTTCATCCCGGCAGTTTCTTAAACTTTGATCATTTTGGATAAACTCTTGCCAGAGTTGTTCGAGACGCAGGATGCGCTTCTCTGCTAACTCGTGAATCATCAAGGCTCCTTTTTGCTTAAATATTTCGAAATGAGTGACGATTCGATTTTGGATTATAGCTTGCCTGTTAAGGATTTGCGCAAATGAATTTGGTTTATTCATTTTGCAAGGTAGGGTGGTATTTGAAATAATTAATCAATAGGTAAAAGTTAAAACTATCTTTTGGCTTGGGAAAATTTAAATTGAAACACAATTTAAATTTGTTTTCTAAACTTGAGGCGATTTGGACAAGGCAAAAAAAAACATGAGTGGTGAAAATGTAAATTGAGACACAATTATTCTTTAAATGAAAGAATGGAAAAATATTCAAACTTATGAATGTCACTGGTGGAACAATCTTTAATTGAAATACAATTAAGATGAGGCAATTATTCTTTAAACAAAAGAATGGAAAAAATATTCAAACTTATGAATATCACTGGTGGAACAATCTTTAATTGAAATACAATTAAGATGAGGCAATTATTCTTTAAACAAAAAAATGGAAAAAATATTCAAACTTATGAATATCACTGGTGGAACAATCTTTAATTGAAATACAATTAAGATGAGGCAATTATTCTTTAAATAAAAGAAACTGAAAAAATATTCAGACTTAATATTTAATAACAACTAATTCTTTGAATAAAAGAAAATTGAAAAATATTTAAACTTATGAATATTATTTGGTGGGAAAGAATTTGAACTGAAATACAATTTAACTAACAAACAACTAAGCCAGGCAGGTGGCTGATTTTGGAAGAAAACTTAAGCACTATCTTAAATGAAAGTTTAGAAAAAATGAAGCAGGTGAAAAAATCAAAAATTAAGTGTAGAAGAGAAAAGGTAAATAGATCAATAAAAAAAACTATAGAAAAAAAAGGAAATCAAGATCCCTAAACAACTCTAATTGGGTTGAGTAGGCAAGGGTTATTAGGCACTTGGATCTTTTGAAAATTGGTCTTGAAACAACCTAAAATGTATAAAAAATTCAATTAGAATTTTTGAAAAAATATATAATTGAAAAAGTGAAACAATCAGTAACTATTTCAACAATGTAAATAATTTGAGCTTATACTATACTAAATAAGATTGGCAAAAAATTGATTCCAACGCTGACTCTAACAACCATAAGAAACAGTACATTTGAACCCAAGGTTATCGAAGAACTCTGGGAGTGCTGCTGCAGCTGTACGAGGGCTCGAGGACTACCAGTTGGTGAAGAAAGTCCCTTCGCTTGCTCCCACAGGTGCCAAAGGTTGCTCAGATGTGGTTGGACAGTAAGCGTGGACCTCAGTTTAACAGGTAGTTTCACCTGCAAATTCAATAATGTCAGATAAGGTGGAACAAAATAAAATGAAATTAAGTTTTCAGGTGAGCTCAATATTAACAAAGTAAAAATTGAAAAAATTATTCCTAATTTTATTGGTCACTTGACCCTAAAATAATCGATTGTTTACCAAAATAGTAACAGCTGTACTCAATTATTGAGGAATTGGGTCAACTGACTATTTGTTTTGGAAAGATAAAAATAAATAAATTTAAGAAAAAGGCAAAATAGAATGGAGAACAATGCAACTAAATTTACCCACACAGTTCCAAAGCTAAACAAATACAAGAAAAAATTGAAATTATTAAATTGCGCAACACAAGATTGCGACTTGGAGCGGACCCACCGTATTAGCGGAGCCAGCTGGTCGAGGTGCCTTCCCTCTCTCTCCCACTGCAGAGGGGCTGCAGTGCGGTAGGGATGTAGCAGGCCGATGGTCTTCAGCTGATGGCAAGCGGTGTTGCCGAGTCGCCTTCCGATCCACCGTCGTCTTAGTTTTTGGTCGGGCCGTTGGGCGTCTTTGTTGCTCCGTGGCTCGTGCTGTAGGCGAGACTCCTTCCCTTTTCCAATATGGCCGCGAAGCTTCACGTGGCTCTCCGGCGAGGCGTCTTTGCCGTTTGCGGTTATGAAACTGGCGGCGTCGATGCACTTCTCTTTTATTTTCACTCGCGACGCGCTTTTTCCGGGGAACTTTTCCCCACAAGGGATGCCAAATGATTGAGAAATAGAAATTAACACGAGCGAAAGGGGACGAGGAGAAGACAGGAAATCACTGGGCTTCGAATAAGTAACACTGGCTTTTAACAACTTTAACTTTTGGTGAATTTATTTATCGGTATCTAAGGTTTACAATAGAGGAGAGTGGTCACGCCGTTTTGACCAGGTGGCACTCTACCTCTGGGAAACTAGGTGGAATCGTCGTAGATAAGCGGTCGATCTACGACGACGGCACTGAGTCCCGTGATGCGTGGTCGCGGCATCATGGTCGCAGCAAGACTGGTGAGGGCGAAAACTGGTCACTCTGAGCAGCTCTGGCGTGGCTCGCTCGCATGACCAATCACGTGGCAATAAAAGGCGGTAAATCTCGAACAATATGATTTGTCCAGGTTTAATCAATTAAAACCATCTCCGTTCCCCAAAAAAGCTAATACATACTCCTGGATTGGAAACTGATTTTTTAGTTGGTTTTTTGAATCGCGTAAAGGCAATTTTGAAGTTATCGAGGTGCGGTTTACGCAAAAAACTTCTTTCTTTCAATATCTTTCAGAAAATATATGATTTGTCCAGGTTTAATCAATTAAAACCATCTCTGTTCCACAAAAAAGCTGATACATACTTCTGGATTGGAAACTGATTTTTTAGTTGGTTTTTTGAATCGCGAAGGGCAGTTTTGAAGTTATCGAGGTGCGATTCACGCAGAAAACTTCTTTTTTTCAATATTTTTCAGAAAATATATGATTAGTCCAGGTTTAATCAATTCAAACCATCTCCGTTCCACAAATAAGCTAATACATACTCCTGGATTGGAAACTGATTTTTCAGTTGGTTTTTTGAATCACGCAAGGGCAATTTTCAAGTTATCGAGGAGCGGTTCAGGCAAAAAACTTATTTTTTTCAATATCTTTCAGAAAATATATGATTTTTTCAGGTTCAATCAATTAAAACCATCTCCGTTCCACAAAAAAGCTAAATTGCACGGATTGGAAACTGATTTTTTAGTCGGTTTTTTGAATCACGTTAAGACAATTTTAAAGTTATCACGGTGTTGTTCACGTAGAATTCTTCCTTACTTTAAAACCTCTCAGAAAACATTTAATTCGTCCAGGTTTAATCGATTAAAACCATCTCCGTTCCGCAAAAAAGCTATTTTTCACGGATTGAAAACTGATTTTTTAGTTGGTTTTTTGAATCGCGTAAAGGCAATTTTTAAGTTATCGAGGTGCGGTTCACGCGGAAAACTTTCTTTTTTCGATACCTTTTGGAAAACATATGATTTGTCGAGGTTTATTCGATTGAAACTATCTTCGTTCTGCAAAAAAGCTAACCTTCATGGATTGGAAACTGATATTTAGTCGGTTTTTTGAATCGTGTAAAGGCAATTTTGAAGTTATCGAGGTGCGGTTCACGCAGAAAACTTCTTTTTTTCAATATCATTCAGAAAATATATAATTTGTCCAGGTTTAATCTATTAAAACCATCTCCGTTCCACAAAAAAGCTAATACATACTCCTGCATTGGAAACTGATTTTTTAGTTGGTTTTTTGTATCGCGTAAAGGCAATTTTGAAGTTATCGAGGTGCGGATCACGCAGAAAACTTTTTTTTTTCAATATCTTTCAGAAAATATATGATTTGTTCAGGTTTAATCAATTAAAACCATCTCCGTTCCACAAAAAAGCTAATTTGCACGGATTGGAAACTGATTTTTTAGTCGGTTTTTTGAATCGCGTTAAGACAATTTTAAAGTTATCGAGGGGTTGTTCACGTAGAATTCTTCCTTACTTTAATACCTCTCAGAAAACATTTAATTCGTCCAGGTTTAATCGATTAAAACCATCTCCGTTCCACAAAAAAGCTAATACATACTCCTGCATTGGAAACTGATTTTTTAGTTGGTTTTTTGAATCGCGTAAAGGCAATTTTAAAGTTATCGAGGTGCGGATCACGCAGAAAACTTTTTTTTTTCAATATCTTTCAGAAAATATATGATTTGTTCAGGTTTAATCAATTAAAACCATCTCCGTTCAACAAAAAAGCTAATACATACTTCTGGATTGGAAACTGATTTTTTAGTTGGTTTTTTGAATCGCGTTAAGACAATTTTAAAGTTATCGAGGTGTTGTTCACGTAGAATTCTTCCTTACTTTAATACCTCTCAGAAAACATTTAATTCGTCCAGGTTTAATCGATTAAAACCATCTCCGTTCCGCAAAAAAGCTATTTTTCACGGATTGAAAACTGATTTTTTAGTTGGTTTTTTCAATCGCGTTAAGACAATTTTAAAGTTATCGCGGTGTTGTTCACGTAGAATTCTTCCTTACTTTAATACCTCTCAGAAAACATTTAATTCGTCCAGGTTTAATCGATTAAAACCATCTCCGTTCCGCAAAAAAGCTATTTTTCACGGATTGAAAACTGATTTTTTAGTTGGTTTTTTGAATCGCGTAAAGGCAATTTTGAAGTTATCGAGGTGCGGTTCACGCGGAAAACTTTCTTTTTTCAATACCTTTTGGAAAACATATGATCTGTCGAGGTTTATTCGATTGAAACTATCTTCGTTCTGCAAAAAAGCTAACCTTCACTGATTGGAAACTGATTTTTCAGTTGGTTTTTTGAATCGCGCAAGGGCAATTTTCAAGTTATCGAGGTGCGGTTCAAGCAAAAAACTTTTTTTTTTTAATATCTTTCAGAAAATATATGATTTTTCCAGGTTCAATCAATTAAAACCATCTCCGTTCCACAAAAAAGCTAATTTGCACGGATTGGAAACTGATTTTTTAGTCGGTTTTTTGAATCGCGTTAAGACAATTTCAAAGTTATCGAGGTGTTGTTCACGTAGAATTCTTCCTTACTTTAATACCTCTCAGAAAACATTTAATTCGTCCAGGTTTAATCGATCAAAACCATCTCCGTTCCGCAAAAAAGCTATTTTTCACGGATTGAAAACTGATTTTTTAGTTGGTTTTTTCAATCGCGTTAAGACAATTTTAAAGTTATCGCGGTGTTGTTCACGTAGAATTCTTCCTTACTTTAATACCTCTCAGAAAACATTTAATTCGTCCAGGTTTAATCGATTAAAACCATCTCCGTTCCGCAAAAAAGCTATTTTTCACGGATTGAAAACTGATATTTTAGTTGGTTTTTTGAATCGCGTAAAGGCAATTTTGAAGTTATCGAGGTGCGGTTCACGCGGAAAACTTTCTTTTTTCAATACCTTTTGGAAAACATATGATCTGTCGAGGTTTATTCGATTGAAACTATCTTCGTTCTGCAAAAAAGCTAACCTTCACTGATTGGAAACTGATTTTTCAGTTGGTTTTTTGAATCGCGCAAGGGCAATTTTCAAGTTATCGAGGTGCGGTTCAAGCAAAAAACTTTTTTTTTTTAATATCTTTCAGAAAATATATGATTTTTCCAGGTTCAATCAATTAAAACCATCTCCGTTCCACAAAAAAGCTAATTTGCACGGATTGGAAACTGATTTTTTAGTCGGTTTTTTGAATCGCGTTAAGACAATTTCAAAGTTATCGAGGTGTTGTTCACGTAGAATTCTTCCTTACTTTAATACCTCTCAGAAAACATTTAATTCGTCCAGGTTTAATCGATCAAAACCATCTCCGTTCCGCAAAAAAGCTATTTTTCACGGATTGAAAACTGATTTTTTAGTTGGTTTTTTCAATCGCGTTAAGACAATTTTAAAGTTATCGCGGTGTTGTTCACGTAGAATTCTTCCTTACTTTAAAACCTCTCAGAATACATTTAATTCGTCCAGGTTTAATCGATTAAAACCATCTCCGTTCCGCAAAAAAACTAATATTCACGGATTGGAAACTGATATTTAGTTGGTTTTTTGAATCGCGTAAAGGCCATTTTGAAGTTATCAAGGTGTAGTTCACGCAGAAAACTTCCTTTTTTCGATCACTTTCGGAAAACATATGATTAGTCCAAGTAAAGTCGATTGAAACCATCTCCCTTCCGCAAAAAAGCTATTTTTCACGGATTGAAAACTGATTTTTTAGTTGGTTTTTTGTATCGCGTCAAGGCAATTTTGAAGTTATCGAGTTGTGGTTCACGCAGAATCCTTCCTTATTTCATTACCTTTCTAACGATCTATGATTCGTATAGTTTTAACAAATAAAAAAATTTTAAGCTTGCTAAAAAGAGCGATGTTCATTTCATTGGTTTTTCTAACTGTGCTCGAGCTTTTTTGTAGATACAGGGTTTCGGTAGTTGCAAAAAAATTCCTCTTTTCAATACCTTTAGAAAGATGTATGATTTGTATCGGTTTTATAAATCCAAAACGTTCCAAGTTACTAAATGAGGATAAATATCGGTTTCTTACTGATTACAAAATATTTGATTTTTTTTGGTTTTGAATTCATAATTTTCATGGTTTTTGACATACAAAAATTGTTGTATAAAATCAACAAAAGATTGGAGCTAAAAAAAAAAATTATTTTATAAAGTGTTTTATTTAATCGATTTACGATTTTTTTGCGGTGCATTAATTTGTTAAAAAAAGCATGGTTTATTGATTTTTAGGCATGTATAATGTACATACATAAAGGTACATCGACGATCTCCGACTGAGCAAATAAGCCTGAGTGGGGACTGGGGAGTGCCTAACAGCCGAGTCGGTGAATCGCCTCGGAGCGAGCGTTTCGAAACATTCTGCCATGCAGTCGGAACTCACACCGTAACAGCTGTCGCTAAGCCCCGGGGCCCCAGTAACTCACAAAAATATGTACGCCCTTGAATTTTTGCATTGACGCCATCTACGGTCGGGCGGCGAACTAGATATCTGCTCTGTTTTATCCCGAAAGACTAATATCACAACAACCAGCCGGCTGAAATAGCTCCTGACTAAATGTGACCGCTAGAATCCACCAATTGTTACGAAAAAAATACCAAAAAATTCGTTATTTTAGCCTACAAGTCCCTTACTATCTGGATTTTTCATCAAGTGAAGGAATAATTTGCAGTAAGTAATTCTTTGTCATCGGCATTAACATGCGCAGCAGACGCCGTCATTATCGAGATTTTCAATCATTGTTTTCAAGCATTTAGAAAAACTTTTCGGGAAAACCAGATAGTAAGGCAAGTGTAGAATAATTTTAACTATTTTTTGAGATTTTTTTGGTAATGATTAAATCGTTATCGAAAGCGTATTTCGTCATGAACTTTTTCCACGCGCCCGTAATACTACGTTAGGCGGCGCTCTCTGCGTGGTAGGCAGCACTCTTAATCAAATAAAAGTTACAGCGAGTGCAATTACAAAAAGTAAGTAAAAAAATTAAAAGTTAATACCTCATTAGTTATGTTTAAGAAATTTAAAATCATTTCATTTATTTTTATGTACATAGATAAATTTAAAAGAAAAAATAATGAACATCAATTACAAATTGATTATTCAATTTTATTCTAATAATTAAAACAATATAAAAAAGATAATTAAAATTAAAAAAAAATATTAATGGAATATTTCAAATAATGTGAAGTAAGTTCATGCTTTGAAGTAATATATTCAAAAATTTTACATATGTCAACTATTTTTGAGTTACCGCTACAACAATAACAATTTAAGTAACCTATTAATTAATTCAAGTTAGTTGATTAAAAGTTAAAAGTCGTGATTTTTTGAGACTAAATATGGTATTAACTAAAAGTGGGAAGCATGTCCATAAAAAAAAATAATTCTCACCATCTGAGGACCTGAAAAGCAGTCCATTGAAGAAATCAAGTAAAATAAAAGGTTTCCTCTCAACTAAATTTTTTTATATAATAATAATAATTATGAAATTTGTTTGTTGAAAAAAAAAAAGTCAAATATTAAAATAAGTTTATATTTTTAGCGCCTTATAAGTTCGGGAGAGCAAAAAGTGTTACCTTCTTAAAATCGAACCTAGATTACGAAAAAATGGTTTTTAATGTGTTTTGAGGCCGTTTTGGGTGTTATTTCGCATGTCCCACTTTCGGTATTTTACGCATTTACGAAAAAGTACAAAATTGTACGAAGGTTTTCTAAAAATTGGTCGAACCAATTTTCACCGGGTGAACAGCAAAAGGTTCGTTTTCGCGTCCCATAATGATGGTCCCAATTCCAGCATGATCGGATCACACTGGAACGAATAACGCATACAAAAACGATTTACAATGTTCATTTGACGCTAATTTTAACGCAACTACAAAATTGTACAAAGGTTTTCTCGAAATTGGTCGAACCGATTTTCACCGGGTGAACGGGAAAAGGTTCGTTTTTGCGTCCCATAATGATGGTCCCAATTCCAGCATGATCGGATCACACGTGAACGAATAACGCATACAAAAACGATTTACAATGTTCATTTAACGCTAATTTTAACGCAACTACAAAATTGTACAAAGGTTTTCTCGAAATTGGTCGGACCGATTTTCACCGGGTGAACGGGAAAAAGTTCGTTTTCGCGTCCCATAATGATGTTCCCAATTCCAGCATGATCGGATCACACTGGAACGAATAACGCATACAAAAACTATTTACAATGTTCATTTAACGCTAATTTTAACGCAACTACAAAATTGTACAAAGGTTTTCTCGAAATTGGTCGAACCGATTTTCACCGGGTGAACGGGAAAAGGTTCGTTTTTGCGTCCCATAATGATGGTCCCAATTCCAGCATGATCGGATCACACTGGAACCAATAAAGCATACAAAAACGATTTACAATGTTCATTTAACGCTAATTTTAACGCAACTACAAAATTGTACAAAGTTTTTTTTCCAAGCTAATGAACCCAACCTGACTAAGTCTATGGGAAAATTTGCGTTTTGAATTACATAATTATGATTCTATTTCCAGTATATTGGGTTATACTGGAACAATTGGTACGTATCAAAACAATTTGAGTAAAAAGTTATAAACTTCTATGTAATAAAAAATTAGTTTTTTAACCGTGAAAATCATACCCTACAAATTTGTCAAATAAATAAAAATCACTGAAAATCATTCTGCATTAATAGTGTACAGTTCAAACGTAATGATTTTATAAACTTCGTTGAAATTTAGCCAGTTTGAAAATTTAAATACTAATTTTCAATAATGAAAATCATTCCTGAGTTGCATCAAGAGTAGTTGTTTCATTTCAATTTGTATTACATAAATTATTTTTAAAATTTATTCGTTAAATTTAAAAATAATATAATATTTCAAAAATGATTTTCAGTTTACAATAATTAAAACCTTAATGTAAGTTAGGAAATAAAAAAAAACAAAAAAATTATAATAATTCTAAAAAATCTTCATGATGCCCCCATGTACTTGATGAATGACTTCATACCATTATCTTCAAAGATATTTTCCAATCAGCTAATGGAATAGTTTTGAATGATTGTGATCTCCAGAACTGTCTTTACCAATAATAATATTGATATGAGTTAGTACAAGCCCTGTAAAAACACAGCAGTAATTATTTTTTGAAATTTTAAGCTTTTTTCATTTTTTATTAATTAATTTTTAAAATTATACTGCAGAGTTGAAGGTTAAAAAAAAAAAAATTTTTTAATGATTTTCAGCTTAAAGTGATTAAAATCTTATTATAAATTAGGAAATAAAAATAATCTTGCAGATTTTCAGGATTTCTCCTGTATCCGATGAATGACTTCATACTATTTTCTTTGAAGATTTTTTCCAATCAGCCAAAGTAGTAGTTTTGAAAGCTCATGATCTCCACAACTGTTCGCAACCAAAATAATAATAGTCTCCAACTCTTCCTTTTTGAATCCATACAAATCCTGTGAAAGTATCATAATAATTTGTTTTTTATTTATTAAATGATTTGAGTTGCTACATCACAAACAATTTTTATTTGTATAAAACTTTTAGATATCAACTAAAATTTATTATTTATTAAAAAAATTTCACATATATCTAATGTATTGATAAATTAATAAACACTTACAATAACGGTTAGCATCAAGGGACTGGACAGATTTTTTCTGAAAAGATGATGAACTTCTTCTTCTGCAATAGTTTATGAAGCCATATTAGATTAATTATTTGAGGTATATAAGCTAAAGGTATTGAGCTGTCCGAATGATGACACAAAAAATTTGATCCATTGTCACTAATATGAGTTCCAGAGTTGAAGTTTCTTGAAATTTTTTTTTTATTTTTTATTAATTTTTCCACAAATTATTTGTAGCAAATTTTCTTTAAAAAAAAGAGGTGTCCAATAAAATTAGTCATATTGCTCAAAATCAGACTTTTTATTCTATTCTATTCTTCTTAAACTCATCTCAAGTTACTTCCAATAATAAACTATTAGCTTTACTATAATGCAGGGTTAAAGCGTATACCACCATGCATTAAAGTGAAAACTTCCCACTTGAGCTGATGAAAAAGGCGTATCCAGCAATTTCTTGAACTTCACTCTTCAGTCTTCATTCTTAATTATATATCTTTACTCTTCATTCTTGATTTTTGATACTCGCTCTTCAATTTTTATGTCCATAACAAACAAGTATTTAAAAATATCAATTATAACTTTAAAATTTTTTTCTTTTTTAACACTTGTAAATAAACAGTGAACCAAGAACCGATAATTTTTACTTCTTCTTAGACTCATCTAAAGTTACTTTCCAATAATAATTTATTAACTTCCCACTGGAGCTGATGAAAAAGGCGTATGCAGCTATTCTTTATTTCTTGATCTTCACTCTTCAGTTTTCATTCTTGATTATTTATCTTCAGTCTTCATTCTTGATTTTTATACTTGCCCTTTAATCTTTATGTCCATGAAAAACAAGTAATAAATAAAAATAATTTTTTTTTAATTCAAAACAAGTAAATAAGTAAATTGTGTTGTGTGGATATATGTTTTTATTGTAACTTAAAATATTTTCCATTTTTAACGCATATATGTAGATGAACACTGAACCGATAACACAAAAATCTTTGCATCTTAACTAGACACTTCAATTAATATCTTGATTGAACTCTTCAAAACTATACCTTACTTCATAACACTTCAATGGTATACCTTGATTGATGTTTCAAAATCAGCTGTTCTCTTTTTTGTTTACTTTTAATTTCTGATTTCCAATTTGTTTCTTCATGTACACTCTTTAATTCTTGATTCTTCATCTTCAATCTTGATTTTTGTCTTCAATCTTCAATCTTCAATCTTCATTTTTTATCTTTAAACTAATCATTCACATCAACATCCCGCAATAACTTCACAAAATACGAATTTTTCTTTTGGTTGCAAGCTGCAGTATTATCACTAACTTGCTTTGTTTGAGTCATTATAACTCGCAACGGCTGTATGGTTAAGTAAAAGTAATGCAATAAAACTTTTGCGTACGTTTCACACTATAAAGTAGAAATTTAAAACTCTACAGAAACTGCAAATAATACTAAAATAATTCTATGTCAACAACAACAACAACATCGTTCGATTTAAGGATCGATATCTCGCAGTTGAACTTGAAGGTCGAGAGTCTACAACTGACACGCCCTCTACGCAGCAAAAATAGAACTCTTATTCAAATTTTTTTTCACTCTTATTGTTTTTTCAACATAATTGATAAAGTAAAGTTATTCTACACTAATTTATTGATTACTTAAATATATTTATTTTTTTTAAAATAAATTATGCAGCTATAAACTTACAGGTTTCGATACGACTATGTATAAAAAAAATTTAATAAAATTTATGTTATGAAATCATATTGGAGTGTAATAATCTTTTTAAGTATAGAATCATTATTAATTATTTTTAAATATCAGCAAACACGAAATGAATTTGAGTGTAAAAATGAAACTAATAAATACTAAAACTATACCGTCGAGCGCGAAGCGCGAGTGTCGGCCGGTCGTGCCTTTCATGCATCGCGCGGAGCGGTAGCGGAGCATGGCGATGCATACCTTGCATCGCGCGGAGCGGTAGCGGAGCCTTGCTGCGCAGAGTCCGATACTTTAAAAAATATTTGGGCAAAAATACCGGAGCAGGCAAGCCGCCTGGCCTCTTGAGCGAAGCGAAAGGGGCAGGGGGCGCGCTAGTTTTTATGTAATTTTAGAAAACATCCCAAAGGAATCAGATCCAAAAAAAAAAAATCAAAATGTAAAAAGTATAAATGTAAGCATTCAAAAAAAAAATAGCTGATTTGCAAAAAATAAAAGAAAAAACAGAAAGGATTATAAGTAAATTTAAATTTAAAAATTAAAAAAAAAAATAGTTAATTATAATTTAATTATGGTTTTTTATTAAAGCTGTTGATATGATGTGCACAAGAGAAACAGAGAAACAAAAATTATCTAATAAAATACCAGACGATGACAGTCCAGTTAAAACTAAAAGTAAAATAAATTTTCTAATTAATGTAAATTTTAAGTGAAATTTTTTTGTTTTATTATGTAAAATTTAAATAGTTAAATGAACTTAAAAATCTTTGTTGAGGACAAATGTAATAAAAATTTGTTTGTTGTAGAAAAAAAAACTCTCTAAAAGAATACTATTTGAAAGCGATGATGATAGTGACATTGAAAAAAGAATGGATGATGACAATGCAAATAAAGTTATTAATCCTTCTTATAAAAGGGAGTACGCGAGTGTCGAGATTCGAGCTCAAGAAACTATCGAATTGAAGATTAAGACTTTTATTCTGGATCTGATTGGCTCAGAGTGACGACAACCATAAAAAATGCGAAGCGAACGTTGCCGCGAAGGTATAGAGAGGTAAATTTTTGATAACGAACTGTCAAAGTTCCAAGAAAACAATTGTTCGATCCATGAGGTTATACGACTTGATTTTTGATCAACAATTAATGAATCAATGTGGAATAAAAATACTTTTTGAAAGCTACAGAAGTTTTTTTTAATTGAATTTCAAGGTCCATGAGAATTGAAATAACCGCATCTCGGAAATTAAAAAATAAATTTGTAACATTCTTGTTCATTTTATTTATTTTTTCTTGAACATCATAAATAAATAGAAGAAGAGGAGTATAAAAATTACAAATTTTATAATAAATTAATTACGTAAGTTAATTTAAGTTACTTCAAAGTCAATTCAATACCCCAAATCAAATAGATAAAATAATCTCAAAATTTACCTCTATTGTTATAACAAAATCCGATTCTATGATAATAATATGTTGTTGAAAAGTTTAGTGCTGAATAAATTAAAAACTAGAATTTTAAAAGATGCAAGAATATCTCTAATTCAATTTATTTAAAGCTTTAACAGAATTGATTCAATAACTTATACATTAAATCATTTACAATGTTACAGTGTTCAGCAACAAAAATATATTTGATTTTTTCAACTATTTAATAAGAATACCAAGGTCTACATACACCATAGTTAGTAATAAAATACGTTTTTTTTACTTGAGATTGAAAACAAATAATAAAATATCTATGTAAGATTAAAGTCACGGTACTCAAAAAATTGAGTGATATTTTTCTAAATTAATATTGAAAAAGCAACTTTTAATACAAATTTTAAATCATCGTTTTAATTTTTTTTTGTTTTTCACTTCATGATTACAAGACTAATTTGATTTAAATGAATAATTGTTATTCAACTCCCAATATTATGAAGTATTAAAAATTTGAGGGTTATGAAAGAGTAAAAATACAAGTGTAAATGTAAATGTTGAATACTGGTATCAATCATGTAATAAATTAGAATCCTAATAACGACTATCAAAAAGTGACGAACATAAATATGTGATGTTTCAATTGGAGCGCAAGTATTTCAGGTAATTGACTCAGTACAATCACGGACTAAAAAAAAAGATTGGATATTTAGAGCATGTGTTGATTGATATGATGGAAATACCAAGGGCTTTGTCTCTGAATACACAATACTAAATAAAAGGAATGCAATTTTCATATTGTAGTTTGAAATGAGTAATAAAACTAAAATGAAAGATCAAATTTTTATGTTTTCCCATCAAAGAATAGTATTTTTAGTGGCACGGCCTAAAACGAGGTTGTTGCTTTCTGACTCCGTTGAACATAAATTAAATATACACACCTAGGCCAGGTATATACTTTTTAATACTTTCATAATCGATGAATATAAGTAAAAACTTTAATTTTTCAAAAAAACTTTTCATCCCAATTCAAACCTTAGTTTGAATTTTATCGAGTATTTTGATTTTATAATTTTTATTTAACGTAGATAATAACGTACATAAAGTTTTTAGGTATGAAATGGATACTTTTAAAAACAAAAGTATAAATATAAATATTAAATAGTAATTACAATGAAAATTTTAATAGTATTAATACTAACAACAATTAATGTTAAGATGTATGATCTTATTTAATTGTAAGAAGTATCACAGAAATATATTTTATAGTTTATAATAAAGCTCACGTATTGCAGGTAGGAGAGACCGAGGCAGGTCGGTCAATTTAAAAAAAAAATCATGCCCAAAATAGCGAAAAAGTATATTCATTCTAAACTGAATAATGTGATTTGAAACTAGAGAACATACAAAGGTTATTTTTATTGAGTAACCAGATTAAAAATCAAAACAGTTTCTCAAATATATGTATTGAACTATTCTCAACTTTTACTTTTCATATTATACAGGCCCCGAATACGCAAATATTCTCCCCGCTACGTGGGAGGGGTATGGTTTTCGGGGCCTTTGCGATTAAAACGTTACACGATCGCTTGAAAAATATTAGCCAACCCTTAGCAAGCTCTTGGGTTTGTTATTTTTTGAGCCAACCTGCCTTAGATTCAGGACGGGTTTATAAAAGATGCCTTAAAACTTTATAAGAAGAAAGGGTATTTCGCCAAATAAAATAGCCGAATCAGCTTCCTCGGCAAATAGAATCGAAAATAAAAATGTCAAATTTTAAATTTTTTGTTAAACAAATTTTGTTTACGATCAATTTAGTTTGACTATGATTTGAAAATTTTTTTTTGCACCGAATTCAAACAGTTTAAGCTGTTTTTTTACCTTAAAACTACATTGAAAAAAAAAACCAAAAAACTTGCGGTAAAATCCTCGCACAGCTGGTCATATTGTTTCAACTTTTTAAAAGATAAAAAAGCACGTTTTTGCTCAATTTTATTAAAATCAGAATCATTAATTTAACGGGTATCAGTTAAAAATTTTATTTAAATTGAAAGGGTAAATTTTTCATCAAGTATTGTTCACCACCAAAAAAAAAAAAAAAAATATATATATATAATATAAATCGCCACCTTAAGAGCACATATTTCATCAAAATTAAAAAAAAACATACGGAGCTAAACTAAACTTTTTAGTAGAAAATTTTTGTTTTAAACCGCGTTTTACTAGCCATCTGAGGTTTCAAGGTAAGAATCAAAGTGTAAAAATGAATACTTTAAATCCTAGGGTCCCTAAAAAAAGAGAATAGAATGTTGTTATTAGCGCCTAAAACTTTCCTTTTTAAAGTTTTTTTCTCCATCTGATGGTCAAAAGTACGAATCCTGTGCACCGATTTCTCAGTCGAAAGTTCAACTTTGCTGCAATCAGGCGCTCTACTATACCGACCTATAACAGCAGTGCAGAAAAAAATGTCGAGCTTCTAATCTCTTACATGTCGCGCAGTGCAGCAATGTTCAACTTTCTGCTCTTGTATTGCATTATACTATTCGATTAATTTACATAAAAAATTGAGGCTACTGAAAAAAAAAAATTTTTTGACAACTTTGTCTGGCTTGACGATTTTTTAATAGTTTTTAGAGTTTTTTTAGCATTCGATCACCCATGGAATGACTTTAAGGTTTTTTGCAGAAACTCCTACACAATATAAATGCATCAATTTTATGGTCTTTAAAAAAGGATACTTAAGACAAAAATCATTTCCTTTGATATCTCGAAACCAAAGATGGCTAGAAAAACGCGGTTTTTGCAAAACTTTGTTAACAAAAAAATCTGTTTGCTATTCATATAGATTTAGTATTAATGAAATTTTCGCCTGCCAGATAATAATCAATATTAAATTTTCATGAATTAGTTTTAAAAGTGCCTTTAGACCTCCTAAAAAATCTTGAAAAATTTCTGAATCTTATTTTTGTTAGAATTTATCACGTTTTTTTTCCATAAGGGTCTGGGTCTCAGAATATTTGAAAAAAATTATCATGTTAGAAATGTCCTAAACCATTTGAATTCGCAAAAAATAAAAAATAAATGTAGACTAAATTTTTTGAAAACGAAATTTTGAACTACATGATAATTTATATGAGGTAAGTGTATACTTAATATGGCCCCCCTAAGCGAGAATCGACGTTGTGGCGAATTAAATCAATATTTTTTGACGTGTAAGGTCTCATTTTAAAGGTTAATTCAAGAGCTTTAAAGTGAAACATTATGCGTTTGATTTTGATCAATGAGCTTGAAATGCCAGAGGATTTACGAAAACTCGTTTTTTTAAGACACCAAAAATTTGTGTACCTAATATGGCCCCCTTGAAGTTATTTATTAATTGCGATTTGTTCCTATTTTTTAAATCAATCAGGATATGAGATTTAAAAAACTGCAAAATATTAATTATTTTAAAAACGATTTTTTTTAAATTGAGCCTTTTACAATGTTTTTGAAAGCTTTGCAACCAGTAGAAAAATTACAACTTTAAATTGTTATCAAAGTTTGTTTCTTTAGTTATGAAATGAAAAAAGGCTTTGAAACAATAAAATTTATTTCATTAAAATAACATAAGGATGGGATTTTCCAAAAAGGACATGAGAAACTAAAGACTCTTCGGAAATACACTTTGAAATATCGCCATTTCTACTAATTCGCGGGGGCCATATAAGGTACACTGCAGGATAAAAAGTTACTTCATCACATTCACTTTTATCCTAATAACATCAATAAACAGAAGGACACTACTCTCTAAATCTGGATGAGTGAAAAATCACTCCTATGGAGTCATTTTTCACTCTTTCATCTAGAAAAAAGTGAGCCAGTAGTACTTGAGTGATAAATGACTTTTTCAAAGAGTGATTTCTGTCACCCTAATAAGAGTGATTATTCACTTTTCGAAGAGTGATTAGAAATAGGCAAAATAATTGTTTATTTTAATAATTTTTCAAATTTTTCTGAATTTTTATTATTGCAAGTGTTAATTTTAACTATAATACTAATGAAAAAAAAAAAAAAAGAAAACAAAAAGATTGTGATCAGGATTTGAACCTTGATCCTTAGGTTGCCTCGTCATTTGAATTGTCTGGAACGCCTCACTATAACCACTCAGCTACCGTTTTCAATTGTCAATAATGTGTTTTAGCGCGTATATAAATTGAAAACCTCGTTGCAATCCTTAGGAAGATTTAAAATTTAATTTTTTAAAACTTACTAAGGTTATCTGTTAAATTTGAATAATCATTTTTTTGGGATATAAGTATCTTAATTTTTATTTGAATACGATTTTATAATATCAAAATGCGATTGATAAATAAAAAATTTTTTTTAATAATTTTTTTAAGCTTGACTGAAATGTTTATAGAAAGAAAAAAAAATTATTTTGACTTTAAATTTGAATTTATATCTTGGTCTTGATATATTATGAAACAATAATTTTATAAATAAGAATAAGCGTTTATTATTATTAATTTTTTTTATTGGTATCAGAGCTATGCAATAAATATTTTGTTTTTAATTATCTATGCATAAAGGTTACCAAGTGATACTTACAATTTTTGGTTATGTTATTACAAAGTTATCACTCTTTGTAAGAGTGATTTCAAACCTCGTGAACATAATCACTCATCAAAATCGAGTCATTTAATCACTCTTTGCTGAAGAGTGATTTAAATCACTCTATAAAGTCTCATTTTAAACAAAGTATAACTCTAATAAGAGTGATTCAGCCAATCACTCCACAACTAGAGTGAAAAAATCACTCTTCCAGATTTAGAGAGTATGTACTGAAGAATAGTATATTCCTGTACAAGTAAGGGAAACGCGTCGTTTCCTCGAGAGTTGGATGTTTCAGCACGAGACGAAGTCGAGGCAAAAAATTGATCAAGTCAGAAAACTAACAGCCGTTTATGTCAACTTAAAAGTCAAGATGAATATTTAGTACAATCTGGTCATAAGTTTTGGTTTCAAAATTGATAAAAAATAAAATATCGTAAAATCTTTTCAGGATTCTCTTGATTAAAAATTTCGGTATCGAGTAAGGTTAGATGTTTAATAATAAATCATCCCAGAACTGATTTTATGAATCAGCAAAGAAAAACCATCATTCCTTTGTTTTGGGGCTTTTGTTAACAATGCTGAATTAATTTCGAAAAAGTAGTAAATAAATAATAAGATAAGCGCGTGGTACGCACTAGCGAAATTTTTATTAATCAAAAAAAATGAATAAAATAAATATTTATTGTATGTTTTCTTTTTTTAATCATCGATTGATTCAAATCAATAAAAGCGACAAATGAATGATAGCACCGGCGCGCGGTACGCGCGCTAGCGAGTTTCTAGTCCTACTTATAAAAAGGAGAGTGTGAGTGTCGAGTTTCGAGCTCTAGAAATTATCGAATTGAAGATTCAGACTTTTATTCTGGATCTGATTAGTTTAGAGTGACGACAACCATAAAAAATGCGAAGCGAACGTAGCCGCGTAGGTATAGAGAGGTAGATTTTTGATAATGAACTGTCAAAGTTCAACAAAAACAATTGTTTTATCCGTGAGGTTATTCGATTTGATGTTTGATCATAAATGATAGAATCAAGCGAAATAAAATTATTTTTGAGGGTAGGAAATCCAGCAAGATAGGAAATCCAGCAAGCTAAAAATATATAGATATACTTGTAATGTATAAAATAATTTTGGATGGTTATTGTTATAGCAACGGAAATAAATAATTCAGTCGCACCACAGCGAGACCATTTCTACTGAAACAAAAGAGCAGACTATCTGTTCATCAAAATATGTACTGTGCGCACATGATAGAGGAGATAGAGTTCATTTCTTATACTTAATTTAGGTCAGATTTTATTTTTTCAGGATTTTTTTTTAAAACTTGATTTACGGGAGTTTTTGAGGGTGCTGATTTTAAATCAGTCATTAGTTATAAAGTTGGATCTGTACTAGGACTACTTTATTTAGATAAAAATTATTTTCTTAAAGATTTTTGTTAAACTTGGAGTACGGGGCCTTTCAAGGACGCCGACTATGAATAATTTGTTGGTTTTAAAATTAAATCAATACTACGACTACCTAATGAAGGTAAAAATTATTTTATTTTCACAAATCTAATTGTTAAATTAGGATTCCGTAAGTTTTTTTTGGATTTTTGGGGGTACTGATTATGATTCAGTTCTTAGTTTTATAATTAAATTTTTACTAGGACTACTTTATGAAAATTTCATAAAGTAGTCCTAATTAAGGTAATTTTTTTTTTTTTTTTTTTTTTTTTTTTTATCATTATTATTGAGCTTGGATTATGTAGGTTTTTTAGAATACCAATTACAACGCAATTTTCAGTTTTTAAAATTGATTCATACTAGAATTCATTATTATGTTAAAAAACTATTTTCTCAATCATTTTTTAGAAATACAAATGACAGGGTTTTTGTAGATCCTGATTATGAATCTGTCTTCAGTTTTTAGCTTCAATCTTTGTAAGAACAATTGACTTTATTGAAGTCAAAATTATGTAATACAGTGTTAAATATAAATATATTGTATATACATTCTGTTACGGAGTGGACCACTATTCGCTCGTAAATATTTCGGCTCATTCGCTCAACTTTAAATTGATAAACTACATGGCTCCATCTATGAGTCTAGGCGGGGACTTTAGTCCCAGTTCTCACTCCCGCGCGCCGTAGTGCTGAGCAGTACCGCTGTCGCCGTTGCTGCTGCCACAGGCTTCGCGTGCTGGCTTCTGGTTTTGGTGCTCAAGTGTGTGTGTGTGCAGCAGAGAGTTCTCACGGCTTTTTCACGGTTCTTCTCAATGGCTCTTCTCATCGCCCTTTTCACCAGGTAGTCTCGGAACCTGCCTTTGCACCGTGCACCAGCTCATCCGGACGATCACAGACAGTAATTCTGGGATCATCAACAACCTCGGAGCCGCGCCATTACCACGGGTATCAGCTACTCTTCACCGGTGGTCCACGGAGAATTTTTCTGGTTCAAGGACAATCCTCACTCATCGAACATCTCCAGGTATTCAGGTGCAAGGAACAGTCATTTCCTTGCCCCTTCTCACTTTTCACTTTCTCTAGCACAGAATTTACGACTCTGTGCTGATTTCGTCTATCTCAATGTGCACAAGCACGTAGTCATTTCGGCCATTTTCTCTCTCTCTCTCTCTCTCTCTCTCTCTCTCTCTCGGGTTATCTCTCTCTATTTTCAAGGCCACTCTCTGCTGCTACTCGACCAACGCTCACACCTTTTAACGTAAATAAGAAAACTCTCATAATTTAAGTTCAAAGCAATATCGGTGTTTACATTTACTCATGACTTGACTGTTACGCTCGGGCCTCTCTCTCTCTCTTCAAGACAACGCTCGTGAATAGACGGTTGCACTCGCCTTTTTGTGAAACTTCTCGGGTTTCTCTTGGTTCTTTCTCGTGACTCTTTCTCATCATCCTCAACGTAGTCATCTCATCAGTACAGTCAACTCGACAAATCATCTACTTGGTGTTGGCTCAACTCGGAAGACATTTGATCTTCAATTAACTCAAACGGCTTGGCTCAATTCAATTCTTGGGTTACTTGCTCAGCAAGGAGAGCTTTCACGGCGTGGCATCTTTAGGTATTTCGCTCAGAACCGGTAACAATAATTTACCGGTGCTTTTACATTGTCCTTTTCACAGCCAGAAAATCAATAAAATTACTGTGCATTCTCTTGCCCTCTCTCTCTCTTTTCTTTGTGCTGTCTTACACGCAGCCATTTTCTTTTCTACTCTTTTCAAGGCCATTCTCTGTTGCTTTGTTTACCTCAACTGTACTCAAGCAAAACTCGTATTTATGGCTTGAATTAATATAATCAAGTCCATAAAGAGTTTTGATTAGGCGGTTTCTCAAATTAATTAATTTTCTTTACACGGAAATTAATGCTGGCAATTCTCAATTCAACATATTCTCATATCTCAGTTTCTCTCTTTAATTAATTATTATTCTCCTCTCAACGCTCAACTGGTCTACTCTCAAAAGGATCTACTCATCTTTAACAATCACCCAAGGACTCCGCTCAACAACAAAGAGGTTTTATCATAACTGCAAGCTCATTCATCAAGGTATACATCAACTCAAATGAGTTGATTGCAACTCTTTATTATTGTAAATATTCAAGGAAGGTGTATACTATTGGTTAACTCAACCCAGAAGGTCTGTAAATACTGTAAATAAATAATCAAAATTGTATATAATGGTAACTAATGGTTTACTCAATTTATTTGACAACCCTCCCCTACTAGCTTTTAATCCGGCAAATAAAAATAAAAATTAATATTACGGCAAATCCGTAACACATTCATTTAATAGAAACAATGGAGGAATATATATACAAGATAACAAAATCGATGAGTGATAACATAAATTTGCGGAATGCGTCGAGCATGAACATAAAAAAACTCTTAAAAAAAATTAACATATTACGGACGCCTTTATTTTAAATATCATATAAATTCGCTATTCATAAATTCTTCGAATTTTCATTCTACAGGCCCCTTCTTTAATTGACATTTCCGTAACCTTCCTTTTTTCTGTAACACGAGTTTCTGAAATTAAATTTACAAAGTAGTTAATTATAAGTCGTACGCAAACATTAATCATTGTAATGCTTGATATTAATTGCTATATTTATATTTAGCAATTAATATAAAAAAATTAAATTAAAATTAAATTAATTATGATTATTTAAGGACGTTCAACTCGAAAAATTAACCATGATGAATAAATTATGAAAATTTAGAGATATTTTGATTGAATAATAAGAAGTCCTCTGTTAAAATCTGGAAGCAATTATAAGTCTAATAACAAAGATATCAATAATTATTGTTTTGACCCATTAACACAGTGTCATATGGGAAATCGAACTTTTTCGGGCTTCTTAACAGAGTATCTCAATATTGGATGATGACACAAAGCACAGTTTTTTTGAGGTGTTAAAAGAGCATTTGAAGATTATTTTAAGATGTTCACGGAGACGATTAGGAGAATATTAGTCATAGAACAAAATAGTCAAAGAAAAAAAATAATACTTTTGGGGTTAGGTTAGACTCGAGCAACCAATCAGCGTGTTTCTATATCGGAAAAATAGTCATACGAGAAGACTTGACTTATGTAGTCAAAGTTGAACGTCCTTAAAATTAAATTAATTATTATTATTTAAAATTAAATCAATTATTATTATTTAAAATTAAATTAATTGTTCTACCTTCAACATAGTCGTTAACAAGGTAACTCATGTCTGCACTGTTTAATTCAGTCTCGACCTCAGCCTCGACTATGAGACTATTGCTAGTTTCGGCGGTCACAGGTGTTTCATTATCAATTGGAACATTTTCAGCTTCTTGGGGTGTTTCACTGCATTATGTAAAATCATATAATTAGAGTAATTATGTCAAGTACTACACTGAAAAATTACCATTAAAATTCTGTTAATTTATAAAAGATAAGCAATTCAATTCAGTATTATAAGTATTCAATACAGTATTCAATTAGAAAATAAATATTTTCAATAATCTAATAATTTTCAGCAAATGTTAATCTCAATATATATTTTTTTTCTTTTCTTAATACTACTTTCAAGCTGTTGTTTTTAATTCAATTGTCTTCTGAATAGCAAATATTTTTTTCTTCGAACAGTAAAAATTTGGGTTTAAAAGTAAAAATCAGCTATTTTAAATTTATTGTAACCAGTTATACATATTGTTATGAATGAACCTGCGTGGTTACTACAATTTATTAATTTAGTGTTATTTTTATTTTATTATTGCAAAAAATAAAATTTTAGTAGTAATAACAAAGAAAATAAATTTTAGAATTTGAAAAAAAATCCATTTTAATTAGGTATTAAAAATCTATTTTAATTAGGTATTAAAAATCTTGATCGAGACCACATCAATCATCATAAAAATCAAACCACAGCTCCCAAAAATTATGCACGGCCGAATCCATTTCATTTTTGAAAATCTGCACTTTAGGTCTCGGATTTTGGAAAATGAATTCGGTCGTATATAAGGTAAATGTCCGGGATTATTGGACAGTAACGTAATTGTCCACCACAGTGGCACCCCCCCCCCCCTTATTTATTGTAAAATCACACTTTAGACCCCGAAAAAATATTCTAAATTTAGTTTAACCACTAAACTTTACTGTAGTATAAAAAAAACTTCGATCATAACCTTAAAACTAGCTTAAAAATCACTTCCAAATGAGCCCTTCAAATCCTCCAAAAGTTGTTTGGCACCCCCAGGAAAATCTCGAATTATCATCAAAAGATGCACTTTTGTTTTATCGATAACAAATCGTAAAATTCATTGAAAAACTTAAAAACTTTTTTTTCTATCACTTAACACCTTTAAAAAAATATTTATATCAATTTTTACCATGAATTTATCTTTTTTTAATATTTATTGAGGGGGTGCCGCTCAGGGGGACAATTGAGACTACTTGTCCCCGTGTTGGCACCCGGACAAGCTCAAGTTTTACGTTTGTCCCCTAGATGGCACCTTTTTTATTTACTGTTTTTTCATGTTTACCTTGATAATTTCACCGGTGTTTACGCATAAAAATGTTTGAATATCATCTTCACACAGTTTAAAAAAAGTTTGGTGAGTTTAAATGTACAGAATGTTTACATCTGAGATTTCAAAGTTAACCTAATTTTTACGAAAAACCACTCGACGACCGGGCTGGCGAAGATAATCTCGGTTGAGTTTTTCGTTCATGATCTTCTGCTGAGGAGCTGATGTTGAGTGTATAATTTAGTGATATTGAACTAAAATCAAATGATTTTAATCATCCACAGCGGTAAACTAGTGATTTTGATCAATTTTCAATCAAAGTTAGTGATTTTAATACGAAAAATATACGTAAAATGTGAAATTTAGGGGTGCCATTCTGGGGGACGGTTCGGGGGGAAACTTCTGAAAATTCATTTTTGTGTGGAGCCAACTTCGTGGACATGACTTTTGTGTTAGTTTACAGTAAATTAAAAAGTTTTATGATGAAAAATTAATGAAAAAAATGATTGAACACTATTCTTGACTTATTTTTTCATCATCCTGTGAAAAATTATAGATTTTCATGCCATTTAGTGTAATAATCTCGCGTAAACCAAAAATCCCCCTTTGACAAGTGTCCAATAATCCCGAACATTTACCTTAATTAATGAAAAAAATTATTGAACACTATTCCTGACTTATTTTGTGAGCGTCTTGTGAAAAAATTATAGATTTTCATGCAGTATTACTGTAATAATCGAGCGTAAACCAAAAATCCCCCCTTGAAAAGTGTCCAATAATCCCGAACATTTACCTTATCTCACACTAAATGTATCTTACTTGATTGCTGGAATTAATCCCATCTGAAACACTTCAAACTCTGGTCCACCAATAAGACTTGCCACTCTTTTCACAACTTGTACTTCAGTCCAACCCTCTTTCTCATAGCTCTGCCAAATTAAGTCAATAGCCTCATTTCGCTTTTTTAATTTCTTTTTAATTTCCATATGAGGACTGGTGCCAATCTCCAAAGAAAGAAAATCAATCCAAGCATCTTTGAATACTTCTATAAGTTTCGCTATATCATAATAATAATTAGAATCACGATAATTTTTATCTCAAAGTTGATTTATTCAAAAAATTTCAAAGCTACACTCGACACCGTTAAGAAAACTATTGTTTAAATAAAAAAATAAAATAAAATAAAATAATATAATAGTACATTACACGCTCGGGGAGTCAAAAATGAGGTAGCCCTTAGCAAACCCAAATTGATGTCCGAGCCGAAGGCGAGTAAACTAGTGATTTTGATCAATTTTCAATCAAAGTTAGTGATTTTAATACGAAAAATATACGTAAAATGAGAAATTTAGAGGTGCCATTCTGGGGGACACTTCTGAAAATTTTTTTTTGGGGTGTGCTAACTTCGTGGACATGACTTTGGTGTTAGTTTATAGTAAATTAAGCAGTTTTTTAATGAATAATTAATGAAAAAAATTATTGAACACTATTCCTGACTTATTTTGTGAGCATCCTGTTAAAAAACTATAGATTTTCATGCAGTATTACTGTAATAATCGAGCGTAAACCAAAAATCCCCCCTTGAAAAGTGTCCAATAATCCCGGACATTAACCTTATCACTGATTTATATTCTTCGGTTTTTATTTTATTTTATTTTAGTTTTATAGGTTTCATTTGAAATATTTTAATCTGATCTTTGAATCTTACCAAAAAAGTTGCTAACATTCCCATTGGTTCCAATCAAAAGGGTCAAATAAGCATTGAAGCTTTCTAAAAAGTTATTAGAAGTATGTGGTTTTCGATACACTGTGTAGCCATGTACAGTAGTCACCCCTAACCAATGAGTTTCATAATACAGAAAAAAGTTATCCCATGTTGTTCCCCATCTTCTTTTTATGTCCGCTTTGAAATGCTCGTATGTTATTGGCATGCGGTCGGGTGGCACAAAAGGAACCGACATAATATGCAATAATGCACTGTGTCCTTCCGGATTATCTTGCTTGTTTTTCTTTACTGCCACACCCTTTTCAATGGCTTTCTTCATCAAGGCCTTAGAATAAGATTTTAACAGTTATTTTGTTATTAAATTAAAAAAAAAAAATAACCCTTGAAGTGCACAAATTATATTTGGTGTTTTAGAGCTCTCGACTCCAAGCCTTGTGATCAAGACTTTGAGTCCCGGCAATTTTGACGAGTATTTTTTCACGCCTTAAAATTGTTGGGATTGAATCAGCCATGTCATAGATAGTAGCTCAGCCAGCAGTCGGAGTCAGAAGAATAAAGTCGACCTATGCATCCAAGACTAACTATACTTTATATGGATTGGGCTAGAATATAATCCCGATGCGTTTAGGGCTATAGTAAGGTCGACTGGTACCCGTAAACCACATGCAAGACTGCTCGAAAAATTTGCTAAACTTTGGAGACTTCTTTAAGAAGAGTAACAGGTAGGAAAACGTGACGTTAATAAATTTAGTTGCGATGACAAAACAGAGTGGGTCAATCACACATGTGATGGAAACCTCCTTATAATGTGTCGTTATTGGTAGAGAAGGTTGCCAATGAAAAAAAAAGTCGGTACAAGTGCGTAAAAAACAAACTTTTAATTGGTTTCACGCTCTCGTGTTAAACGATATGATGCACAACTAGTGTGTGAAGTTATACATTTAAATCGAGAGCATCAACAACTCTTGATTTGAATGCATAGCTTCGGACATTAGTTATGTAAACTTATTGTAAATGTAACCTTATTATTCGACGCCGTGATAAAAAGAAATCGAGATGTACAAGTATTACTTCTACCACGTATTTTACACGACGAAAAGTATATTTTAGTCGGTCCAGTTGAATAAAAATATATTTCGAAATTGGTGAGCGTCATTACCAGGGTTCTCTGAAGAACCTGTGGCATTATTACTTCGTAGTTAGCCCTCAGTATCATCAAATCGCCTCGATTATGAAGTCTCACCAGAGTCTAAATGTACTATTCTAGTGTTTTTGTTGATAAGTTTAAAAAAAAAAAAAAAAAATACAAAAATTACTTATAAAGTTAAAAAAATTTACTGTATTTAAAATGACGGCCTGAAGAAAGTTTCAAGAGGGGCTTGCGGCGAATAAAAAAATTCCTTGAAAAAAATAAAGAAAAAACCCCACCTTATTACTTTCTGCTTGGGTACCTGGGTACCCAAGTTCAAGAAAAAAGCTGATTGGCTACCCCCTAAGCTCCAAGCCCCCAAAACCCTGGGCGCCCGAGTTCAACAAAAAAGCTGATAGGCTACCCCCCCAAGCTCTAAGCCCCCAAAACCCTGGGCGCCCAAATTCAACAACAAAGCTGATAGCGTAAAAGTGCTAAGGTTTTTCTTCGTACGGGCTGTTTCAGTAATTTTTCAAAGATTTATAGAAAAAAAAAAAAAAAATGATTTAAGATTTGTTGACTGTTATATATTTTCATCAAAACTTAATCTTATATTTCAAGATATGAGTCCCTTTTACCACGAGTATAGAAAGATGAAACTTATAAGACTATTTTCACCCAGAGGTAAAATTATTTTTTCCGATAAAAAGGCAAGGTAATCAGTCTTTTCAGTTCCTGCTTTCCATTATAACGTAGAACAGAGTTATTTACTATCTTTGTGTAAAAACGTGTATCCCGCTTTCTCGGTTTTTTGCCTCAAGTGCCCTTTTTCGTATGATATGACCAGTTATGTAAACTTGAAGGGTTAAGTTTGATTTTGAAATATAAATTTTAAATGAATAAGAAACTGTACCTTCAAATGATGAAATAGGCAACCACCATTTTGAATTAAAGGATTTTTGAATACATTTTGTAGAGCTGTTCTCAACCCTTGCTCAAAATCACTCATACCAATGTGAGGCTTTTCCTCGGGGAAACGATTTTTTATTTCTTGGTACAGGGCTTCATAATCGTCTTTTCTCTTACCCTGCATTAAAGCATAAAAAACAGCTACTGCCTGTAACGAAAAATTCAGTTAATAAAGTGATCAAGGGTCATTCAATGTTTTGAAGAAGTTTTATATTTTATAATTCTAAAAAAGAAAAGTTATCTCCTCGACCAAATGTAACGGTAAAAATTTTTCATTTCAACTTGACTTATAAATTTTTTTAGTATTTTGAAGCGATTACATGACTGATAACGACAAAAAACATAGAATTTTTTTTATAAACTTGTTATAGTCAAAATTTTTATTTCTTTGCAAAATATTATTTAGATAGTAGTACTAGACCTAATTAACAGTTTGAATGAACTGAAAACAATTTTTCGGAGAAATACAAGGCTTCAAATTAGATTTTTTATGTTATGAGTGCCTAGGAATTTCAGCCTAGGATTATAATGATCAAAAGGGGGTAAGAATATGGGAATATACTCCTAAAATTGCAGAAATTTACATGGGGTAATCTACATACATATATATTAGAAATTGTATTTTTGGCTCTAATAAAAATTTCAAAAAACTCGAACCGTAAGAATGTTTCGATTTACATTTAAAAACTGAAAAAAAAATTTCATTAAAAAATATTGAAATTATGGAAGTAAAAACGTTTAAAAACATGATGAAAAATCTGCTTTTCACTACAATGTACACAACAGGGCTTGAAATTTTAAAAACTGTATACAAGGGGTGCCGGAGAAATTCTTACCAGACTCGAAATATTATTATTGAAAAATTACAAGTTTTTCATCTATAGTAAGAATTATTATTTAAGATCACAATATGATCTATGAAATGATTTTAAGAATCATTTATCAGTATCATGATCTGATTTTTTAATAATGATTCTAAGGAGCATCATTAAAAATTTCATGTTCCTAAAAATGATCCTAAGGATTGGATCGTGATCTTCAAAACTAATCCGTAGGATCATTTAAAAATCATCTCGTGATCCTTAAACATGATTCTAAGGATCACTTTTTTTACCAATAATCCGAAAACTTATGCGTTTCATTGGTGACTATAACTGCAGGAGCGAAACCGAGGGGGCTATGCACTCCAGAATCACGGATGATTCTTTTGATTCTTTTGTGATTTTTTTGGCAAATTTGAACTGTTTAGAGCCTTGGAATCAATTTCAATTAATATTTTGTTAAAAATTATATTTTTTGAAGATTTCTACTTAAAATAAAATTAATATTTTATTTATTGTATTGATTTTTATGTGTGATTCTTTTAATGATTCTTAAGTGCATAGCCCCTCGAGTGAAACGAGTACTTAAGTATAGAATACTTGGGTGACTTGATACATGGATCTAAGGATTTAGAATTAATCCGGTTACCACAAAAACAGATTATGTAAAATCCAATCTGAAAATTCTAATATTTATTCCAATTTTCAAACCCGAATTATTAAAAATTTGATTTTAGAATTGAAATTCAAAGTATTGATGCGGTACTTACAATGTAATGACTTTGACATATATATATGTAATGACCTTAACACAAAATATTGATAAAAATAAAATTAATGTTTATGTATAAAAAAAAGTAAAGTACTTACTTTACCAAATTGTTCAATCATGATTGTTAAAAACTGAGTAACATTTTTCAGATTTGGAACGATCCCAAAAGTGGCATCTATGAACCATCTCACTCCGTCTCTCGTTTCCAGAACGAATTCTTTGTCATAAAATAACATATGCCTCCTCATATTTATCGGAGGGCGATCTTTGACTTCGATCATCACATGAGTTATTTTGTATAATTTTGGTCTGTTAGGTACATTCAAAGAGTAAGTGAGGGCATCCAGATTCCCATTTAAAAACTCATTCAATTCGAGTATGTCTCTCGCCTTTATAACGGCGTGTGGGTTGGCCTGTAGCCTCCACCCCCTCATTTTTCGCCCTAATGATGCGGAAAAACCTGTATGAGTAGACGCTTCGGTGTGTTTTCCACCTCTAAAAAAATTTTAATGAAAAAAATTGTTAAAGCTACAAATTAAAAATAAGTTAGTTGAAATATTTTATTTTTTATGTTAAATACAATATAAGGTAGGTGTACCTAATATGGCCCTGTGCCTAATATAGTCCCCCCTGTTATTTTGAATATGCTAGGTATGCGGCATCTCTAAAAGGTAAGAAGAAGTCAAAAACACTGAATTATGAAGTTTTGAGTTGTTTAGAACATTTGAAAATTATTTTTGCGCACGCCTTATAGCTAAAACTCGTTTCGTATACCTTCGTTATTATTTTACGTTGTAATTAAATGGCCTGTCAAAATATTTTTACACACCCGACCAAGATGTTCATAAGTAGCTTCGATTCGTTATTGTTTCGGCTTTAAAACGCGATTTTAGTTTTTGTTCAACTCGTTTTCTAACGAGTTTTATTATTAAATAACTTTTTATTCTGCAGTGTACCTACTATGACCCCCCACGAATTAGTATTAATACCGATATTAAGAGTCCTTCGTTTCATATTTACTTTTTAAAAAATCCTATCCTGATGTTATTTAAGAAAAATAAGTATAATTGTTTCAAAGCTTTTTTTCATTTTATAACTGTTCTACATTTTTTTATAACATTCAAGGTCAAAAACCAAACTTTGATAAAAATTTAAAGTTGAAATTTTTCTACTGGTTGCAAAGCTTTCAAGAAATTGTAAAAAAGGCTCAATTTTTAAATAAATAATTTTTAAAAAAATGAAAATTTTGAAGTTTTTTAAATCTCATATCCTGATTGATTTAAAAAATAGGAACAAATCGGAATTAATAAATTACTTCAAGAAGGCCATATTAGGTACACAAATTTTAGGTGTCTTAAAAAAACGTGTTTTGGTAAATCCTCTGTCATTTCAAGCTCATTGATCAAAATCGAACACGTAAGGTCTCATTTTAAAGCTCTTTAATTAACCTTTAAGATGAGACCTTGCAGGTCAAAAAATATTGATTTGATTCGCCACAACGTTGATTCTCGCTTAGGGGGGCCATACTAGGTACAGGTTTTTGTGTACAATTTTAGTGTACAAGAGAAAACACGCACTATTTTCTATGGGTTTCCCTTGTTAATGGTGCGGTTTTACTTTTGTACGACAGAATTGGTGTTACTTGTGAAGTTAAAATATTCTTACTCATATTTTTTCACCGTGTCGTATGTTTTTTTTGGCGTAGCCATGTTCTTTTCAACTTCTTTTCTGAGATCTGCTTGGAAATCTAATTTTTTCACCAACAGACTTGGAGTTGCAGAACCATGTTGAGTGCACTTATGAGGGAATTCCTCGACATGGATTCTCTGGAATGTTTTTGTTATTGCATGGTACTTTGCTCGTGCACCACATTTTCCAAACAAAGTATCTTCATCACAATGAATGTAACTAAAAAGTTTTCGTGTTATTCTTATTTTAGTATTTTAGTAAATCGGCCTGTAAGAAGATAAACTTTAGCACTGTAACTACTAAGTACAAAATTACAAGGGGGGGCGAAAAAAAGCTATTTTTTCTTTATTCTTTTTCAATGAAAATTTTGATTTTAATTTTAGAAATTTTTTATTTACTGCCTCCTTTGTAACTTTCTACTTTTCCGCAGTAGTACTAAGGTCCTTCTTTGTAATAGCCGAATACTAATTAACACTTTTTTTTTAAACATACTGAAGATTTTTGTCTTTCTTCCCCTTATTATACTTTTTCCACAAGCAGCTTTCAAATCGTAGATTTCCATAAGAAGTACAAGAGATTTCTTTGCTACTTGAAGGTAATGAAGCTTCATTGGTTGGCTCCATTATGTGCCAGTTGGACAAAAAGGAAATAAGTATAAAAAATAAAAATCGCATTGTCTCTAAATGTTTGAGACAAACTGTTGGAAAAAAAAAAATTAATTAGTAGAAAAAAAAAAATTAATTTACCTTAAGCGAATAAGGGACTCACCATTGTAAAAGAATACTTTAGTCTTCTTCTTTTTTTTGTTTTTTATTTTAAATTCTAAGCTAACCAAAAAAAGTCACAAATCATAAATTTAAAAATTGAATCTATTGTAAACAAAAGGTATACTTACTTCCTCAATTAAATTGACAATTTGATGAAATCAAATTCGATTAAAATTAATTTAATTGTAAATACACTTAAAACACTACAATCCTTAAAACACTTTGAACGGCTCGACGAAAATTGTTGACATAAAATGAAACAACTGAAAGAAAATAAATATTGACTAACTTACTTCTTACCCCCGTGCCTAAACGCTTGTTCGATCGAAAAGTATTTTGAATTCATTTTTTTATTTGATTCAAAATTTGCACCTTGAGAAATTCATAAATTTATCAAAAATTTTCAATCAATGAATATTTACCTGAAAAAAGTAGGCGTTATATGTTTTTAATTTGATAAATAATTATTTTTTAAATGATTAATAATGTGTGATTAAATGATAAATGATAAATAATAATTTGATAAATAATTATTATCCACAATCAGCAACCGCAAAGACTTCCAAAGTTTTACTTTCATAAACTATGAACAATTGAGATTTTATAAAGCACTTAAAAGCATATTTTCAGTTTGAACAATCTAAATTTTTCAATGAAAAAGAAATTAATATTATTTTTTACTTAAAAAGACTTTTCTAATAATCTTTGTTTACAAATAGATTTATTAAACTGTTTATAGTTTCAGCTACAGTTAAAAGTACTTATTAATTAACACATTATGATTTACTTGTGCTCTTTGCATCCAAGTTGCGACCTTTTTCAAATAAAAATTTATATTTTAAAGTTTTAAACTTTTTTCAACTTTGCTGAGGTGCCAGTAAACGCACATGCTTAGAATTCAGTCGAGACCAATGATTCGAACTCCGATAATTCGAAGGATTCGATAATTTAAAATTAACAGATAAAATTTTCCAAATCCTATCTAAAAATAAAAATTTAACTTTTAATTCGAAATAACGTTAATTTGAAATGATAATTTTTGAAAAAATTCTTTTATCTTCTGGAAATGTTTACGGTTTTTTAGTTTTGTAGTAAAAGTTTTTTAACATTTAAATCGATTTAAATCGTTGTTATCAGGATTCTTTAAACACGAGACATACATTTTAACTACTCAAATTAAAATAAAAATTAAAAAAAAAACTTCGAATTATTTGAATAAGATTCAAGATTTTTAGTTAGCAAAAATGATTGATTATTTAATTATTTAATGTTAATTTTATTATAATAAAAATTGAATTAATAATTTTTGATATAATAAAAACTGAAGACAGATTCATAATCAGGATCTACAAAAACCCTGTCATTTGTATTTCTAAAAAATGATTGAGAAAATAGTTTTTTAACATAATAATGAATTCTAGTATGAATCAATTTTAAAAACTGAAAATTGCGTTGTAATTGGTATTCTAAAAAACCTACATAATCCAAGCTCAATAATAATGATAAAAAAAAAAAAAAAAAAAAAAAAAAAATACCTTAATTAGGACTACTTTATGAAATTTTCATAAAGTAGTCCTAGTAAAAATTTAATTATAAAACTAATAACTGAATCATAATCAGTACCCCCAAAAATCCAAAAAAAACTTACGGAATCCTAATTTAACAATTAGATTTGTGAAAATAAAATAATTTTTACCTTCATTAGGTAGTCGTAGTATTGATTTAATTTTAAAACCAACAAATTATTCATAGTCGGCGTCCTTGAAAGGCCCCGTACTCCAAGTTTAACAAAAATCTTTAAGAAAATAATTTTTATCTAAATAAAGTAGTCCTAGTACAGATCCAACTTGATAACTAATGACTGATTTAAAATCAGCACCCTCAAAAACTCTCGTAAATCAAGTTTTAAAAAAAAATCCTGAAAAAATAAAATCTGACCTAAATTAAGTATAAGAAATGAACTCTATCTCCTTTATCATGTGCGCACAGTACATATTTTGATGAACAGATAGTCTGCTCTTTTGTTTCAGTAGAAATGGTCTCGCTGTGGTGCGACTGAATTATTTATTTCCGTTGCTATAACAATAACCATCCAAAATTATTTTATACATTACAAGTATATCTATATATTTTTAGCTTGCTGGATTTCCTATCTTGCTGGATTTCCTACCCCCGTTGTTGAAAAGTTTAATGCTTAATAAATCACAAACTAATATTTTAAAAGTTGCAAATATATCTCCAATTCATTCGAGTCTCTAATAAAATTCGTTCAATAAAATTTACATTAAATTATTTATAATGTTAAAGCTTTTAGTAAAGAAATCTTAAATTTGATTTTTTCAACTATGTAATAAAAATACTAAGGTCTGCATACCCGATAGTTGGTAAAAAAATATGTTTTTGTACTTGAGATGGAATACAAAAAATGAGAAATCTATGTAAGTTTAAACTCCTGGTAGGTACTACAAAAACTGAGAGAAATGATTTAAAATTGATATCGAAATGAAAGGCTGCAATTTTGAAAAGCAACTTTTTATACAAATTGTAAATCGCCGTTTGCATTTTAATCATTCTATGTACAATAAGTTTTCTTTTCACTTCTCACTTCATGAGTAACTCATAAATATAAGACTAATTTTGTTTAAGTGATTAACTGTCATTAAATGCGCAATATTATAATGTACACAAAATTTGAGGGTTATGAAAGAACAAAAATACAAATGTAAAATGTAAATGTTGAATATTGATATAAATCATGTAATTGATTATAAACTTAATAAGAACAGTAACTATACCAAAAAGTGACGAACATAAATAAGTGATATACATAACAGTAGTTTTTTGCTCAGTTAGGTTAATTATGAAGCATTAGTAATTTGGAAATAGAGTATGATAGCAACACACTGTGTTTTCTTAAATTTCTTTCATGAAGTTTTGATGTTTCGATACTACAAATTATGTCCTCTTCATGATATCTATAGAAAACAGTTAATTTTGTTAAAACAATGAAAAATATATAAACATGGAAGTTACGACTTTTTTGGACAAAAAAGGGAGTAGTATTTAAATAAAAAACTCCTTATTTTTATGTTTATCAATCGACATATTGGCTAGCCATCTTCAGGATTTTATAATTAAAAGTTAAGATTAAGACTCAACGTCGATTTTCTAGAGTTTTGAGTGTCAGCTTCGCTTGACATCTTTTTACAAACTGTTTGTGACTTTAAATAATAAAATCCTGAAGATGACCGCAGCCGTTGGTAGCCGAAACGTTGATTGATAAACTTAAAAATAATGAGTTTTTTATTTTATAATATTCCCCTTTTGTTGTCCGAAAAGATCGTAACTTTCAGATTTATCTAAATCTCAGACGTAAAACAATTAATTTGAAAAATATATAAATTTTGTTTCAAATTTATATATTGTATTATATTTTATTAAATTATTTTTTAATTTCTAAATAAAATTCATATTTTTTTCATTGTTTTAACAAGATAAACTGTTTTATATAGATATCCTGAAGAGGACACCATTTGTAGAGTCGAAAAGTTGAAACTTAATAAAAGAAATTCAAGAAAACACAGTGTTTTGCTTTTATGCTTTACTTCCAAATTAAAATCCTTCATAATAAATATGTGATGTCGTTTGAATTGAGGCTCAAGGATTTCAGGTAATTTACCCAGCACAACGGACTAGAAAAAAATATTTGATATTTAGAGCATGTGTTGCTCAATGCGATGGGAAAACCAGGGTCTCTGTCTCTGAGTACACAATACTTAATAAAAGAAATGCAACTTTTGTATTGTAGATTAAAATGAGTAATGAAACGATAATGTACGATCAAATTTTTATGTTTTCCGACCAAAAAATTGTATTTTTCGGCTTCGGCCTAAAACCAAATTGACGCTTTCTGACTACTGTCCGTAGAAATTGAAATAAAATAGACCAGGTATATACTTTTAAATGCTTTCAAAATCGATTGATATATGTCGAAACTTATATGAAGAGTGAAAAATTGCAATTTTCATACGTAGTTTAGAACGCTATTACACAGCAAGATTAACAAATATTAGTGTAAGAATTCCATTTCATACATTAACTTTTAAAAATTTGTACTGTAGCAGATATTACGGAAAAGTGTAGTATGAAATATTGCATTGAGTTTTTATTTTTTAAGGACGTTCAACTCGAAAAATTAACCATTATGAATAAATCATGAAAATTTAGAGATATTTTGATTGAATAATAAGAAGTCCTCTGCAAAAATCTGGAAGCAATTTGGAGTCTAATAACAAAGATATCAATAATTATTGTTATGACCCATTAACACAGTGTCATATGGGAAATCGAACTTCTCCGTGTTTCTTAACAATGTCTCTCAATAACAGTGAGATGAGGATGATGACACAAAACACAGTTTTTTTGAGGCGTTAAAAGAGCATGTAAGGATTATTTTAAGATGTCTACGGAGACGAATAAGAGAATATTAATAATAGAGAAAAATAGTCAAGGAAAAAAAAATAGTACTTTTGGGGTTAAGCTAGACTCGAGCGAACAATCAGCGTGTTTCTACATCGGAAAAATAGTCATACGAGAAGACTTGACTTGAGTAGTCAAAGTTGAACGCCCTTAACACAAGTGAAATAATTTATCTGAGAATTGGCAGTATTAACAATCTTTTGGTAGTTCTCTTTCCTATTTAATTACAATTTTTAATAAAATATGAATATAAGAAGAATTTCCTATAAAATTTATAAGGGATAAAAATTTGTGATTAATTAACTCAATGATATCTTAATCAAATATTACTTAAAAAATAAAAGTGAATTTAAAAGCACGCTAAAAGATTTTTACAGTAGACGATTACTGCAATGGTTTTCGAATTACTATAGTATTCAATACAAGTCAGGAAAAGAAAATTGAATTACATTGCTAATTGCATAAAACGGTATAGAGTAACCTAAATCTGGAAATCTGCATTAGTGATTGAATCATCATAATATTTTATCAGGGTACTATTTGAAAACTATTGATCAAAGTTAACTTTTTGAAGAACAGTCATTAAGAAGACAACAATATGTACAGTACTGCTCAAAAGTTTAAGACACCCCCAAATCTCACTATACACATCTGTTGAATTTGAGTTTGCGCTTAGCCGTAAAGGCTCAAATCGGCGTGTCAAGGTCTTAAACTTTTTTTTTTTTTCATAAATATATTAATTTAAAAGAAAGACCATTATTGTAATAATATTTAATTTACAAATGAATGTTCTCTCACGTTTCTGTTAAAAAAGTTAATTTTTGAAATACAGCAAATTTCAGCCATTTTTTCACTTTAGGAACTGTCTTAAAATTTTTTACCAAGATCCTAATGCATACACTATTTTTTTCCAAGTTTTTACAATGTTCAAGTTTAACGAGAAAAAATTTCAAGTCGATCCATACAAAACTGTTCGAGCCACATAAGAAAAATGCATATTTTTAATCAGTTATAAATAACTAGTTTTTTAAAATTTTAATCAATTTTATGCCTAAACCTGTTATTTTTTTCTAATATAAGGGACGAAAATTATATAATAACTCAACTTTTTTCTATTTTTAACTTATTTAATACAAATTACATAGAAAACTTAAAGGATTTCATGAAAAGTTACAATTTTTCATGGTAATAATTGAACTGTTTAACGAGAAGAAAAACGTAAAATTTTTAAATTAATTTATTCGATTAAATTAATAGAACGGACAATTTGATTTTTAACGTGGTTTTTTTTAATAAATTAGTTGTTTGAGCTTGACATATCTCGAACTGACTTCTTGGAATGTTATGTTCAAATTATTTAACGTTTAGCGCCATCTACATGATAAAGTTAGAAATTAAATAGATACATTTGTTTTAAATTTTGTAATTTTATCGGTTAAGATTAACATGGGGAAAAAAGCAGTGTCAGAATCAGTAAAATTGCAAATTATTGGTTTGTTTAAAGTTAAAAAAAATCTAACAGAGATTTCAAAAACTCTGAATGTAAGTAGATGTTGTGTTCGGAATATAATTTTCGCGTACCAAAACACAGCAAACGTCAAAAATAAAAGCCGGTCGGGTCGACCTCGTGTAACAAGTGCCAGAGTAGACAGAATTATCATCAACAAAGTAAAAAGAGACCGGAAAATTACAGCTAATAAATTAACAAATCAATTGAAAGATGAAGTGAATGGTTAATATCCAGACAAACTGTCAACAGGCGTATGCTTGATAAAAATTTGAAAAGTTGCGTGGCAGTCCGTAAGCCTCTTCTCACTAAAAATAATCGTAAAGATCGCTATGAGTGGTGCCGTGACAAATTATCTTGGACTGAAGAAAAGTGGAAAACTGTTTTATTAAGTGATGAATCTTCATTTCAACTGTTCTCCAATCGGCCGAGAAGAGTAAGACGTACCGCAGATGAAAAATATAATCAAGACTGTCTTGCCGCAAAAGTTCAGAAAGGCGGCGGGTCTGTGATGATTTGGGGCTGTCTTTCAGGAAAAGGAACAGGTGAACTTTATTTTGTAGAAGGCACAGTCAATAGCGACGAATACATTAACATTCTCGATAAAACTATGATTCCTTCAAAAAAAAAACTTTTTGGAAGGCGCAAAAATTGGCTGTTCCAACAAGATAATGCTCCGTGCCATACTTCAAAGAAAAGTTTGCTGTGGCTGTCTGATAATAAAATACCTTTGCTAAAATGGCCAGCTCGCTCGCCGGATTTAAATATTATTGAGAATGCTTGGGATCAAGTAGAACGTATAATTCAAAACAAAGATTTAAGAAATCTCAATGATTTGAAAGTAGAAATAGCTGCTGCTTGGCAAAGTTTAAGTTGCAGTTATTGTTTAGACCTTGCAAAGTCGATGGTCCGAAGAGTCGCAGCTTTCTATAAAGCCAAAGAAGGAGCAACAAAATATTAGAATTCTCGGATAAAAAAATTCAATGTAGTGTAATTTAAATGATTTATTTGTGTTCTTTAATATGATTATGATGATAGTTTTTTTTATGTATAATTAATTTAAAAATTTTACGTTTTTCTTCTCGTTAAACAGTTCAATTATTACCATAAAAAATTGTAACTTTTCATGAAATCCTTTAAGTTTTCTATGTAATTTGTATTAAATAAGTTAAAAATAGAAAAAAGTTGAGTTATTATATAATTTTTGTCCCTTATATTAGAAAAAAATAACAGGTTTAGGCATAAAATTGATTAAAATTTTAAAAAACTAGTTATTTATAACTGATTAAAAATATGCATTTTTCTTATGTGGCTTGAACAGTTTTGTATTGATCGACTTGAAATTTTTTCTCGTTAAACTTGAACATTGTAAAAACTTGGAAAAAAATAGTGTATTCATTAGGATCTTGGTAAAAAATTTTAAGACAGCTCCTAAAGTGAAAAAATGGCTGAAATTTGCTGTATTTCAAAAATTAACTTTTTAAACAGAAACGTGAGAGAACATTCATTTGTAAATTAAATATTATTACAATAATGGTCTTTCTTTTAAATTAATATATTTATGAAAAAAAAAAAAAAGTTTAAGACCTTGACACACTGATTTGAGCCGTTACGGCTAAGCGCAAACTCAAATTCGACAGATGTGTATAGTGAAATTTGGGGATGTCTTAAACTTTTGAGCAGCACTGTAGATGGTCCAGGAGGTTCTGGAAAGACATTCGTTTACGAAACTCTCTATTACATTTTAAAAGGATTTAATAAAAATGTGTGTAATATGGCTTTCACTGGTATAGCAGCTACGCTACTTCCAGAAGGTAAAACAGTACATAAAGTATTTCAATTACCAGTACCTTTGCACTCAGACTCTTCATCTGGGATCAAATTAGAATCAAAAGAAGCTGCTTACTTAAAAGACATTGATATATTTATATGGGATGAAGCTCTTATGGCTCCAAGGTATGCTATCGAGGTCATGGATAGAACTTTGCGGGATATTATGGATAATGATGAAGTATTTGGTGGTAAAATTGTTGTTTTAGGAGGTGATTTTAGGCAACTTCTCCCTGTAAAGGTAAACGGAACACGTAGTGAAGTCATTGATTTATCTATAAGTCGCAGTGCACAATGGTCCAAATTTGTAAAATTTTCATTAACTCAAAACATGCGTGCTTTATCTGAAGAAATCGATTTTTCAAAATTTCTGTTGAAAGTTGGTGATGGAATAATAAATGATTCTCAAGATGAGATCAGTACAGATTATTTTCCACAACAGTGTGTAGCAGATTCTAACGTTGACATTGTCGATGATATGTACGGTGAAATTTTAAAAAACAAAGAGTATAGAAAAGCAAAAGATTACGTTATTCTCTCAGCTAGAAATCTTGATGTTGATGATATCAATCAAAAAGTTGTAAATTATCTTGATGAAACTACAGAACGAATTTATTCGAGTATCGATAGTACTGAAAATTGTGATAATTCAACTTATGATGATATTTTACTACCTGAATATTTAAACACCCTGTCTCCTCCGTCACTTCCACCATATGAACTAAGGCTTAGAAATGATAGTATCATTATGCTCATACGAAATTTAAATATTAGTGAAGGATTATGTAATAGAACTAGACTACTGGTTTTAGACTTAAAAACAATTTATTAAAATGTGAAGTATTAACTTGTGATAAAAAAGGAGAAATTTTATTCATAAATCGAATTACTTTATACTCTGATGATGATTACCCATTTTTATTTAAAAGAAGACAGTTTCCAGTTAAATTATCTTTTGCAATGACTATAAACAAAGCGCAAGGACAAACTTTTGAAAAAATAGGTATCGATTTAAGAAAAAACGTTTTTAATCATGGTCAGTTGTATGTCGCTTTATCAAGGGTACGTTCTTGGAATTCTTTAAGAATTTATTTAGGTTCTTCGAATATTAAAACTGTAAAAAATTACGTGTATAAAGAATTGTATAATATAGTATGAAAATTTTTATTTTCTATTTTAAAAGTTTTCATTTATCAAGTGATAAAATAAAAAAATAATTGACACCAAACTTTAGGTGTCGTCATTTGAGCCCAAAAAATAAAGTTTTGCGAAAAAAAAACTGGCAGAACTTTATTTTTAATACAGGGGAATTTTTTATCGATTCCCTCCCCCATAAAAATTCGCTCGGGGTTGCTTCCCGATGATGAATCGATACCAAACTTTTGGTGTCATCATTCGAGCCCAAAAAATAAAAATTCGCGAAAAAAAAACTGGCAGAACTTTATTTTTAATACAGGAAAATTTTTAATCGATTCCCTCCCCCGTAAAAATTCGCTCAGGGGGTGGTTCCCGATAATGAATCGATAACCAACTTTTGGTGTCGTCATTTGAGCCCAAAAAATAAAGTTTTACGAAAAAAAAACTGGCAGAACTTTATTTTTAATACTGAGGAATTTTTTATCTATTCCCTCCCCCATAAAAATTCGCTCAAGGGGTGGTTCCCGATGATGAATCAACACCGAACTTTTGGTGTCATCATTCGAGCCCAAAAAAAAAAGTTTCGAGGTAAAAAAACCTGGCAGAACTTTATTTTGGATAAAGGGCCATTTTTAATCGATTTCCGCCCCCATAAAAGTTTGCTCAAGGGTGGTTCCCGATGATGAATCGACACTAAACTTTTGATGTCATCATTCGAGCCCAAAAAATAAAAATTCGCGAAAAAAAAACTGGCAGAACTTTATTTTTAATACAGGAAAATTTTTAATCGATTCCCTCCCCCATAAAAATTCGCTCAGGGGGTGGTTCCCGATGATGAATCAACACCGAACTTTTGGTGTCATCATTCGAGCCCAAAAAATAAAGTTTCGAGGTAAAAAAACCTGGCAGAACTTTATTTTGGATAAAGGGCCATTTTTAATCGATTTCCGCCCCCATAAAAATTTTCTCAGGGGTGGTTCCCGATGATGAATCGACACTAAACTTTTGGTGTCATCATTCGAGCCCAAAAAATAAAAATTCACGAAAAAAAAACTGGCAGAACTTTATTTTTAATACAGGAAAATTTTTAATCGATTTCCTCCCCCGTAAAAATTCGCTCAGGGGGTGGTTCCCGATGATGAATCAACACCGAACTTTTGGTGTCATCATTCGAGCCCAAAAAAAAAAGTTTCGAGGTAAAAAAACTGGCAGAACTTTATTTTGGATAATGGGCCATTTTTAATCGATTCCCTTCCCCATACAAATTCGCTCAAGGGGTGGTTCCCGATGATGAATCGACACCAAACTTTTGGTGTCGTCATTTGAGCCCAAAAAATAAAGTTTCGCAAAAAAAAAACTGGCAGAACTTCATTTTTAATAAAGGGCAGTTTTTTATCGATTCCCTCCCCCATGAAAATTTGCTCGGGGGTGCTTCCCGATAATAAATCAATACCAAACTTTTGGTGTCGTCATTAAAGCCCAAAAAATAAAGATTCGAGGTAAAAAATCTGGCAGAACTTTATTTTGGATAAAGAGCCATTTTCAATCGATTTCCTCCCCCATAAAAATTCGCTCAAGGGGTGGTTCCCGATAATGAATCGACATCAAACTTTCAGTGACGTTATTTGAGCCCATAAAATAAAGTTTCGCGAAAAAAAAAATGGCAGAACTTTATTTTTAATACAGGGGAATTTTTTATCGATTCCCTCCCCCATAAAAATTCGCTCAGGGGTGGTTCCCGATGATGAATCGATACCATACTTTTGGTGACGTCATTTGAGCCCAGAAAATAAAGTTTCGCGAGAAAAAAAACTGACTGAACTTTATTTTTAATACTGAGGAATTTTTTATCTATTCCCCCCCCCATAAAAATTCGCTCAGGGGGTGGTTCCCGATGATGAATCAACACCGAACTTTTGGTGTCATCATTCGAGCCCAAAAAAAAAAGTTTCGAGGTAAAAAAACTGGCAGAACTTTATTTTGGATAATGGGCCATTTTTAATCGATTCCCCTCCCCATACAAATTTTGCTCAAGGGGTAGTTCCCGATGATGAATCGACAATAAACTTTTGGTGTCATCATTCGAGCCCAAAAAATAAAAATTCACGAAAAAAAAACTGGCAGAACTTTATTTTTAATACAGGAAAATTTTTAATCGATTCCCTCCCCCGTAAAAATTCGCTCAGGGGGTGGTTCCCGATAATGAATCGATACCCAACTTTTGGTGTCGTCATTTAAGTACAAAAAATAAAGTTTCGAGGTAAAAAAACCTGGCAGAACTTTATTTTGGATAAAGGGCCATTTTTAATCGATTTCCTCCCCCGTAAAAATTCGCTCAGGGGGTGGTTCCCGATGATGAATCAACACCGAACTTTTGGTGTCATCATTCGAGCCCAGAAAATAAAGTTTCGCGAGAAAAAAAACTGGCTGAACTTTATTTTTAATACAGGGGAATTTTTTATCGATTCCCTCCCCCATAAAAATTCGCTCAGGGGATGATTCCCGATGATGAATCGATACCCAACTTTTGGTGTCGTCATTCGAGCCCAAAAAATATAGTTTTGAGATAAAAAAACTGGCAGAACTTTATTTTGGATAAAGGGCCATTTTTAATCGATTTCCTCCCCCATACAAATTCGCTCAAGGGTTGCTTCCCGATGATGAATCGACATCAAACTTTTGGTGTCATCATTCGAGCCCAAAAAATAAAAATTCGCGAAAAAAAAACCTGGCAGAACTTTATTTTGGATAAAGGGCCATTTTTAATCGATTCCCTCCCCCGTAAAAATTCGCTCAGGGGGTGGTTCCTGATAATGAATCGATAACCAACTTTTGGTGTCGTCATTTGAGCCCAAAAAATAAAGTTTTACGAAAAAAAAACTGGCAGAACTTTATTTTTAATACTGAGGAATTTTTTATCTATTCCCTCCCCCATAAAAATTCGCTCAAGGGGTGGTTCCCGATGATGAATCAACACCGAACTTTTGGTGTCATCATTCGAGCCCAAAAAAAAAAGTTTCGAGGTAGAAAAACTGGCAGAACTTTATTTTGGATAATGGGCCATTTTTAATCGATTCCCTTCCCCATACAAATTCGCTCAAGGGGTGGTTCCCGATGATGAATCGACACTAAACTTTTGGTGTCATCATTCGAGCCCAAAAAATAAAAATTCACGAAAAAAAAACTGGCAGAACTTTATTTTTAATACAGGAAAATTTTTAATCGATTCCCTCCCCCGTACAAATTCGCTCAAGGGGTGGTTCCCGATGATGAATCAACACCGAACTTTTGGTGTCATCATTCGAGCCCAAAAAATAAAGTTTCGAGGTAAAAAAACCTGGCAGAACTTTATTTTGGATAAAGGGCCATTTTTAATCGATTTCCGCCCCCATAAAAATTTTCTCAGGGGTGGTTCCCGATGATGAATCGACACTAAACTTTTGGTGTCATCATTCGAGCCCAAAAAATAAAAATTCACGAAAAAAAACCTGGCAGAACTTTATTTTTAATACAGGAAAATTTTTAATCGATTTCCTCCCCCGTAAAAATTCGCTCAGGGGGTGGTTCCAGATGATGAATCAACACCGAACTTTTGGTGTCATCATTCGAGCCCAAAAAAAAAAGTTTCGAGGTAAAAAAACTGGCAGAACTTTATTTTGGATGATGGGCCATTTTTAATCGATTCCCTTCCCCATACAAATTCGCTCAAGGGGTGGTTCCCGATGATGAATCGACACCAAACTTTTGGTGTCGTCATTTGAGCCCAAAAAATAAAGTTTCGCAAAAAAAAAACTGGCAGAACTTCATTTTTAATAAAGGGCAATTTTTTATCGATTCCCTCCCCCATGAAAATTTGCTCGGGGGTGCTTCCCGATAATAAATCAATACCCAACTTTTGGTGTCGTCATTAAAGCCCAAAAAATAAAGATTCGAGGTAAAAAATCTGGCAGAACTTTATTTTGGATAAAGAGCCATTTTCAATCGATTTCCTCCCCCATAAAAATTCGCTCAAGGGGTGGTTCCCGATAATGAATCGACACCAAACTTTCAGTGACGTTATTTGAGCCCAAAAAATAAAGTTTCGCGAAAAAAAAAATGGCAGAACTTTATTTTTAATACAGGGGAATTTTTTATCGATTCCCTCCCCCATAAAAATTCGCTCAGGGGTGGTTCCCGATGATGAATCGATACCAAACTTTTGGTGACGTCATTTGAGCCCAGAAATAAAGTTTCGCGAGAAAAAAAACTGGCTGAACTTTATTTTGGATAAAGGGCCATTTTTAATCGATTTCTCCCCCATAAAAATTCGCTCAAGGGGTGGTTCCCGATTATGAATCGACACCAAACTTTTGGTGTCGTCATTTGAGCCCAAAAAATAAAGTTTCACGAAATAAAAACTGGCAGAACTTTATTTTTAATACAGGAACATTTTTAATCGATTCCCTCCCCCGTAAAAATTCGCTCAGGGGGTGGTTCCTGATAATGAATCGATAACCAACTTTTGGTGTCGTCATTTGAGCCCAAAAAATAAAGTTTTACGAAAAAAAAACTGGCAGAACTTTATTTTTAATACTGAGGAATTTTTTATCTATTCCCTCCCCCATAAAAATTCGCTCAAGGGGTGGTTCCCGATGATGAATCGACACCAAACTTTCAGTGACGTTATTTGAGCCCAAAAAATAAAGTTTCGCGAAAAAAAAAATGGCAGAACTTTATTTTTAATACAGGGGAATTTTTTATCGATTCCCTCCCCCATAAAAATTCGCTCAGGGGTGGTTCCCGATGATGAATCGATACCAAACTTTTGGTGACGTCATTTGAGCCCAGAAAATAAAGTTTCGCGAGAAAAAAAACTGGCTGAACTTTATTTTGGATAAAGGGCCATTTTTAATCGATTTCTCCCCCATAAAAATTCGCTCAAGGGGTGGTTCCCGATTATGAATCGACACCAATTTTTTGGTGTCGTCATTTGAGCCCAAAAAATAAAGTTTCACGAAATAAAAACTGGCAGAACTTTATTTTTAATACAGGGGAATTTTTAATCGATTCCCTCCCCCGTCAAAATTCGCTCAGGGGGTGGTTCCTGATAATGAATCGATAACCAACTTTTGGTGTCGTCATTTGAGCCCAAAAAATAAAGTTTTACGAAAAAAAAACTGGCAGAACTTTATTTTTAATACTGAGGAATTTTTTATCTATTCCCTCCCCCATAAAAATTCGCTCAAGGGGTGGTTCCCGATGATGAATCAACACCGAACTTTTGGTGTCATCATTCGAGCCCAAAAAAAAAAGTTTCGAGGTAAAAAAACTGGCAGAACTTTATTTTGGATAATGGGCCATTTTTAATCGATTCCCTTCCCCATACAAATTCGCTCAAGGGGTGGTTCCCGATGATGAATCGACACTAAACTTTTGGTGTCATCATTCGAGCCCAAAAAATAAAAATTCACGAAAAAAAAACTGGCAGAACTTTATTTTTAATACAGGAAAATTTTTAATCGATTCCCTCCCCCGTACAAATTCGCTCAAGGGGTGGTTCCCGATGATGAATCAACACCGAACTTTTGGTGTCATCATTCGAGCCCAAAAAATAAAGTTTCGAGGTAAAAAAACCTGGCAGAACTTTATTTTGGATAAAGGGCCATTTTTAATCGATTTCCGCTCCCATAAAAATTTTCTCAGGGGTGGTTCCCGATGATGAATCGACACTAAACTTTTGGTGTCATCATTCGAGCCAAAAAAATAAAAATTCACGAAAAAAAACCTGGCAGAACTTTATTTTTAATACAGGAAAATTTTTAATCGATTTCCTCCCCCGTAAAAATTCGCTCAGGGGGTGGTTCCAGATGATGAATCAACACCGAACTTTTGGTGTCATCATTCGAGCCCAAAAAAAAAAGTTTCGAGGTAAAAAAACTGGCAGAACTTTATTTTGGATAATGGGCCATTTTTAATCGATTCCCTTCCCCATACAAATTCGCTCAAGGGGTGGTTCCCGATGATGAATCGACACCAAACTTTTGGTGTCGTCATTTGAGCCCAAAAAATAAAGTTTCGCAAAAAAAAAACTGGCAGAACTTCATTTTTAATAAAGGGCAATTTTTTATCGATTCCCTCCCCCATGAAAATTTGCTCGGGGGTGCTTCCCGATAATAAATCAATACCCAACTTTTGGTGTCGTCATTAAAGCCCAAAAAATAAAGATTCGAGGTAAAAAATCTGGCAGAACTTTATTTTGGATAAAGAGCCATTTTCAATCGATTTCCTCCCCCATAAAAATTCGCTCAAGGGGTGGTTCCCGATAATGAATCGACACCAAACTTTCAGTGACGTTATTTGAGCCCAAAAAATAAAGTTTCGCGAAAAAAAAAATGGCAGAACTTTATTTTTAATACAGGGGAATTTTTTATCGATTCCCTCCCCCATAAAAATTCGCTCAGGGGTGGTTCCCGATGATGAATCGATACCAAACTTTTGGTGACGTCATTTGAGCCCAGAAATAAAGTTTCGCGAGAAAAAAAACTGGCTGAACTTTATTTTGGATAAAGGGCCATTTTTAATCGATTTCTCCCCCATAAAAATTCGCTCAAGGGGTGGTTCCCGATTATGAATCGACACCAAACTTTTGGTGTCGTCATTTGAGCCCAAAAAATAAAGTTTCACGAAATAAAAACTGGCAGAACTTTATTTTTAATACAGGAACATTTTTAATCGATTCCCTCCCCCATAAAAATTTGCTCAGGGGATGATTCCCGATGATGAATCGATACCCAACTTTTGGTGTCGTCATTCGAGCCCAAAAAATATAGTTTTGAGATAAAAAAACTGGCAGAACTTTATTTTGGATAAAGGGCCATTTTTAATCGATTTCCTCCCCCATACAAATTCGCTCAAGGGTTGCTTCCCGATGATGAATCGACACCAAACTTTTGGTGTCATCATTCGAGCCCAAAAAATAAAAATTCGCGAAAAAAAACTGGCAGAACTTTTATTTTAATACAGGAACATTTTTAATCGATTCCCTCCCCCGTAAAAATTCGCTCAGGGGGTGGTTCCTGATAATGAATCGATAACCAACTTTTGGTGTCGTCATTTGAGCCCAAAAAAAAAAGTTTTACGAAAAAAAAACTGGCAGAACTTTATTTTTAATACTGAGGAATTTTTTATCTATTCCCTCCCCCATAAAAATTCGCTCAAGGGGTGGTTCCCGATGATGAATCAACACCGAACTTTTGGTGTCATCATTCGAGCCCAAAAAAAAAAGTTTCGAGGTAAAAAAACTGGCAGAACTTTATTTTGGATAATGGGCCATTTTTAATCGATTCCCTTCCCCATACAAATTCGCTCAAGGGGTGGTTCCCGATGATGAATCGACACTAAACTTTTGGTGTCATCATTCGAGCCCAAAAAATAAAAATTCACGAAAAAAAAACTGGCAGAACTTTATTTTTAATACAGGAAAATTTTTAATCGATTCCCTCCCCCGTACAAATTCGCTCAAGGGGTGGTTCCCGATGATGAATCAACACCGAACTTTTGGTGTCATCATTCGAGCCCAAAAAATAAAGTTTCGAGGTAAAAAAACCTGGCAGAACTTTATTTTGGATAAAGGGCCATTTTTAATCGATTTCCGCACCCATAAAAATTTGCTCAGGGGTGGTTCCCGATGATGAATCGACACTAAACTTTTGGTGTCGTCATTTGAGCCCAAAAAATAAAGTTTCGCAAAAAAAAAACTGGCAGAACTTCATTTTTAATAAAGGGCAATTTTTTATCGATTCCCTCCCCCATGAAAATTTGCTCGGGGGTGCTTCCCGATAATAAATCAATACCCAACTTTTGGTGTCGTCATTAAAGCCCAAAAAATAAAGATTCGAGGTAAAAAATCTGGCAGAACTTTATTTTGGATAAAGAGCCATTTTCAATCGATTTCCTCCCCCATAAAAATTCGCTCAAGGGGTGGTTCCCGATAATGAATCGACACCAAACTTTCAGTGACGTTATTTGAGCCCAAAAAATAAAGTTTCGCGAAAAAAAAAATGGCAGAACTTTATTTTTAATACAGGGGAATTTTTTATCGATTCCCTCCCCCATAAAAATTCGCTCAGGGGTGGTTCCCGATGATGAATCGATACCAAACTTTTGGTGACGTCATTTGAGCCCAGAAATAAAGTTTCGCGAGAAAAAAAACTGGCTGAACTTTATTTTGGATAAAGGGCCATTTTTAATCGATTTCTCCCCCATAAAAATTCGCTCAAGGGGTGGTTCCCGATTATGAATCGACACCAAACTTTTGGTGTCGTCATTTGAGCCCAAAAAATAAAGTTTCACGAAATAAAAACTGGCAGAACTTTATTTTTAATACAGGAACATTTTTAATCGATTCCCTCCCCCGTAAAAATTCGCTCAGGGGGTGGTTCCTGATAATGAATCGATAACCAACTTTTGGTGTCGTCATTTGAGCCCAAAAAATAAAGTTTTACGAAAAAAAAACTGGCAGAACTTTATTTTTAATACTGAGGAATTTTTTATCTATTCCCTCCCCCATAAAAATTCGCTCAAGGGGTGGTTCCCGATAATGAATCGACACCAAACTTTCAGTGACGTTATTTGAGCCCAAAAAATAAAGTTTCGCGAAAAAAAAAATGGCAGAACTTTATTTTTAATACAGGGGAATTTTTTATCGATTCCCTCCCCCATAAAAATTCGCTCAGGGGTGGTTCCCGATGATGAATCGATACCAAACTTTTGGTGACGTCATTTGAGCCCAGAAAATAAAGTTTCGCGAGAAAAAAAACTGGCTGAACTTTATTTTGGATAAAGGGCCATTTTTAATCGATTTCTCCCCCATAAAAATTCGCTCAAGGGGTGGTTCCCGATTATGAATCGACACCAAACTTTTGGTGTCGTCATTTGAGCCCAAAAAATAAAGTTTCACGAAATAAAAACTGGCAGAACTTTATTTTTAATACAGGGGAATTTTTAATCGATTCCCTCCCCCGTAAAAATTCGCTCAGGGGGTGGTTCCCGATAATGAATCGATACCCAACTTTTGGTGTCGTCATTTAAGTACAAAAAATAAAGTTTCGAGGTAAAAAAACCTGCCAGAACTTTATTTTGGATAAAGGGCCATTTTTAATCGATTTCCTCCCCCGTAAAAATTCGCTCAGGGGGTGGTTCCCGATGATGAATCAACACCGAACTTTTGGTGTCATCATTTGAGCCCAGAAAATAAAGTTTCGCGAGAAAAAAAACTGGCTGAACTTTATTTTTAATACAGGGGAATTTTTTATCGATTCCCTCCCCCATAAAAATTTGCTCAGGGGATGATTCCCGATGATGAATCGATACCCAACTTTTGGTGTCGTCATTCGAGCCCAAAAAATATAGTTTTGAGATAAAAAAACAGGCAGAACTTTATTTTGGATAAAGGGCCATTTTTAATCGATTTCCTCCCCCATACAAATTCGCTCAAGGGTTGCTTCCCGATGATGAATCGACACCAAACTTTTGGTGTCATCATTCGAGCCCAAAAAATAAAAATTCGCGAAAAAAAACTGGCAGAACTTTTATTTTAATACAGGAACATTTTTAATCGATTCCCTCCCCCGTAAAAATTCGCTCAGGGGGTGGTTCCTGATAATGAATCGATAACCAACTTTTGGTGTCGTCATTTGAGCCCAAAAAAAAAAGTTTTACGAAAAAAAAACTGGCAGAACTTTATTTTTAATACTGAGGAATTTTTTATCTATTCCCTCCCCCATAAAAATTCGCTCAAGGGGTGGTTCCCGATGATGAATCAACACCGAACTTTTGGTGTCATCATTCGAGCCCAAAAAAAAAAGTTTCGAGGTAAAAAAACTGGCAGAACTTTATTTTGGATAATGGGCCATTTTTAATCGATTCCCTTCCCCATACAAATTCGCTCAAGGGGTGGTTCCCGATGATGAATCGACACTAAACTTTTGGTGTCATCATTCGAGCCCAAAAAATAAAAATTCACGAAAAAAAAACTGGCAGAACTTTATTTTTAATACAGGAAAATTTTTAATCGATTCCCTCCCCCGTACAAATTCGCTCAAGGGGTGGTTCCCGATGATGAATCAACACCGAACTTTTGGTGTCATCATTCGAGCCCAAAAAATAAAGTTTCGAGGTAAAAAAACCTGGCAGAACTTTATTTTGGATAAAGGGCCATTTTTAATCGATTTCCGCACCCATAAAAATTTGCTCAGGGGTGGTTCCCGATGATGAATCGACACTAAACTTTTGGTGTCATCATTTGAGCCCAAAAAATAAAAATTCACGAAAAAAAAACTGGCAGAACTTTATTTTTAATACAGGAAAATTTTTAATCGATTCCCTCCCCCGTAAAAATTCGCTCAGGGGGTGGTTCCCGATGAGGAATCAACGCCGAACTTTTGGTGTCATCATTCGAGCCCAAAAAAAAAAGTTTCGAGGTAAAAAATCTGGCTGAACTTTATTTTGGATAAAGGGCCATTTTTAATCGATTTCTCCCCCATAAAAATTCGCTCAGGGGTGGTTCCCGATGATGAATCGATACCAAACTTTTGGTGTCGTCATTTGAGCCCAAAAAATAAAGTTTTACGAAAAAAAAACTGGCAGAACTTTATTTTTATTACTGAGGAATTTTTTATCTATTCCCTCCCCCATAAAAATTCGCTCAGGGGGTGGTTCCCGATGATGAATCAACACCGAACTTTTGGTGTCATCATTCGAGCCCAAAAAAAAAAGTTTCGAGGTAAAAAAACTGGCAGAACTTTATTTTGGATAATGGGCCATTTTTAATCGATTCCCTTCCCCATACAAATTCGCTCAAGGGGTGGTTCCCGATGAGGAATCAACACCGAACTTTTGGTGTCGTCATTTGAGCCCAAAAAATAAAGTTTCGCAAAAAAAAAAACTGGCAGAACTTCATTTTTAATTAAGGGCAATTTTTTATCGATTCCCTCCCCCATGAAAATTTGCTCGGGGGTGCTTCCCGATAATAAATCAATACCCAACTTTTGGTGTCGTCATTAAAGCCCAAAAAATAAAGTTTCGAAGTAAAAAATCTGGCAGAACTTTATTTTGGATAAAGAGCCATTTTCAATCGATTTCCTCCCCCATAAAAATTCGCTCAAGGGGTGGTTCCCGATAATGAATCGACACCAAACTTTCAGTGACGTTATTTGAGCCCAAAAAATAAAGTTTCGCGAAAAAAAAAATGGCAGAACTTTATTTTTAATACAGGGGAATTTTTTATCGATTCCCTCCCCCATAAAAATTCGCTCAGGGGTGGTTCCCGATGATGAATCGATACCAAACTTTTGGTGACGTCATTTGAGCCCAGAAAATAAAGTTTCGCGAGAAAAAAAACTGGCTGAACTTTATTTTGAATAAAGGGCCATTTTTAATCGATTTCTCCCCCATAAAAATTCGCTGAAGGGGTGGTTCCCGATTATGAATCGACACCAAACTTTTGGTGTCGTCATTTGAGCCCAAAAAATAAAGTTTCACGAAATAAAAACTGGCAGAACTTTATTTTTAATACAGGGGAATTTTTAATCGATTCCCTCCCCCATAAAAATTCGCTCAGGGGATGATTCCCGATGATGAATCGATACCCAACTTTTGGTGTCGTCATTCGAGCCCAAAAAATATAGTTTTGAGATATTAAAACTGGCAGAACTTTATTTTGGATAAAGGGCCATTTTGAATCGATTTCCTCCCCCATACAAATTCGCTCAAGGGGTGGTTCCCGATGATGAATCGACACCAAATTTTTGGTGTCATCATTCGAGCCCAAAAAATAAAAATTCACGAAAAAAGAACTGGCAGAACTTTATTTTTAATACAGGAAAATTTTTAATCGATTCCCTCCCCCGTAAAAATTCGCTCAGGGGGTGGTTCCTGATAATGAATCGATAACCAACTTTTGGTGTCGTCATTCGAGCCCAAAAAATAAAAATTCACGAAAAAAAAACTGGCAGAACTTTATTTTTAATACAGGAAAATTTTTAATCGATTCCCTCCCCCGTAAAAATTCGCTCAGGGGGTGGTTCCCGATGATGAATCAACACCGAACTTTTGGTGTCATCATTCGAGCCCAAAAAATAAAGTTTCGAGGTAAAAAAACCTGGCAGAACTTTATTTTGGATAAAGGGCCATTTTTAATCGATTTCCGCACCCATAAAAATTTGCTCAGGGGTGGTTCCCGATGATGAATCGACACTAAACTTTTGGTGTCATCATTTGAGCCCAAAAAATAAAAATTCACGAAAAAAAAACTGGCAGAACTTTATTTTTAATACAGGAAAATTTTTAATCGATTCCCTCCCCCGTAAAAATTCGCTCAGGGGGTGGTTCCCGATGAGGAATCAACACCGAACTTTTGGTGTCATCATTCGAGCCCAAAAAAAAAAGTTTCGAGGTAAAAAATCTGGCTGAACTTTATTTTGGATAAAGGGCCATTTTTAATCGATTTCCGCCCCCATAAAAATTCGCTCAAGAGTTGCTTCCCGATGATGAATCGACACCAAACTTTTGGTGTCATCATTCGAGCCCAAAAAATAAAAATTCGCGAATAAAAAACTGGCAGAACTTTATTTTTAATACAGGAAAATTTTTAATCGATTCCCTCCCCCGTAAAAATTCGCTCAGGGGAGGGTTCCCGATAATGAATCGATAACCAACTTTTGGTGTCGTCATTTGAGCCCAAAAAATAAAGTTTCGAGGTAAAAAAAGCTGTCAGAACTTTATTTTGGATAAAGGGCCATTTTTAATCGATTTCCGCCCCCATAAAAATTGGCTCAAGGGTGGTTCCCGATGATGAATCGACACTAAACTTTTGGTGTCATCATTCGAGCCCAAAAAATAAAAATTCGCGAAAAAAAAACCGGCAGAACTTTATTTTTAATACAGGAAAATTTTTAATCGATTCCCTCCCCCGTAAAAATTCGCTCAGGGGGTGGTTCCCGATAATGAATCGATACCTAACTTTTGGTGTCGTCATATGAGCCCAAAAAATAAAGTTTTACGAAAAAAAAACTGGCAGAACTTTATTTTTAATACTGAGGAATTTTTTATCTATTCCCTCCCCCATAAAAATTCGCTCAGGGGGTGGTTCCCGATGATGAATCAACACCGAACTTTTGGTGTCATCATTCGAGCCCAAAAAAAAAAGTTTCGAGGTAAAAAAACTGGCAGAACTTTATTTTGGATAAAGGACCATTTTTAATCGATTCCCTTCCCCATACAAATTCGCTCAAGGGGTGGTTCCCGATGATGAATCGACACCAAACTTTTGGTGTCATCATTTAAGTACAAAAAATAAAGTTTCGAGGTAAAAAAACCTGCCAGAACTTTATTTTGGATAAAGGGCCATTTTTAATCGATTTCCTCCCCCGTAAAAATTCGCTCAGGGGGTGGTTCCCGATGATGAATCAACACCGAACTTTTGGTGTCATCATTTGAGCCCAGAAAATAAAGTTTCGCGAGAAAAAAAACTGGCTGAACTTTATTTTTAATACAGGGGAATTTTTTATCGATTCCCTCCCCCATAAAAATTCGCTCAGGGGATGATTCCCGATGATGAATCGATACCCAACTTTTGGTGTCGTCATTCGAGCCCAAAAAATATAGTTTTGAGATAAAAAAACTGGCAGAACTTTATTTTGGATAAAGGGCCATTTTTAATCGATTTCCTCCCCCATACAAATTCGCTCAAGGGTTGCTTCCCGATGATGAATCGACACCAAACTTTTGGTGTCATCATTCGAGCCCAAAAAATAAAAATTCGCGAATAAAAAACTGGCAGAACTTTATTTTTAATACAGGAAAATTTTTAATCGATTCCCTCCCCCGTAAAAATTCGCTCAGGGGGTGGTTCCCGATAATGAATCGATAACCAACTTTTGGTGTCGTCATTTGAGCCCAAAAAATAAAGTTTCGAGGTAAAAAAAGCTGGCAGAACTTTATTTTGGATAAAGGGCCATTTTTAATCGATTTCCGCCCCCATAAAAATTGGCTCAAGGGTGGTTCCCGATGATGAATCGACACTAAACTTTTGGTGTCATCATTCGAGCCCAAAAAATAAAAATTCGCGAAAAAAAAACCGGCAGAACTTTATTTTTAATACAGGAAAATTTTTAATCGATTCCCTCCCCCGTAAAAATTCGCTCAGGGGGTGGTTCCCGATAATGAATCGATACCTAACTTTTGGTGTCGTCCTATGAGCCCAAAAAATAAAGTTTTACGAAAAAAAAACTGGCAGAACTTTATTTTTAATACTGAGGAATTTTATATCTATTCCCTCCCCCATAAAAATTCGCTCAGGGGGTGGTTCCCGATGATGAATCAACACCGAACTTTTGGTGTCATCATTCGAGCCCAAAAAATAAAGTTTCGAGGTAAAAAAACTGGCAGAACTTTATTTTGGATAAAGGACCATTTTTAATCGATTCCCTTCCCCATACAAATTCGCTCAAGGGGTGGTTCCCGATGATGAATCGACACCAAACTTTTGGTGTCGTCATTTGAGCCCAAAAAATAAAGTTTCGCAAAAAAAAAACTGGCAGAACTTCATTTTTAATAAAGGGCAATTTTTTATCGATTCCCTCCCCCATGAAAATTTGCTCGGGGGTGCTTCCCGATAATAAATCAATACCTAACTTTTGGTTTCATCATTTGAGCACAAAAAATAAAGTTTCGAGGTAAAAAAAGCTGGCAGAACTTTATTTTGGACAAAGGGCCATTTTTAATCGATTTCCGCCCCCATAAAAATTGGCTCAGGGGATGATTCCCGATGATGAATCGATACCCAACTTTTGGTGTCATCATTCGAGCCCAAAAAATAAAAATTCGCGAAAAAAAAACTGGCAGAACTTTATTTTTAATACAGGAAAATTTTTAATCGATTCCCTCCCCCGTAAAAATTCGCTCAGGGGGTGGCTCCCGATAATGAATCGACACCAAACTTTCAATGACGTCATTTGAGCCCAAAAAATAAAGTTTCGCGAAAAAAAAAATGGCAGAACTTTATTTTTAATACAGGGGAATTTTTTATCGATTCCCTCCCCCGTAAAAATTCGCTCAGGGGGTAGTTCCCGATAATGAATCGATACCCAACTTTTGTTGTCGTCATTTAAGTACAAAAAATAAAGTTTCGAGGTAAAAAAACCTGGCAGAACTTTATTTTGGATAAAGGGCCATTTTTAATCGATTTCCGCCCCCATAAAAATTTGCTCAAGGGTGGTTCCCGATGATGAATCGACACTAAACTTTTGGTGTCATCATTCGAGCCCAAAAAATAAAAATTCGCGAAAAAAAAACTGGCAGAACTTTATTTTTAATACAGGAAAATTTTTAATCGATTCCCTCCCCCGTAAAAATTCGCTCAGGGGGTGGTTCCCGATGATGAATCAACACCGAACTTTTGGTGTCATCATTCGAGCCCAATAAATAAAGTTTCCAGGTAAAAAAACCTGGCAGAACTTTATTTCGGATAAAGTTCCATTTTTAATCGATTTCCGCCCCCATAAAAATTTGCCCAGGGGTGGTTCCCGATGATGAATCGACACTAAACTTTTGGTGTCATCATTCGAGCCCAAAAAATAAAAATTCACGAAAAAAAAACTGGCAGAACTTTATTTTTAATACAGGAAAATTTTTGTTGTCGTCATTTAAGTACAAAAATAAAGTTTCGAGGTAAAAAAACCTGGCAGAACTTTATTTTGGATAAAGGGCCATTTTTAATCGATTCCCGCCCCCGTCAAAATTCGCTCAGGGGGTGGTTCCCGATAATGAATCGATACCCAACTTTTGGTGTCGTCATTTGAGCCCAAAAAATAAAGTTTTACGAAAAAAAAACTGGCAGAACTTTATTTTTAATACTGAGGAATTTTTTATCTATTCCCTCCCCCATAAAAATTCGCTCAGGGGGTGGTTCCCGATGATGAATCAACACCGAACTTTTGGTGTCATCATTCGAGCCCAAAAAAAAAAGTTTCGAGGTAAAAAAACTGGCAGAACTTCATTTTGGATAAAGGACCATTTTTAATCGATTCCCTTCCCCATACAAATTCGTTCAAGGGGTGGTTCCCGATGATGAATCGACACCAAACTTTTGGTGTCGTCATTTGAGCCCAAAAAATAAAGTTTCGCAAAAAAAAAAACTGGCAGAACTTCATTTTTAATAAAGGGCAATTTTTTATCGATTCCCTCCCCCATGAAAATTTGCTCGGGGGTGCTTCCCGATAATAAATCAATACCCAACTTTTGGTGTCGTCATTAAAGCCCAAAAAATAAAGTTTCGAGGTAAAAAATCTGGCAGAACTTTATTTTGGATAAAGGGCCATTTTTAATCGATTTCCTCCCCCATACAAATTCGCTCAAGGAATGCTTCCCAATGATGAATCGACACCAAACTTTTGGTGTCGTCATTTGAGCCCAAAAAATAATGTTTCGCGAAAAAAAAAACTGGCAGAACTTTATTTTCAATAAAGGGGAATTTTTTATCGATTGCCTCCCCCATAAAAATTCGCTCAGGGGTGGTTCCCGATGATGAATCGACACCAAACTTTCAGTGACGTTATTTGAGCCCAAAAAATAAAGTTTCACGAAATAAAAACTGGCAGAACTTTATTTTTAATACAGGGGAATTTTTAATCGATTCCCTCCCCCATAAAAATTCGCTCAAGGGGTGGTTCCCGATGATGAATCAACACCGAACTTTTGGTGTCATCATTCGAGCCCAAAAAAAAAAGTTTCGAGGTAAAAAAACTGGCAGAACTTTATTTTGGATAATGGGCCATTTTTAATCGATTCCCTTCCCCATACAAATTCGCTCAAGGGGTGGTTCCCGATGATGAATCGACACTAAACTTTTGGTGTCATCATTCGAGCCCAAAAAATAAAAATTCACGAAAAAAAAACTGGCAGAACTTTATTTTTAATACAGGAAAATTTTTAATCGATTCCCTCCCCCGTAAAAATTCGCTCAGGGGGTGGTTCCCGATGATGAATCAACACCGAACTTTTGGTGTCATCATTCGAGCCCAAAAAAAAAAGTTTCGAGGTAAAAAATCTGGCTGAACTTTATTTTGGATAAAGGGCCATTTTTAATCGATTTCTCCCCCATAAAAATTCGCTCAGGGGTGGTTCCCGATGATGAATCGACACTAAACTTTTGGTGTCATCATTTGAGCCCAAAAAATAAAGTTTCACGAAATAAAAACTGGCAGAACTTTATTTTTAATACAGGGGAATTTTTAATCGATTCCCTCCCCCATAAAAATTCGCTCAAGGGGTGGTTCCCGATGATGAATCAACACCGAACTTTTGGTGTCATCATTCGAGCCCAAAAAAAAAAGTTTCGAGGTAAAAAAACTGGCAGAACTTTATTTTGGATAATGGGCCATTTTTAATCGATTCCCTTCCCCATACAAATTCGCTCAAGGGGTGGTTCCCGATGATGAATCGACACTAAACTTTTGGTGTCATCATTCGAGCCCAAAAAATAAAAATTCACGAAAAAAAAACTGGCAGAACTTTATTTTTAATACAGGAAAATTTTTAATCGATTCCCTCCCCCGTAAAAATTCGCTCAGGGGGTGGTTCCCGATGATGAATCAACACCGAACTTTTGGTGTCATCATTCGAGCCCAAAAAAAAAAGTTTCGAGGTAAAAAATCTGGCTGAACTTTATTTTGGATAAAGGGCCATTTTTAATCGATTTCTCCCCCATAAAAATTCGCTCAGGGGTGGTTCCCGATGATGAATCGATACCAAACTTTTGGTGTCGTCATTTGAGCCCAAAAAATAAAGTTTTACGAAAAAAAAACTGGCAGAACTTTATTTTTATTACTGAGGAATTTTTTATCTATTCCCTCCCCCATAAAAATTCGCTCAGGGGGTGGTTCCCGATGATGAATCAACACCGAACTTTTGGTGTCATCATTCGAGCCCAAAAAAAAAAGTTTCGAGGTAAAAAAACTGGCAGAACTTTATTTTGGATAATGGGCCATTTTTAATCGATTCCCTTCCCCATACAAATTCGCTCAAGGGGTGGTTCCCGATGAGGAATCAACACCGAACTTTTGGTGTCGTCATTTGAGCCCAAAAAATAAAGTTTCGCAAAAAAAAAACTGGCAGAACTTCATTTTTAATTAAGGGCAATTTTTTATCGATTCCCTCCCCCATGAAAATTTGCTCGGGGGTGCTTCCTGATAATAAATCAATACCCAACTTTTGGTGTCGTCATTAAAGCCCAAAAAATAAAGTTTCGACGTAAAAAATCTGGCAGAACTTTATTTTGGATAAAGAGCCATTTTCAATCGATTTCCTCCCCCATAAAAATTCGCTCAAGGGGTGGTTCCCGATAATGAATCGACACCAAACTTTCAGTGACGTTATTTGAGCCCAAAAAATAAAGTTTCGCGAAAAAAAAAATGGCAGAACTTTATTTTTAATACAGGGGAATTTTTTATCGATTCCCTCCCCCATAAAAATTCGCTCAGGGGTGGTTCCCGATGATGAATCGATACCAAACTTTTGGTGACGTCATTTGAGCCCAGAAAATAAAGTTTCGCAAGAAAAAAAACTGGCTGAACTTTATTTTGGATAAAGGGCCATTTTTAATCGATTTCTCCCCCATAAAAATTCGCTGAAGGGGTGGTTCCCGATTATGAATCGACACCAAACTTTTGGTGTCGTCATTTGAGCCCAAAAAATAAAGTTTCACGAAATAAAAACTGGCAGAACTTTATTTTTAATACAGGGGAATTTTTAATCGATTCCCTCCCCCATAAAAATTCGCTCAGGGGATGATTCCCGATGATGAATCGATACCCAACTTTTGGTGTCGTCATTCGAGCCCAAAAAATATAGTTTTGAGATATTAAAACTGGCAGAACTTTATTTTGGATAAAGGGCCATTTTGAATCGATTTCCTCCCCCATACAAATTCGCTCAAGGGGTGGTTCCCGATGATGAATCGACACCAAATTTTTGGTGTCATCATTCGAGCCCAAAAAATAAAAATTCACGAAAAAAGAACTGGCAGAACTTTATTTTTAATACAGGAAAATTTTTAATCGATTCCCTCCCCCGTAAAAATTCGCTCAGGGGGTGGTTCCCGATAATGAATCGATAACCAACTTTTGGTGTCGTCATTTGAGCCCAAAAAATAAAGTTTCGAGGTAAAAAAAGCTGGCAGAACTTTATTTTGGATAAAGGGCCATTTTTAATCGATTTCCGCCCCCATAAAAATTGGCTCAAGGGTGGTTCCCGATGATGAATCGACACTAAACTTTTGGTGTCATCATTCGAGCCCAAAAAATAAAGTTTCGCAAAAAAAAAGCTGGCAGAACTTCATTTTTAATAAAGGGCAATTTTTTATCGATTCCCTCTCCCATGAAAATTTGCTCGGGGGTGCTTCCCGATAATAAATCAATACCTAACTTTTGGTTTCATCATTTGAGCACAAAAAATAAAGTTTCGAGGTAAAAAAAGCTGGCAGAACTTTATTTTGGACAAAGGGCCATTTTTAATCGATTTCCGCCCCCATAAAAATGTGCTCAAGGGTGGTTCCCGATGATGAATCGACACTAAACTTTTGGTGTCATCATTCGAGCCCAAAAAATAAAAATTCGCGAAAAAAAATTTGGCAGAACTTTATTTTTAATACAGGAAAATTTTTAATCGATTCCCTCCCCCGTAAAAATTCGCTCAGGGGGTGGCTCCCGATAATGAATCGACACCAAACTTTCAATGACGTCATTTGAGCCCAAAAAATAAAGTTTCGCGAAAAAAAAAATGGCAGAACTTTATTTTCAATACAGGGGAATTTTTTATCGATTCCCTCCCCCGTAAAAATTCGCTCAGGGGGTAGTTCCCGATAATGAATCGATACCCAACTTTTGTTGTCGTCATTTAAGTACAAAAAATAAAGTTTCGAGGTAAAAAAACCTGGCAGAACTTTATTTTGGATAAAGGGCCATTTTTAATCGATTTCCGCCCCCATAAAAATTTGCTCAAGGGTGGTTCCCGATGATGAATCGACACTAAACTTTTGGTGTCATCATTCGAGCCCAAAAAATAAAAATTCGCGAAAAAAAAACTGGCAGAACTTTATTTTTAATACAGGAAAATTTTTAATCGATTCCCTCCCCCGTAAAAATTCGCTCAGGGGGTGGTTCCCGATGATGAATCAACACCGAACTTTTGGTGTCATCATTCGAGCCCAATAAATAAAGTTTCCAGGTAAAAAAACCTGGCAGAACTTTATTTTGGATAAAGGGCCATTTTTAATCGATTTCCGCCCCCATAAAAATTTGCCCAGGGGTGGTTCCCGATGATGAATCGACACTAAACTTTTGGTGTCATCATTCGAGCCCAAAAAATAAAAATTCACGAAAAAAAAACTGGCAGAACTTTATTTTTAATACAGGAAAATTTTTGTTGTCGTCATTTAAGTACAAAAAATAAAGTTTCGAGGTAAAAAAACCTGGCAGAACTTTATTTTGGATAAAGGGCCATTTTTAATCGATTTCCTCCCCCGTAAAAATTCGCTCAGGGGGTAGTTCCCGATGATGAATCAACACCGAACTTTTGGTGTCATCATTCGAGCCCAGAAAATAAAGTTTCGCGAGAAAAAGAACTGGCTGAACTTTATTTTGGATAAAGGGCCATTTTTAATCGATTTCTCCCCCATAAAAATTCGCTCAAGGGGTGGTTCCCGATTATGAATCAACACCAAACTTTTGGTGTCGTCATTTGAGCCCAAAAAATAAAGTTTCACGAAATAAAAACTGGCAGAACTTTATTTTTAATACAGGGGAATTTTTTATCGATTCCCTCCCCCATAAAAATTCGCTCAGGGGATGATTCCCGATGATGAATCGATACCCAACTTTTGGTGTCGTCATTCGAGCCCAAAAAATATAGTTTTGAGATAAAAAAACTGGCAGAACTTTATTTTGGATAAAGGGCCATTTTTAATCGATTTCCTCCCCCATACAAATTCGCTCAAGGGTTGCTTCCCGATGATGAATCGACACCAAACTTTTGGTGTCATCATTCGAGCCCAAAAAATAAAAATTCGCGAATAAAAAACTGGCAGAACTTTATTTTTAATACAGGAAAATTTTTAATCGATTCCCTCCCCCGTAAAAATTCGCTCAGGGGGTGGTTCCCGATAATGAATCGATAACCAACTTTTGGTGTCGTCATTTGAGCCCAAAAAATAAAGTTTCGAGGTAAAAAAAGCTGGCAGAACTTTATTTTGGATAAAGGGCCATTTTTAATCGATTTCCGCCCCCATAAAAATTGGCTCAAGGGTGGTTCCCGATGATGAATCGACACTAAACTTTTGGTGTCATCATTCGAGCCCAAAAAATAAAAATTCGCGAAAAAAAAACCGGCAGAACTTTATTTTTAATACAGGAAAATTTTTAATCGATTCCCTCCCCCGTAAAAATTCGCTCAGGGGGTGGTTCCCGATAATGAATCGATACCTAACTTTTGGTGTCGTCCTATGAGCCCAAAAAATAAAGTTTTACGAAAAAAAAACTGGCAGAACTTTATTTTTAATACTGAGGAATTTTATATCTATTCCCTCCCCCATAAAAATTCGCTCAGGGGGTGGTTCCCGATGATGAATCAACACCGAACTTTTGGTGTCATCATTCGAGCCCAAAAAAAAAAGTTTCGAGGTAAAAAAACTGGCAGAACTTTATTTTGGATAAAGGACCATTTTTAATCGATTCCCTTCCCCATACAAATTCGCTCAAGGGGTGGTTCCCGATGATGAATCGACACCAAACTTTTGGTGTCGTCATTTGAGCCCAAAAAATAAAGTTTCGCAAAAAAAAAACTGGCAGAACTTCATTTTTAATAAAGGGCAATTTTTTATCGATTCCCTCCCCCATGAAAATTTGCTCGGGGGTGCTTCCCGATAATAAATCAATACCTAACTTTTGGTTTCATCATTTGAGCACAAAAAATAAAGTTTCGAGGTAAAAAAAGCTGGCAGAACTTTATTTTGGACAAAGGGCCATTTTTAATCGATTTCCGCCCCCATAAAAATTGGCTCAAGGGTGGTTCCCGATGATGAATCGACACTAAACTTTTGGTGTCATCATTCGAGCCCAAAAAATAAAAATTCGCGAAAAAAAAACTGGCAGAACTTTATTTTTAATACAGGAAAATTTTTAATCGATTCCCTCCCCCGTAAAAATTCGCTCAGGGGGTGGCTCCCGATAATGAATCGACACCAAACTTTCAATGACGTCATTTGAGCCCAAAAAATAAAGTTTCGCGAAAAAAAAAATGGCAGAACTTTATTTTTAATACAGGGGAATTTTTTATCGATTCCCTCCCCCGTAAAAATTCGCTCAGGGGGTAGTTCCCGATAATGAATCGATACCCAACTTTTGTTGTCGTCATTTAAGTACAAAAAATAAAGTTTCGAGGTAAAAAAACCTGGCAGAACTTTATTTTGGATAAAGGGCCATTTTTAATCGATTTCCGCCCCCATAAAAATTTGCTCAAGGGTGGTTCCCGATGATGAATCGACACTAAACTTTTGGTGTCATCATTCGAGCCCAAAAAATAAAAATTCGCGAAAAAAAAACTGGCAGAACTTTATTTTTAATACAGGAAAATTTTTAATCGATTCCCTCCCCCGTAAAAATTCGCTCAGGGGGTGGTTCCCGATGATGAATCAACACCGAACTTTTGGTGTCATCATTCGAGCCCAATAAATAAAGTTTCCAGGTAAAAAAACCTGGCAGAACTTTATTTTGGATAAAGGGCCATTTTTAATCGATTTCCGCCCCCATAAAAATTTGCCCAGGGGTGGTTCCCGATGATGAATCGACACTAAACTTTTGGTGTCATCATTCGAGCCCAAAAAATAAAAATTCACGAAAAAAAAACTGGCAGAACTTTATTTTTAATACAGGAAAATTTTTGTTGTCGTCATTTAAGTACAAAAAATAAAGTTTCGAGGTAAAAAAACCTGGCAGAACTTTATTTTGGATAAAGGGCCATTTTTAATCGATTTCCTCCCCCGTAAAAATTCGCTCAGGGGGTAGTTCCCGATGATGAATCAACACCGAACTTTTGGTGTCATCATTCGAGCCCAGAAAATAAAGTTTCGCGAGAAAAAGAACTGGCTGAACTTTATTTTGGATAAAGGGCCATTTTTAATCGATTTCTCCCCCATAAAAATTCGCTCAAGGGGTGGTTCCCGATTATGAATCGACACCAAACTTTTGGTGTCGTCATTTGAGCCCAAAAAATAAAGTTTCACGAAATAAAAACTGGCAGAACTTTATTTTTAATACAGGGGAATTTTTTATCGATTCCCTCCCCCATAAAAATTCGCTCAGGGGATGATTCCCGATGATGAATCGATACCCAACTTTTGGTGTCGTCATTCGAGCCCAAAAAATATAGTTTTGAGATAAAAAAACTGGCAGAACTTTATTTTGGATAAAGGGCCATTTTTAATCGATTTCCTCCCCCATACAAATTCGCTCAAGGGTTGCTTCCCGATGATGAATCGACACCAAACTTTTGGTGTCATCATTCGAGCCCAAAAAATAAAAATTCGCGAATAAAAAACTGGCAGAACTTTATTTTTAATACAGGAAAATTTTTAATCGATTCCCTCCCCCGTAAAAATTCGCTCAGGGGGTGGTTCCCGATAATGAATCGATAACCAACTTTTGGTGTCGTCATTTGAGCCCAAAAAATAAAGTTTCGAGGTAAAAAAAGCTGGCAGAACTTTATTTTGGATAAAGGGCCATTTTTAATCGATTTCCGCCCCCATAAAAATTGGCTCAAGGGTGGTTCCCGATGATGAGTCGACACTAAACTTTTGGTGTCATCATTCGAGCCCAAAAAATAAAGTTTCGCAAAAAAAAAGCTGGCAGAACTTCATTTTTAATAAAGGGCAATTTTTTATCGATTCCCTCCCCCATGAAAATTTGCTCGGGGGTGCTTCCCGATAATAAATCAATACCTAACTTTTGGTTTCATCATTTGAGCACAAAAAATAAAGTTTCGAGGTAAAAAAAGCTGGCAGAACTTTATTTTGGACAAAGGGCCATTTTTAATCGATTTCCGCCCCCATAAAAATGTGCTCAAGGGTGGTTCCCGATGATGAATCGACACTAAACTTTTGGTGTCATCATTCGAGCCCAAAAAATAAAAATTCGCGAAAAAAAAACTGGCAGAACTTTATTTTTAATACAGGAAAATTTTTAATCGATTCCCTCCCCCGTAAAAATTCGCTCAGGGGGTGGCTCCCGATAATGAATCGACACCAAACTTTCAATGACGTCATTTGAGCCCAAAAAATAAAGTTTCGCGAAAAAAAAAATGGCAGAACTTTATTTTTAATACAGGGGAATTTTTTATCGATTCCCTCCCCCGTAAAAATTCGCTCAGGGGGTAGTTCCCGATAATGAATCGATACCCAACTTTTGTTGTCGTCATTTAAGTACAAAAAATAAAGTTTCGAGGTAAAAAAACCTGGCAGAACTTTATTTTGGATAAAGGGCCATTTTTAATCGATTTCCGCCCCCATAAAAATTCGCTCAAGAGTTGCTTCCCGATGATGAATCGACACTAAACTTTTGGTGTCATCATTCGAGCCCAAAAAATAAAAATTCGCGAAAAAAAAACTGGCAGAACTTTATTTTTAATACAGGAAAATTTTTAATCGATTCCCTCCCCCGTAAAAATTCGCTCAGGGGGTGGTTCCCGATGATGAATCAACACCGAACTTTTGGTGTCATCATTCGAGCCCAATAAATAAAGTTTCCAGGTAAAAAAACCTGGCAGAACTTTATTTTGGATAAAGGGCCATTTTTAATCGATTTCCGCCCCCATAAAAATTTGCCCAGGGGTGGTTCCCGATGATGAATCGACACTAAACTTTTGGTGTCATCATTCGAGCCCAAAAAATAAAAATTCACGAAAAAAAAACTGGCAGAACTTTATTTTTAATACAGGAAAATTTTTGTTGTCGTCATTTAAGTACAAAAAATAAAGTTTCGAGGTCAAAAAACCTGGCAGAACTTTATTTTGGATAAAGGGCCATTTTTAATCGATTTCCTCCCCCGTAAAAATTCGCTCAGGGGGTAGTTCCCGATGATGAATCAACACCGAACTTTTGGTGTCATCATTCGAGCCCAGAAAATAAAGTTTCGCGAGAAAAAGAACTGGCTGAACATTATTTTGGATAAAGGGCCATTTTTAATCGATTTCTCCCCCATAAAAATTCGCTCAAGGGGTGGTTCCCGATTATGAATCGACACCAAACTTTTGGTGTCGTCATTTGAGCCCAAAAAATAAAGTTTCACGAAATAAAAACTGGCAGAACTTTATTTTTAATACAGGGGAATTTTTTATCGATTCCCTCCCCCATAAAAATTCGCTCAGGGGATGATTCCCGATGATGAATCGATACCCAACTTTTGGTGTCGTCATTCGAGCCCAAAAAATATAGTTTTGAGATAAAAAAACTGGCAGAACTTTATTTTGGATAAAGGGCCATTTTTAATCGATTTCCTCCCCCATACAAATTCGCTCAAGGCTTGCTTCCCGATGATGAATCGACACCAAACTTTTGGTGTCATCATTCGAGCCCAAAAAATAAAAATTCGCGAATAAAAAACTGGCAGAACTTTATTTTTAATACAGGAAAATTTTAAATCGATTCCCTCCCCCGTAAAAATTCGCTCAGGGGGTGGTTCCCGATAATGAATCGATAACCAACTTTTGGTGTCGTCATTTGAGCCCAAAAAATAAAGTTTCGAGGTAAAAAAAGCTGGCAGAACTTTATTTTGGATAAAGGGCCATTTTTAATCGATTTCCGCCCCCATAAAAATTGGGTCAAGGGTGGTTCCCGATGATGAATCGACACTAAACTTTTGGTGTCATCATTCGAGCCCAAAAAATAAAAATTCGCGAAAAAAAAACCGGCAGAACTTTATTTTTAATACAGGAAAATTTTTAATCGATTCCCTCCCCCGTAAAAATTCGCTCAGGGGGTGGTTCCCGATAATGAATCGATACCTAACTTTTGGTGTCGTCCTATGAGCCCAAAAAATAAAGTTTTACGAAAAAAAAACTGGCAGAACTTTATTTTTAATACTGAGGAATTTTTTATCTATTCCCTCCCCCATAAAAATTCGCTCAGGGGGTGGTTCCCGATGATGAATCAACACCGAACTTTTGGTGTCATCATTCGAGCACAAAAAAAAAAGTTTCGAGGTAAAAAAACTGGCAGAACTTTATTTTGGATAAAGGACCATTTTTAATCGATTCCCTTCCCCATACAAATTCGCTCAAGGGGTGGTTCCCGATGATGAATCGACACCAAACTTTTGGTGTCGTCATTTGAGCCCAAAAAATAAAGTTTCGCAAAAAAAAAACTGGCAGAACTTCATTTTTAATAAAGGGCAATTTTTTATCGATTCCCTCCCCCATGAAAATTTGCTCGGGGGTGCTTCCCGATAATAAATCAATACCTAACTTTTGGTTTCATCATTTGAGCACAAAAAATAAAGTTTCGAGGTAAAAAAAGCTGGCAGAACTTTATTTTGGACAAAGGGCCATTTTTAATCGATTTCCGCCCCCATAAAAATTGGCTCAAGGGTGGTTCCCGATGATGAATCGACACTAAACTTTTGGTGTCATCATTCGAGCCCAAAAAATAAAAATTCGCGAAAAAAAAACTGGCAGAACTTTATTTTTAATACAGGAAAATTTTTAATCGATTCCCTCCCCCGTAAAAATTCGCTCAGGGGGTGGCTCCCGATAATGAATCGACACCAAACTTTCAATGACGTCATTTGAGCCCAAAAAATAAAGTTTCGCGAAAAAAAAAATGGCAGAACTTTATTTTTAATACAGGGGAATTTTTTATCGATTCCCTCCCCCGTAAAAATTCGCTCAGGGGGTAGTTCCCGATAATGAATCGATACCCAACTTTTGTTGTCGTCATTTAAGTACAAAAAATAAAGTTTCGAGGTAAAAAAACCTGGCAGAACTTTATTTTGGATAAAGGGCCATTTTTAATCGATTTCCGCCCCCATAAAAATTTGCTCAAGGGTGGTTCCCGATGATGAATCGACACTAAACTTTTGGTGTCATCATTCGAGCCCAAAAAATAAAAATTCGCGAAAAAAAAACTGGCAGAACTTTATTTTTAATACAGGAAAATTTTTAATCGATTCCCTCCCCCGTAAAAATTCGCTCAGGGGGTGGTTCCCGATGATGAATCAACACCGAACTTTTGTTGTCATCATTCGAGCCCAATAAATAAAGTTTCCAGGTAAAAAAACCTGGCAGAACTTTATTTCGGATAAAGTTCCATTTTTAATCGATTTCCGCCCCCATAAAAATTTGCCCAGGGGTGGTTCCCGATGATGAATCGACACTAAACTTTTGGTGTCATCATTCGAGCCCAAAAAATAAAAATTCACGAAAAAAAAACTGGCAGAACTTTATTTTTAATACAGGAAAATTTTTGTTGTCGTCATTTAAGTACAAAAATAAAGTTTCGAGGTAAAAAAACCTGGCAGAACTTTATTTTGGATAAAGGGCCATTTTTAATCGATTCCCGCCCCCGTCAAAATTCGCTCAGGGGGTGGTTCCCGATAATGAATCGATACCCAACTTTTGGTGTCGTCATTTGAGCCCAAAAAATAAAGTTTTACGAAAAAAAAACTGGCAGAACTTTATTTTTAATACTGAGGAATTTTTTATCTATTCCCTCCCCCATAAAAATTCGCTCAGGGGGTGGTTCCCGATGATGAATCAACACCGAACTTTTGGTGTCATCATTCGAGCCCAAAAAAAAAAGTTTCGAGGTAAAAAAACTGGCAGAACTTCATTTTGGATAAAGGACCATTTTTAATCGATTCCCTTCCCCATACAAATTCGTTCAAGGGGTGGTTCCCGATGATGAATCGACACCAAACTTTTGGTGTCGTCATTTGAGCCCAAAAAATAAAGTTTCGCAAAAAAAAAACTGGCAGAACTTCATTTTTAATAAAGGGCAATTTTTTATCGATTCCCTCCCCCATGAAAATTTGCTCGGGGGTGCTTCCCGATAATAAATCAATACCCAACTTTTGGTGTCGTCATTAAAGCCCAAAAAATAAAGTTTCGAGGTAAAAAATCTGGCAGAACTTTATTTTGGATAAAGGGCCATTTTTAATCGATTTCCTCCCCCATACAAATTCGCTCAAGGAATGGTTCCCAATGATGAATCGACACCAAACTTTTGGTGTCGTCATTTGAGCCCAAAAAATAATGTTTCGCGAAAAAAAAAACTGGCAGAACTTTATTTTCAATAAAGGGGAATTTTTTATCGATTGCCTCCCCCATAAAAATTCGCTCAGGGGTGGTTCCCGATGATGAATCGACACCAAACTTTTGGTGTCGTCATTGGCAGAATGCTCTTTATAATGAAAAATTTTTGACCAGCTTACTATTCTCTTTCATCCCCTATTTTAGATATTATAAGGGTAGTTCTCGATGATAAAATGTTCTTTAATTTTTTTCTATTATTTCTGGAGCCAGAAGAAATATTTTCCTGCTAAGAAAATTTGCAGAACCTTATTTGAAACTTTAAAAATGTTTTTTTAAAACCTCTTTTTAGAGTGCTTCCGTGCTTTCCGAAAATTTCGGTTTTTCATGGTTTTCCTGAATCGGAGAATAACTTTGACGACTATCTGAGAATTTTTCTCTATTTTGCAACTACAGACGAGTGTTCTACCGCAAACCCCATCAAAATCGGCCCAGAAATGGGTACCAGGTTGATTCTGGGCAAAAATGTTCCAAATTGCCCATAGTGGGGTATTTACAGCTAGTGTCGACTGCTTAACTTTCTTCGTCACCCTAGCAGCCTTGGATGTTGTACCTAAAAATTAAATACATTGGTTGAACTTCAGAAATTTGTTATTATTATTGTATTAATTATGCTTACTGTTGTCACTATCACCTGCTTTTCTTCTTTTATTTTTTCTTGTGCCCACAGAAACTTCTCCTTGTACTTCAGGACATATTTCATGAAGTTCTTGAGGTACTTCTTCCAGTTCTTGTGATTCATCTTGAATTTCAGATGATATCTCTTGAATTTACGTAGGGTATTGGAGTGGATTGTTGAAAGACTCTATTTCATACGTGTCAGCACCTGTAACAAATTACATAAATAAGAATAGTATTCAAGAAAATTAATCTGTTGCAAGCTATATTATTAAATTGAATACCTTCTGGTGAATCATGATAAGCATAAAAATGAAATTCCTCAGTATAGTACCATTTATCATGGCCTTTTAAACAAGGATGAGATGGTATATTCCTTGTTGTCACCAGATCTTCGCGGTTCCCGCAGAAGTAACTTTCACTCAACTTTATAACGATTCAAACAAGTTCATTATTTAAAATTAAAAATCGAAAAAAAAAGTTTCAATATCTTGAGGTTATAACCTACAAAATCTTCATACTGCACTACTGCTTGCACTACTGTACTCACTACATAATTGCTTAAAACACCATCCTGTTCTTCCTCCATTTTTTAAATAAATCAATGATGTTATTATTAATCTTTACTTTTTATTAAAATTTCGATAGCTAATAATTCAGTTTACATGCGTACAGTGTACATGTGTACAGTGTACACCGCTAGGCGTGCGTATCGTGTGTACTGTGTACAGTGTACAGCACTTTAATTTCTCCCATAAAAAGGCACCTTAAGGGTTCCAAGAAGAAAATTAAAAATTTATAATCTTCCTCCCCAGAAAGTAAGCTATTTTTTAATACCTCAGTTACTTTAGCTAACTTACACTTACCTACCTAACTTACCTGAGCTAACTTAAACTTACCTACCTAACTTCCCCACCTAACTTATCTGACCTAACTTAAACTTACTTACCTAACTTACCTACCTAAATTACCCACTGAACTTATCCTACCTAACTTAAACTTACTTACCTAACTTTCGTGACTTCACTTAAAATTACCTACCTAACTTACCCAGCCTAACTTAATTTAACTTACCTATTCAAACTTAAATAATCTAACCTACGCAAGCTCATCTTTTTAACTTCACCATCTTTTCTGTTTACAGGTTGGTGGTTGATATGGATGAAATCTGGTGTCCATCATTGAAAAAACTTGAGAGAACTTTTTTGTTCTCCTATCACTACCACCCCGTTCGGGAAGGTGCAGTTTGCGCTATGATAATATACTAGGGGGGGTACCCCCCTGCTCGCTCCGCTCGCCAACCCCCTAATTATAATTGATGACTATAAAAATTAATCGAAACAATACGTAAGCTCTATGTTTGGTAAAATAATAAAAAGACTTAAGTGCTTAAAACCAATAAAAATTAGACACGAGAGTTCAGTTTGAACTTTACTTACTCATCATAATCTTACCAAATTATGTTACTAAAATATTCATAACCCTACCAACCCTACTTGTCAGGGTGGGCAGTTTAAGCTAGAGATCTAAGATGAGTCAGGTCCAAAATGAATAAGGTGAGTAAGGTTTGTTGGTAGAGTGAGTGAGAGATGAGTTGGGGATTAAGTGCGGTATTTGAAGTAAGTGAAATTAGTAAGGTCTGTAATGTGGCTGAGATTAAAATATGTTAGGTGGTTAAAGATGAAAAATCAAGTAATTAGCAACTACTCGAGTAATTAGCGAAATAATAAAAAAATCACGATTATTTTCAAATTTTGCAATCTCGTATAAGCAAGCCTCGATTTTCAGTCGTAATACCCCTAGTGCTTCAAAATTGTCGATAATTTTCCGACTGTGTTTTGCGGGGCAAGTTTGACAAAAAATCACTCGCGCTTCGCGCTCGTGATTTTTAACCTGTCAAACTTGCCCCCCTCGTTGCTGTGCAAAAAAACTGGAGGAAAATTATCTAAAATTTTGAAGCACGAAGGGTTATTCGGCTGGATTATACAAAATTTTTTTACAGATTCTTCTTGAGATGAACTTACTTCCTGCATAGTACCAGCTCGCAAAATTGCGTTTAAGCCGATTTATGATTTTGTGGGGAAAGGGCTGAATTTAAAATGATAAACGGCTTTGTTCAGCACCCTCTCATGACAACAAAAAGGATTTAATAAAAATTTCAATGACATAAAATGACATAATTAGAAAGCTGCTGAGCTCAAGACCTTTTTAATGATATATGATTTTATATGAAAATTCTAATTAGAGCCAAAGTTATAATTTTAATATCTGATCTACCAGCCCACAACCACCTTACCTACACTCTACCCTCCGCACAGACTCGCCTTATCTAGCCCGATTTACTATTCTCACCCATATTAAGAACCCTACTAACTATACTTACTTTTTTATCTTCAACTACCTGATCTAATACAATCTTAGCTACATTACTGACCTCACTAATTTGATTTACTTCAAATACCGTATTTTATCCCCCAAACTTATCTCACCCAATCTACGAACAAATCTAATTCACTTTATTCATCAACTCAGTCACTAACTTTAAGGTTTTGTTGAAGTACTTTAAATTTTGAAAAAGCTCTATTAACATTTTTAAGTGCAATAACAAACCCTTCCCACCTCATCTTCCCTTCCACGCTCCTCCCTATAACCTCCGCCTAACCAACCTCATCTACCTTACCAACCTGAAGTATTTTTCTTGTTTTTTTACATGTAGCTTCAATATTATGTTCATATAAATTTGTTATTTTCAATCTAGTTCCATTGCATACACCATCTTTTTTACTTAGATTTCTAATTAACATACCACTGCATTTTTTTTTTAATTTTAGTTCATGAGTAGAAAGCCCGTCATTTACTGAATTTAAGTATTCAATTGGATAATCTAAACATATATTTGAATCAGTTTGATCTACTCCCTTATGAATGGCTTTGTCTATACTGTAATATGTTTTACTTGGTCCATTTAATATGTTTAATACTTTTCTGTTAAACATTGCAACATTTTAATTTTTCGATTCTAAAATAACTTTGTTTAAATTATTATTTTCATTTATATCTCCAAAAATTTAATAACCAACATCTTTACTTTTCCATTTCATAGGTATTTTAAAATTTTCAATTTCTCCTATTTTTAGTAATAATTTAGAAAAGTTTTTATCTTTACATCTCATATTTTCAGTGAGTTTAAGAATTTTGAAATTTTTCCACAATTTACTGTATTTAATCGTATCTTCTACAATAATTTTTTCATTGCCTCTTTTGACTACAGGAAGGATTTGTCTAAAATCGTCACCTAAAATTATTAATTTTCCTACAAAAGGAAAAACTGTTTTACCTGTACCTGCCCATCTTTTAAGTACATATTATTTTTGTTTTTTGTTATTGTATTAAATATATTTTTTTGATCATTATTAAATTTTTCAAACATTTTTTCATACTCTTCTTTTCAATTTATTTTGCAGTCATAATTTTCAGAAATATTAGAAATATTTTCTAAGCATGGTTCTGGTAAACCAAAACATTTATAACTTAAATTAGAATCTTCGCTAGATAGAAATTTGATTATTTCATTCAAACCTCTATCTTCTGCATTATATTTGAAATCTTTTATAAAATGTAATTTATATTTATTCCAAATTAAATTACCAAGAATTTTTTCAGACAATAAAAATAATCCGAAAAATTCTTGTAATTTTTTCGGAGTTAAATAGTTTATAGATTCTTCAAAAATGGCATATACATTTTTATCATTTACTATTAGACCCATTTAAATAGCTCCTTCTCTATATGTTTATAAATAATTTTATTATGAGTTCTTAAGTATTCGTGAGAAGTACCACCTTTTACTTTATCTGATATTAATTTTAAGTGAAAACTCTGAATTTTTAGAAGAAACAACGTTTATTCTACCTATAGTTTGAAATTTTTTTTAATTTTTCTATATAACAAAAGTTTTATCATCTAGAAATCTATAGTAATTTGGTATATTGGCATTTTTAATATTTCTAACAGATCAATTTTATTTAATTCAAACCAAGTTGCTAAAGTTGTTTTCCAATTTTTTAACTATTTAATTTTTTAACTATATTATGTTTTGTTGATTTTCTGTATGAATTTCTAAACGTTGTACTGAATGACTACATTTACACAATTCAAATCTTTCTATACACCAAGCTGCTTCTATAGAAAATATTACATGAGAATCTAAAAAGCACCGTTTTGAGAAAAGGAGGACTCAACTTTGAGGACTCAACTTTCCCATCGTAGACTCAACTTTGAGGACTCATAAGTATATTTTTTATGTGTCTTTTGACCGTGTTTTTATTGATTTTCAATTTTGAGGATCATAAAAAAAACCAGATTATAATATAAAAAAAATTCAAGTTGCAAATTTCAATTCAAATGGAAATTGGAATAAAATCAGAATTAGATTTTTATTCCTCTTAAAAAATTTTAATAATTCTTATACAGAAGTACATTTCATTTTAGAATTTAATAATTTTTTCTTTTAATTGAAAAGTAACAATCAAATTTATTAACTTTAGTAAATTTAAGCATAAACTTATATTAATTTTTTTAAATAATTTTTTTTAAACAAATTTATTGTTATAAAAATTATAAAGAATTTTAATGGTAACATTTTATATTTTAAAACAACGAAAAGGAGGACTCAGTTTTGGGGACTCAGTTTTCACGACGCAGAGCAAGTTTTGCGGACTCAGTTTTGCGGAGCAAAAAAAGTCAAAATTTAACTGTCTTTTGACCGTGTTTTCAAGATTTTCGTCACAACAATGACCAAGTTTTGCGGACTCAGTTTTGCGGAGCAAAAAAAAAAAAGGGATTATAATATAGGGAGATATTTACTTTAAATTCATATCTTTTTTTTTATTTCACATAACCTTAAAATAAACGATGTACTACTACTAAGATTACTAAGTAATTTACTTTTCCAGACTACAATAGAGCATATAACTCTATCAATCTGAAGAAGATAGTAGTATCAGTGACTCAGGTGGTAGAGTGTCTGCCTGTCATGCCTGGGGACGTGGGTTCGAATCCCACTTCACCAATAATTTTTTCTTTGATAAATTAATTAAAATAATATTATTAATATATGAAACCAATTAAGAATAAAAATATCAGTAAATAATTAAATAAACAAAATATTACTAAACTATTTAAAAATAATATGAAAATAATATAAACAGTGGCAAAAGTAGTGTAAAGAAAGTCCTGGAGCATGCTAGCTCAATGGCTCGGGTGGTAGAGTGTCTGCCTGTCATGCCTGGGGTTGACCTGATTTTTTTTCTTTATTAAAAATAATTTTCAAATGTTATCAATGAATTAAACAAATGTGAAAGTTAGGTATTAAAAAATAGCTTACTTTCCGCAGATGAAGATTATGAATTTTTAATTTTCTTCTCTCTTAGTGTAGAACCGGGTAGCATCTCAGAGGGCATCCTGGATCACCCTGGTGCAAGCCGTTAGATTATGTAAGTTTGGATAGGTAAGTTAAATTAAGTTAGGCCAGGTAAGTTAGGTAGGTAAGTTTAAGTTAGCTAAGGTAAGTTAGGTATTAAAAAATAACCTACTTTCCGGGGAGGAAGATTATAAATTCTTAATTTTCTTCTTCTCGGAACTCTTAATGTAGACCCGGGTAGCATCTCGAAGGGCATCCTGGATCACCCTGGTGCAAGCCGTGAAGGGGACGAAGCCGGAACTCCAGGGGATGCCATGGTGACACATATCCAACCAACGGTTTGTCCTCTGCTCCTCCTCCAGGAGTTTTACAAAGGCACACGACGGCTGGAACAAGCAGATGGTAGCGAGCCTCAGGTTGTCCACGGGGATGACGGCCAACTCTTTCACCTGGAGTAGGTTGAATGATCTCCTGAAGCACTGGATGTCCATCACGTATTCAGCCATGGTTGATATTCCCAATTCTGGAGAATACCTTTCATTTCCGCAGACTTATCCAACCATTGCTGCAGCTCGCCGTTGTCCGCTGAATCATCATGTTGTTGAAGAGAATTCAGGAGAGCCTTAATGTTGACACCTAAGTACTCGAGTGAAGACATGATGACAAACTGGAACACTGGTTGACTTAAAGCACAAAAAAAACACTGTTTAAAGAGAGCACTGGTCGACTCGAAGCACTGAAGTGAACTATTGAGAGAGAGAGAGCGCTCAGTTTTATACACTTTGTGTTAAGAAAGGGGGGAGTCAAGTACACGGATCTAATTTAAAATTTCTGGAACTAGAGTTTGTGAGAAATAGATACAAGTTTATAAGAATTCAGAACAGCCTCTCACACCAAACAGTACGAATCTTCTCTAAAATTTTAAGAACCAACAATGATGAGAAATCAAGACACGTTTCGGAGAATTCTAGGACACTTACATTAAGGGTTCCGAGAAGAAGAAAATTAAGAATTTATAATCTTCCTCCCCGGAAAGTAAGTTATATTTTAATATCTAACTTACCTGAGCTAACTTAAACTTACCTACCTAACCTAAACTTACCTACCTTACTAACCTGAGCTAACTTAAACCTACCTACTTAACTTACCTGACCTAACTTAAACTTAACTACCTAACTTACCAGAGTTAACTTACCAACCTAACCTAAACTTACCTAACTTAACTGACCCAACTTAAACTTACCCATCTAACTTACCTGAGCTAACTAAAATTACCTACCTATCTTACTCACCCAACTTATCTGACCTAACTTAAACTTACTTACCTAACTTACTTGACTTAACTTAAAATTACCTACCTAACTTACCTGGCGTAACTGAATTTAACTTACCTATTCAAACTTACATAATCTAACCTACGCAAGCTCATCTTTTTATCTTCACCATCTTTTCTGTTACAGGTTGGTGGTTGATATGGATGAAATCTGGTGTCCATCTTTGAAAAAACTTGAGAGAACTTTTTTGTTCTCCTTTCTTTACCACCCCTTCGGAAAGGTGCAGTTTGCGCACTGGCGAATGCTCACGCCGTAAAGAGCTGGTTGGTAAAACGTCGGACCTGGTTGATTGAAGCGAGAGAAGGACGAGACGAGGTGGATGAGATTTTTCGTGAAGTTAGCAATGGATCTCAAGATACAAGAACTTTATAATTTATTAAAATTACTGCATTATATTTAATGTATGTCATTACATAATTATGATAATATATATTTACATTAAATTAATAAATTTTTGAAATAAATAGCGGCGCTACGCGCGTGCCCCCTCAGCAAAAACGACGGTCTCGTACTGAAACATCTAACTCTCGTGGAATCGCCACTGTTCCCGTGCTTATACAGGAATATACTATTCTATTGAAAAAAGAAGTAAGAAAAAATTTGAGTACCTGGGTAGTTGGTTTCTACTCTTGAGTGAAACCCTTAATAGTTGAAACCGTCGAGTAGAGACGAAGTTTATTTTTTTTATTAAAGTGTGGCATGAAAACGATTTGTCATTCTATTAATTGTAATACAAAAAATTTTTTCAACAAGAAACATCTAGTAGAGACAACAATTTTTGACTTTTTTTCTCAATACTTATTTATTTATTTATTTATTTCTAATAATAATAAAATAATAATAATAATAATAATAATAATAATAATAATAATAATAATTCCAAACTTTTGTACACTGAAGTGGCTTTTAATCAAGAAAAAAAAAAACTTATTTCAAAAATAATTTATTGAAGCCAAGCCTTTACTCTTCAATTAGAATTATTTCATTCTAAATTTTTAATAAATTTGAAATTAACTTGAATAAACCAAGATAAATCGATCGATATAATTTTTGAATTTTCAAAATTGCTTTATTTTTGCTAAAAAAAAAAGCTTTAAGATCACATATGTATAAATTGCATTTACTTGTTGAGCTATGAAAATTGAAAAATATAAAGCGGGTCGTTTCAGATCCCGCCAAGTCCATCATCAAAAATATAAGTATTCTATCATGATTTATATTTTTAACGTTGGTATAGTTTGGGCACCGAGTGTGAAGCGAAGCGTAGCACTGACTTTAAAACGCCCTGGTGACGCGTTACATCCGTTGCATAAACTATTTTATTGCAGTGGTGCGTAGGGCGAGTTTATAAAATTTTTTTTCAGTACTAGTGCGTAGGTACTCAATCTGACGCACGCTTCAAAATTTAAAAACTCACCCTATATGTACCAATGCTATAAAATATAGTATGCAGCTTGTCACCAAGGCTTGTTGAAGTCGCTTCGCACTCGGTGCCTTTAAAACCGCCCTGACGACGATACTGCGTACGTTGCATAATATACTATTTTCTGCTCCAAGTTAAAAATTTAAGAAAAATATTGAGGTATGCAGTGTGAATCTTACATCTTCAAGATATAAATAATGATTTTTTTTTTTATGATCTTGGCAGGTTTAACAACGACCTGCTTCTAATATTGAGTATAAAATATGTAATAAAAAATTATTTTTTTGACACTGATTGTAAGTTGCTATTTATTTCAAATCTGTATAAATAATTCACCTATAAGAAAAGTATGGCAGTTATGAAACAGAAAAGAAAACACCAAGATGAATTTTTTTTTCATTCCAGACGTATGTTAAAAAGTATATTGTATAGTACAACTGAAGTGAGAAATAGGTACTTTTTGAAGTAAAGATAGGTCAGTAGAAGTGATATTTTAACTGTAACTTAACGTAGCAAAAAAAGTATATTACGTTTAGTACAGCATTTTTAAAAAAAGCTATAAAAATTTTATTAAATAACTGCTTTACATAGGTATTTGAATAGAATACATTACTGTTGTCTGAAGTATGGGGATGCAGGAAAAAGTCCAAATCGGAAAAAGTTCAAATTTGTGTGAATGGCAACGTCGCAGCCATGTTGGAAGTATAGAGAGGGAAAGATTTTGGATTGAAATTACATATTTTATTTCATTGGCTGCAAATGCAAGATCATTCTGAATAAAATAAATTAACCTGGCCAACGAACGTTAAGCACTGAAAACCCAGGGCTAGATCGTAAAATAACCGAGTAAACAAATTAATAAATAAAACAAAACCATGAAATTTAAATCGAATTAATTGACAAAAAAATAAAATAAATGAACTCCCAAGTTCCAAAAGCACGAGACTCTGGGCGTTCAGGTTGAATTAAGGGGATACAAATAAACCCCCAAGCTCTAAATCCACAAAACCTTGGGCGACTAAGTTAAATTGATAAAAAAATAAGTTGATAAAAATCCCCTAAGCTCTGATACTATGAAACCATAGGCGTGCAGGTTGAATTAATTAATAATACACAAATAAATAAACCCCCAAGCTCCAAATAAACAACAAATTTTCCAAGCGCTAAAACTCGAAACCCTGGGCAAGTGACTTTCATTTTTGTATAAATAAGTAAATAAACTAATTATCTACTAATTCCCAAATGTTTTCACAAACGATTTATTTATTTTTAGTATTAATTACAGATATAATTACAGTATACTCAACTCTTTTTTTTAAGATTATGAATAAATTTTACAGAAGTCTTTGAGTACTCGTTCAAAATTGTTCCTAAAGCAACATATTATAACCAGGGTTTTTTGTGACGAACTATTTCATTTTTAGTTTGGCATAGTTTAATACGTTGATAGGAAATAATTATTTTTTTCATTTTAATTACTATATGTATAAATTACCTTGTTTTTATCCCACAAGAGTGGCACAATAATCTATTTTTGCATAAAACATGAATTATTAAATTTATTGTTCTCAGAACAAAAAATGCAACCAAAAATTGTGCACAGAATTTCTCCCGGCCTAATGGACAAAATTGAACGCGGTAAACGGGAAATAGTTCGTTTTGGTTTTCCATAGTTCCAGTTTCATTTTGAGTATGATCGGACCAAATGGGTACAAATGGCGCATACCAACACTTTTTGCTGACACATTTTACTTGATTCTAGCGCTATTAAAAAACTGTGCACAGTATTTCTCGCGATCTAATAAACAAAATTGAAAGGGGTATATGTGAAAGTGTTTGTATTGGTTTTATACAATTCTCGTCCGAGAATACAAAAAAAAACAGGGTTGTCGAGCGTGAAGCGCGAGTGTCGGTCGGTCATGCCTCAGCGCTGCTAAAGTGAGCGAAATCCGGAATAAACCATTCGGCGACCGTCTATGAAAGTCGATATAGTTCGTGTCGGTGGAACGCGTTTTCTAGCAGACAGCAGACGGCAAGTTAACCTAATCGACATTAGGACAATTTTTCAAGTCGAACTTTAAAGTAATGTTTAATAAAGTTGTGTAGTAGAGAAATTAATTGTACTTTTCTGGAGTCGTTTACAAAAATTAATTTAATAAAATAAAAACTTTAGAATATTAAATTTTCAGCAAAATTTTTCATCAAAGTGGACTGCAAAATAAGAAAAAAATTGATGGTTAAATCGTTGGCCCTTACGAAAAGAAACACCTGCCAAAAAATCCGGTTGAACAGTAACAGTACCAGTTTTTCAAGAAAAACGTAACAAGTTTTTTTTTACGAGAAAACTGTAACAAGTTAACAATTTTCCGAGATAGCTGTAACATCAAAATAATCGGCCAATATATGAGCCAGTTTTTCAAGAAAAATGTAACAACTTCTTTTTTTACAAGAAAACTGCAACAACTTAACAATTTTCCGAGATAACTGTAACAACAAAAAAATCGGCCAATATATGAGCAACATTTTTCCGAGAAAAGAGTAATTAGTAAATTTTTTCCGTAATAATAATAACGATCAATAAAAAGGAGAAATTTCCGAGAGTAAAGTAACGGGTGCACTTTTTACGGGTAACGTGTAACGTTGGGATAATTGACGATTAAGATATTGATTTTCCAGGTGAAAAGTAACAAGACCATTGCCAACTTATTCAAACCAGACTTGGGAGCTTTTCCCGAGGAAAACGTAACGTTAAGAACTTTTTTCCGAGTAAAGTGTAACGTTGATTAAATCATAGGATATAAAAATATTTTTTAAAGGAAAATTTGCAATATCCATGCCAACTTACTCAAATCTGAGAAGAGAGATTTTTCCAAGGAAATCGTAACGTTGGGACTTTTTTCCGGGTGAAATTTAAAGTTTAGGATATGATCAAATACAAAGATATTTTTTAAAGGAAAATTAGCAATATCCATGCCAACTTGCTTAAACTATATTTGGGAGCTTTTCCCAAGGAAAACGTAACGTTAAAACTTTTTTCCGGGTCAACTGTAATGTTGAAGTTATCAACGATTAAGGTATTTTTTTCCAAGTTAGAATTTACAATATCTATGCCAACTTACTTAAATCAGATTTGGGAGCTTTTCCCGAGGAAAACGTAACGTTAAAACTTTTTTCCGGGTAAACTGTAATGTTGAAGTTATCAACGATTAAGGTATTTTTTTCCAAGTTAGAATTTACAATATCTATGCCAACTTACTTAAACCAGATTTGGAAGCTTTTCTAGAGGAAAACACAACGTTAAAACTTTTTTCCGTGTAAATTGTAATGTTGAAGTTATCAACGATTAAGGTATTTTTTCTCCAAGTTAGAATTTACAATATCTATGCAAACTTATTCAAACCAGACTTGGGAGCTTTTCCCGAGGAAAACGTAACGTTAAGAACTTTTTTCCGAGTAAAGTGTAACGTTGATTAAATCATAGGATATAAAAATATTTTTTAAAGGAAAATTTGCAATATCCATGCCAACTTACTCAAATCTGAGAAGAGAGATTTTTCCAAGGAAATCGTAACGTTGGGACTTTTTTCCGGGTGAAATTTAAAGTTTAGGAAATGATCAAATACAAAGATATTTTTTAAAGGAAAATTAGCAATATCCATGCTAACTTGCTTAAACTATATTTGGGAGCTTTTCCCAAGGAAAACGTAACGTTAAAACTTTTTTCCGGGTAAACTGTAATGTTGAAGTTGTCAACTTTACGATTACCTCGGAAAAAGCTCTTTAACCTGCTTCAAATAAATTGACACAGATATTGTAGATTCTAACTTGGAAAAAAAATACTTAATCGTTGACAACTTCAACATTACAGTTTATCCGGAAAAAAGTTTTAACGTTACCTCTTCCTCGGGAAAAGCTCCCAAATCTGGTTTGAATAAGTTGGCATAGATATTGTAAATTCTAACTTGGTAAAATAATACCTTAATCGTTGATAACTTCAACATTACAGTTTGCCCGGAAAAAAGTTTTAACGTTACATTTTCCTTGGGAAAAGCTCCTAGCAAATATGGTTTAAGTAAGTTGGCATGGATATTGCTAATTTTCCTTTAAAAAATATCTTTGTATTTGATGATTTCCTGAACGTTAAATTGCACCTGGAAAAAAGTCCCAACGTTACGATTTCCTCGGAAAAATCTCTCTTCTCAGATTTGAGTAAGTTGACATGGATATTGAAAATTTTCCTTTAAAAAATATTTTTATATACGATGATTTAATCAACGTTACACTTTACTCGGAAAAAAGTTCTTAACGTTACGTTTTCCTCGGGAAAAGCTCCCAAGTCTGGTTTGAATAAGTTTGCATAGATATTGTAAATTCTAACTAGGAAAAAAAATACCTTAATCGTTGGTAACTTCAACATTACAGTTTACCCGGATAAAAGTTTTAACGTTACGTTTTCCTCGGGAAATCTGGTTTGAATAAGTTGGCATAGATATTGTAAATTCTAACTTGGAAAAATAATACCTTAATCGTTGATAACTTCAACATTACATTTTACCCGGAAAAAAGTTGTCAACGTTACGATTTTCTCGGGAAAAGCTCTCTGGTCTGATCTAAATAAGTTGGAATTGCTATTGTAAGTTTTGACTTAAAAATATATAAATTTAATCGTCGATAACTTCAACATTACAGTTTACCCGGAAAAAAGTTTTAACGTTACGTTTCCTTCGGGAAAAGCTCCCTGGCCTGCTTAAAATAAGTTGTCATTGTTCTTATTGCTTTTTACCTGGAAAAATATTATTTTAATCGTTGATTACCAATACGTTACACTTTACCTGGAATAAGTTGTGCAGATTACTTTCCCGTGATATATTTTCGTCTTGAGTGAATGTAATTGTTTTCCAGGATAAAAATACACTGGTTACACTTTCCTCGGGGAATGTTGTCTTCTGACCCACAGCAAGTTTAACATGACAGTTTTCTCGGAAAAATTATTCATCATGACAGTTTTCTTGGAAAAAATTGCAACGTTACATTAATCGCGTAAAATTTTTTTTTGTTATTCTTTCCCCGGAAAATCACGTAATGGTACTTTTTTCTCGGATTTTCGGTCTCAGGTGTTTCTTTTCGTACGGGTCAACGAAATTATGTAATGAATGTAAATTATTTTTTATTCAATTTCCTTGATTCAGAAAGTGCAAATGATGAATCATAACATACTTGATTGAATATCTATGTTTTATGCATTTGAATGGACCTGATGATAATCATAAAGTGCTTAATATTGTTTTAAAAAGAGTAAATGAATTTTTTTTTTAAATGAGTTGTCATGCCAAGTTGTTGCAACTGATGAGATATTGGACAGAGTATACAGAATCATCAAGCAATTAACGTTAGTTGCACAACAATAAAACTTTGAGATTTATCTGTTCATTTTAAATTTTGTGTCCTTGAAATATCAATTAAATGTACCAAAGTTGACATGATATGATTATAGTTTACTTAATTATACTTATAGTCTTGGTTATTCATAAACTCTAAAATATATCAAGTTAATTAAAAAGTAAATAATACCTTAATCATACAATTTTGACCAAAAATAAGATGTAATTTTAATTTTAGTAGCTCAAATTAAATGTTCCATTTACAAAAAAGTTTCAGGTACTCAACAATCAAATATTATTCCATGGCTAAACAATCATTTAATATAGACTTCAGCTGTTAAATTAAAATACTCCAACAGAAACTTATAGTTTTGATACAAACACTTACATTTTATTTTCACATTTCATGGTCGTTTTTTGTTCTTAAAGTGAATAAAAAAATTTTAAAATAATAGAGAATTTTTTTTTATTAATTACATGTTGTTAAAATGGAGCTCAAATAGTATGAGTGAGTAACATATGTACTTGTTCTTTGATGATTCTACAAAGATTCTACCTAAGTTTTTTAAGTTTGATTGATTTTACCTCTTTTTTATCCATTCTTATAGGTTAGAAAAATGCATAAAACTTTATAGTAGTTTCTTGTTCGTACCATACCATTTACTTATTCGTTGGAATTATCTTGCTACTTTTTGAGAGTTCAAGTCATTTTTAGTCCAGCCTAAACTTTGAAGAATAACTTTTTCAAAATTGATGTTTAAATTTTATCAATTTCATAGTAAATTCAGATTAAATATTCAAAACTTTTTACAACATTGGTAAGTAGAGAAGATCAGAAAGTTTGTCATTTTTGAAATAACTTGGGTTTTAATCAAGTCAGCTCGATTTTGTCTTAAAACTAGTTTATTCAATTTTATTATTCGAATTTTTTGATCATTCAAAACTTGAGCTGGACCAATTAATCTTTGCAAAAGTTTTTCATTTTTGGTATATTAAAAGTAACTTATAACCCTTGAAAAAAATGTTTGGTATATTTTCGTTAATCAATTTAGGACAATTATTATTGCATTATATTCAGGGGCATTAACGATTGATCACAGATGAAAATTTCATAGATACAATGTACGTTAAGAGAAAAAATTTTAAAAAATCATTTGTTATATGCCTTGGGACAAGTTGGCACTTTTTCATTTTTTTGAAAATAAGTTGACCCACCCAAATTAATAATTTCTTCTTGTTATGTTTTATTTACAGTTTTCGAATCAATTTGTCCAAAAATTCTTTTATTTTTTTAATTGAGTGCCTTTAATTTTTAATATTTTATAGCTTTTTTAAATTTCTTGGTAATAATCTGCTATTTAGTTTATTAAATTCAAAATTTTTTTGGAGTAAAAAATAATATTTTAACGGTTTTGCAACTTTATACTCATAAATTGTTAAATAAAAGTTTTTAGACATCTAAGGCCGCTGATATGGAGCTGGTTGGCACAAAAAAAAAGTTCTAAAGAAATTTTATATATTAAAGTGACTGCTTCCAGTTTTAAACCGATAACAAGATGAAAATAATCGTTGAATGCTCTAGTTTTGAATAAAGTAATTTAGTTTAGATTAAAAACACTTTTTAGCTATATTAGTCATAAATTTAGTCTTTCTTAATTTGAAGTTTTTAAAAATTAATTATCTATCATACATTCATCTTCTTCTGAGTCAGATTCTGTTTCATAATTTTCATCTTTCATTAATAAATTATTTACATTTTCTACATCAATTTCACTTTCATCATTAGTGATCAGGCGTGCAACAACGGGGGGGGGGGGGGGGCAGAGGTGTCAGGACACCCCCTGGGCTAGTAGACGACACCCTCTACAGTTTCTTGGGGGTGTCCACGGAATTTGAAATCTCAAGCCTTAAACCTACAAAACCCTGGGCGCCCGAGTTAAACAAAATAACTAATCAGCTATCCCTCAAGCTCTGAATCCCCAAATACCCTGGGCGCACGAGTTCAACAAAAAAAAAAAAAAAAATCAGCTATCCCCTAGGCTCTAAACCCTCAAATATCCTGGGCGCCAGAGTTAAAAAAAAAAGTAATCAGCTATCCCCTAAGCTCTAAACCCCCAAAAACCCTGGGCGACCAAGTTCAACAAAAAAACTGATCGGCTATCCCCCAAGCTCTAAACCCGCAAAACCCTGGGCATCGAGTTCGAAAAAAAAACTGATCAGCTATCCCCCAAGCTCTAAACCCCCAAATATCCTGGGCGTCTGAGTTTAACGAAAAAACTAATCAGCTATCCCCCAAGCTCAAAACCCTCAAAACCCTGGACGCCCGAGTTCAACAAAAAAACTAATCAGCTATCCCCCAAGCTCTAAACCCTCAAAACCCTGGGCACCCGAGTTCAACAATAAAACTGATCAGCTATCCCCTAAGCTCTAAAACCCCAAATACCCTGGGCGACCGAGTTCAACAAAAAAACTGATCGGCTATCCCCCAAGCTCTAAACCCACAAAACCCTGGGCATCGAGTTAAAAAAAAAAAACTGATCAGCTATCCCCCAAGCTCTAAACCCCCAAATATCCTGGGCGCCCGAGTTTAACGAAAAACTAATCAGCTATCCCCCAAGCTCTAAACCCTCAAAACCCTGGGCGCCCGAGTTTAACGAAAAAACTAATCAGCTATCCCCCAAGCTCTAAATCCTCAAAACCCTGGACGCCCGAGTTCAACAAAAAAACTAATCAGCTATCCCCCAAGCTCTAAACCCTCAAAACCCTGGGCACCCGAGTTCAACAATAAAACTGATCAGCTATCCCCCAAGCTCTAAACCCCCCAAAACCCTGGACATTGAGTTCAATAAAAAAAAAAACTGATCATTTATCCCCCAAGCTCTAAACCTCCTAAAACTCTGGTTACCGAGTGGAATAATTTAAGAAGTTAAGCTCGAAGTTAAGCGTACTTTATATAATTAAATATCAAATCCATAAAAAAGTGTTTTTTTTTTTTTTTTGTTCCACAATAAGGTTGTGGATTTTATTTTCCAGCTGGAAAAAAAAATTTGTTGATAATTTTTTTTGTTGCAACAAAAAAAATTTCGTTCAATAGAACTCGGGTGCCCAGGGATTCTGGGGGGTTTAGAGCTTGGGGTATAGCTGATAAGTTTTTTTTATTGAACACGGGCGCCCTGGCTATTTGGGGGTTTATAGCTTGGGGGATAGCTGATCAGTTTTTTGGTTTAACTCGGGCGCCCTGGCTATTTGGGGATTCAGAGCTTGGGGGATAGCCAATAAGTTTTTTTGCTGAACTCGGACGCTCAGGGTTTTGGGGGTTTAGAGCTTGGGGGATAGCTGATCATTGTTTTGTTGAACTCGGTCGCCCAGGGTATTTGGGGATTCAGAGCTTGGGAGATAACTGATTAGTTTTTTTGTTGAACGCAGGCGCCCAGGGCGCTTAGGCATATTTAGATTTAAGGCTTGATTTAGGATTGTACAATTTCGTTGACACCCCCTGAAAATACTAGGGGGTGTCAGGAAAAAAATTGATTAGGACACCCCCTAGCTTACATGGGTTGTTGCGCCCCTGTTAGTGATGCGAATTAATTCATCGTAAGCAGCTTCAACTATTAAATTTTCAACATCATTCAATTTTTTCACGTCTGTCTTTCTCATCGCTTTTTGAATTCACGCTTCAGGTGGTTTAAATTTTTTTATATCTTCATAGCATCCGATAAGTTTCAAGTAGTCTGATATTCTGATTAGCGAGGTCATGGTTTTTGTTTTCATAGAACTTCGACCAGGTCTCTTCGTCCGTCGCTGTTTACTGAAAACGCGTTCAGGGCCTAACATGAAATTAATACAAACTTTTTAGTATTAAAAATTTTTAATTTAATTTTTTTCGTTAGTTTTTTTTTTTTTCATTGTAATTAAAAAAATATATCTGAAATACTTTAATTTAGAAAAGAAACAAGACATCTCGCAAGTAATTAAACATTAAATTAAGAGTTCTTTCTTGGAGTAAGTGACATTTAAAGTAAGATTACCGTGCAACCATGGATAAAGTAGACATAAATCGTAATCCAGCGTATTATTATTACCATGCCATTTGAAAATAATATTTTTACCGACATTAAAAAAAAACCTTACTAGCAAATTAAAATCCTTCAAACTATTTACTAAAATATTTTCAAACGACAAGCAAAAATTATTAAAATAAAACAATGGGTACTAATTGATTGTACCTATCTATCTATTAATTTTAGAAAGACATTTCAAGTTTAGAGTTAAAGATTTTTATTCTGTATTATATACGTAAAATCATGTTGTCATTAATCGAATTTTTTACTGATAATATAGTTGTAAATCGACAGTAAAATATTTCTAAAGTTTATGTATATTTTTTATATTATTCTCGGTTAAATCATAATATTTAGTTGCCACTGTATAAAAAATATTTATTTATTTTTATTTATTTATTTGATTATATTTATTGAATATGATTTTTGTCGTTTATTCTTTTAAATTTGTAAATTTTATTTTTATGAATTTTGTCATCGTGACTAATAGCATAAAATCTAATAAATATTGAATCGCTTCTGTCCGAGTCAAGTATCACGTGTTCCCGCGTACCTTTGTCACTTAATTGATGATTCGAGACCGTCGAGAATGAACAATAAAAATAACAATGCACAAATTACATAAAACAGTTTTGAATTCAAGCTAGCGTTTTTTTTTTTTTTTTTTTTTAATAACTTGCCCTACAAAGTACACGAGCCGGGTGAAAGGTAGTACGGTCAAGTTTTGAACTTGAGCTCACGTCTTGCAAGCTTAAACTCTAGGAAAACACTACAGTAATAGATTAGTTGTGTGCGTAGCACAAGGAATTTTTTTTTTTAACATCACGAAAGCAATTATTTTTAACGGAGCAAGATTATATTTTAAGAATTTATCCTTACAAACATTTCAATTATCAATTGAATCAAAGTAGAGTAAAAAACTCTTTTACGTATAACTTGATAATTATTAAAATGTAGTAAATCGTTTGTTGACTTACCAGCGTTGCTGTGGAGAATAACCAAAATGTTTAATGCGAATTCTGATAAATTAGGAAAGAGGAATTCATCTTGAGCTGTTTTTAATTTTGAAACCTCAATCCAGAATTTTTCAATTGACACATTTGATTCCAAGACATCGTCTGGTAATAACAGCAAAACATCCCATTCCTGACTTAAAATTTCAATTTTTTCATTAGGTTGAAAACCATTCAGAGCTCGTCGAAATTTTCTACTTGCATCAGGTATTTGCTCGGGATAGGTATTGTGAAATTCAGTCGAACAAGCATTTGAAGGAATTAGAAATTGTAAAGGTTGCAAATCCTCGCAAAACTCATAGAGATTTTCACTCATTTTGATCAGCAGAGCGAGAATGAAATTAAAGCAAGTTTCTTTGAAAGTTTGCCTGTCTGCAAACGATAATCCTTCGATCTGTTTATTTGCTTCCAATCCAATGTAAACTTCAGAAATACTTTTAAAATTGTTATTAATTGAGAAATCGATCATCCAGTTCTACTGAATTCTGTTTATCAGCATATTCCTCTGTAAAAACATATTTTAAAATGTTTCTGTAGTCTTTGCTGATCCTTCCGAAAACCTCGGGTAATATGACTTCCTCTGTTTGAAGGTAACCATTTAGGTTTTCGAGCGTTGATAAAATTCCTACCAAGAAATAGACATATGCTTTCGTATCAGGTTTTTGCATAAGCTTTAAAAGATTTTCTGAGTTTTCTTTGGTGTCTTTCTTTTGCAAGCTCGTTTAACGTGTCTTTAACTGGCTCTCACAATTTAATAATGCGCTTTAAGCAAGGACATAAATTTAACCATCGAGTCGATACTGGACGCAGAAGTACGAGCTTTTCAGACTTCTTACATTTTTGGGCTTTTTTGAGAAATCGCTTTCTTTTGCCATATTTTAAAAAATTATAGAGATTGGTAGCCAGATCTCTAATTTCCTTTGACATTTTTTTCAGGAGTTCCTGAGCACACAGGTGCGCGCAGTAGCTGGGACAAATCATTTTAACTATATTAGGAAAATCAGTGTTTAGATGAGTCAATACACCATTCCAAATACCGGTCATTGCGGCAGCGCTAGCAGACGAAAATGCACCGACATTCGGAGCTGGTATATCTTGAAAGTCAAATAGGGACTTTCGAATGACTCTGTATAAACCATCAGCAGTCGCATTGCACCGATCGTCGTCGTCTTTGTAAACTTCCGGCGAATCCCAAAACACGGTTTTTATTTTTTCTTCTTTCCGAAAAAAAGTCCTGACCTGAACAGTGCCATGTTTTGTTGTGGATACGTCGATCGACTCGTCGAACAGTAAACTAAAGTGATGTTTTTTATTTGTTCATAAATTTTTTCTTTGATGAGAGGTGCATAAATATCATTCACAAAGTTCGTAAAAGATTGTCTTTGCATTTTTAATTTTTGTATATCTAGAGAAAAGTTTTTAAAAATAAACTGCATAAAAGGTACGAGATCATCGATAAGTAAAAAAGGTAAATCATGCTTCGAAAACAAATTACTAAAGTGATATTTCAACTCTGCTACTTGTTTCAAGATTTCCAGATTTTCTTTCCAATTATTTACATTTGCATTTTCAATTAGGTCAAGTCTAAGTTGAGTCACCAAACCCTTATGAATTCTATTATTTCTAGCATGTTTTGCAATTGTATCATGCTTGGCGTCGAATGACTTTTGGCAAAAGGTGCACATAGCTCTGGTATCATCTTGAGGATCAGGGCGCAGCCAATGCCCCCAATTAGATTCACCTTCCTACTCTGGCAGATATTTTTGCACGTATTTACGTCTTCCTCGTTTTGATTTTGAACAATCAACTCCTGCATAAGGAGATGGCACGAACTCGCGGGATGTGGGAAATCCTGCGTCCCATGTCCCGTGTTTTGCTTTCATACCAAAGACGCAAGACGCGGGACGCAGGATTTCCCGGATCCCACGAGTTCGTGCCATCGCCTTAAGTAGCTATTAAATACTTTGTGAGTAGTTAAGTCGCACGGAAAATGGCGGCCACAAAACGGCGGATTTTTACTGCAAAAATCAGTATTCTGACTTTAAAAGGTCGCCAAACGTGCAAATTTGAATTAAAGAAAAACCCTCTCCTCACCTCCTAGAAAAATATGTGCAGAAGAATTGTGGAAAGCTTCAAAAGGATTGGGGCAATAGTTTTCAAATGCCGATGTTCACCGCACAATAACTGTCCCCAAAGAAATCTCCGAGAACTCTTTGCTATCGGCTTTGTTTTGAATACTTTTTAATAAAAATTTTACAGAATGTTCTCCAAGAGGTACTTAATAATATACAAAAAAAAGTATTAAATAAAAGTAAACCGTTTTTTCTTTTTTTAAATACTCAAAAATATGTCTTTTATTACTCAAAAGGTAAAAGTACCCCCATCATTTTCGGAAAGAATTTTTTGATTGTCGTGAAAAGTTTTATTATTTATAAAATTTTTTTTGAATAAAAAGTATTTATTAAACCATTGTGGTATTTTTACGATTTATTTTCGACTCGAGTTGCAAATTGAATTAAAAATCTTTAATCGTACAGCGTGACTTAATTACTTCGTAAGTCGCTAGTAAGTAGCTATTAAATACTTTGAGAGTAGTTAAGTCGCACGTAAATCTTACCATCATTTTCGGAAAGAATTTTTTGATTGTCGTGAAAAGTTTTGTTACTTATAAAATTTGTTTTGAATAAAAAGTATTTATTGAACCGTCTAGGTATTTTTACGATTAATTTTCGACTCGAGTTGCAAATTAAATAAAAAAATCTGTGATCGTACAGCGCGACTTAATTACCTCGTAAGTCACGAGTAAGTTGCTGTTAAATACTTTGTGAGTACTTGTTAAGTCACACGAAATCTTACCATCGTTTTAGGTACGAATTTGGAGGATAGCCGATCAGTTCATTTGTTGAACTCGGGTGCCCAGGGTTTTGGGGGCTCAGAGCTTGGGGGGTAGCCAATCAGCTTTTTTGTTGAACTTGGACGCTCCGGGTTTTGGGGGCTTAGAGCTTGGGGGGTAGCCGATCAGCTTTTTTGTTGAACTCGGGTTCCCAGGGTTGTGGGGGCTCAGAGCTTGGGGGGAGTCATTCAGCTTTTTTGTTGAACTTGGGCGCTCCGGGTTTTGGGGGCTTAGAGCTTGGGGGGTAGCCAATCAGCTTTTTTGTTGAGCTTGGGTGCTCCAGGTTTTGGGGGCTTGGAGCTTGGGGAGTAGCCACTAAGCTTTACTTCGTAAGTCGCTAGTAAGTAGCTATTAAATACTTTGTGAGTACTTGTTAAGTCGCAGGTAAATCTTACCATCATTTTTCAAAAGAATTTGACTTACTACTTCGTAACTTGCGAGTAAGTAGCTATTAAATACTTTGTGAGTACTTAATAAGTCGCTCGTAAATTTTACTCTCATTTTTGATGCTAGTATTTATTTGAAAAGTTCTAGTCGAACTCTCGGAGATGACCCCCAGGTTCCCCGTCATCGGCGACCTGGATGTCGAATTCAAAAAATGACTACGGATTAGTAAATTTTCATGCAACTCTAGATCCTTTACACATTTTAAATAAATATAACGAAAAATTTGAAGATTATTCGTAAAACGAGACTTAATGATTTTGGTACTTAATTACCTAGTAAGTCGCATTAAGTACTGTAAGTAGTTAAGTCGCGTGATCAGCCCTTCGCAGATACTAACAAAAACTCATTGAAAAAAAAAAAAAAAAAAAATAGTAAAGATTAGAGATTTGAACCTATGACAGCAAAATAAAAAGCAGTGACTCTAACCACTAGGCCACAAATTTACTAACCATTATAAATTTTAGAACTAATATTTAAGTTGTGCCCCTTCGGGGCTTAATTATAAAAGTTTAATTACTTAACTAAAATAAATTTAATTAAATATTTTAGTTATTTATTTATTTATTTATTTATTTATTCACTTAAAAATATTAAAAAAAAATTTTTTTCTTATTTAAATTTTTACAAAACAAAATTTTCAATAATGAAGCCCCGCGTTGTTATTTGGATTTTTGTTAATATAATAAATTTAACACTAGCAAAAAATTACAAGTACATTTAAGACTTAAAAAACAAGCATGTTTTTTTCTAGTTTAACATGTATTTAAATACGTCAAAAGCCTGTCAAGATCCAACGAATGCTAAACTAAGTGAGTAGTTTTAGGTCTCATCCGCTAGGTGGCCCACCGTTTCAGATGAGCTGTAAGCAAAGTAGCACGCTCTGGATATATGTACACCAGCCGGACACCATATCGTTCCGAGGTTTGAACTGCCGCTCGAAATATGACCGTCAGCCTAAAATTTTTTTAGTACCAACCTCGCATCAATGCACTGAAAAAATTATCTTGCTCAAAAGAGGTTAGAGAGCCAATGTAAATGATAGACATTGATCTCTATTTTTTACTTCTCAAGCTAAATTATAAAAAAATTTATTATTATTGATTGATTGAGTTTGAGTTTCCTTGATGCAAGCATTTAAAGTAAAATTAAAAAAAAAATAAAAAGCGTAAATTTTTTTAATTTTAATTTTGATACGAGTCAATAAAATTAAACAATTAAAAAAACTAACTAGAATAGCTAAATATTTTTTAATAAAAGTCAAGCTCAATCAATCAATAATCATTAATTTTTTAATAATTTAGCTTGAGAAGTAAAAATAGAGATCAATTCCTATCATTTACATTGGCTCTCTAACCTCATTCTGAGCAAGATAATTTTTTTAGTGCATTCGTGATGCGAGGTTGGTACTAAAAAAATTTTAGGCTGACGGTCATATTTCGAGTGGCAGTTCAAATCTCGGAACGATATGGTGTCCGGCTGGTGTACCATAGAACTTTTCAACTCATGTCAAGCGACTTAATGTTGCTCGTACAATTTTTGAGTGATTTGACCAAAATCAGAGAGTTCTTTCCAATTATGGTCCAATCGAATGCATAAAAATTAAAAACATAAAATTTTCCCACCCCATTTAGTATATAAGTATATTATTAATTTAATCACTCAATTCAAAGGTTCTCACTTGAGTAATTTAAGTTTCAATTTATAATTTGGAACCTTGTTAACACTTTGTGGCAACGTTTTACTAAAAGGTTCTAGAAACGTTGCCAGAACAATATATAATCACCTTTTAAAAATTATGGTTGACAAACTTTGTTGCCATAACGTTGCTGGAAGGTTTTCTTAGAAACTCAAAGCGGAGATTTACACGATTGTCACAATGTTTCGGCAACCGTCCAGCAACCTTTCGGCGAAAGGTTGCAATGGTTGCTGTGGAACGTTGCTACAACGTTCTGAAAACTTTTTGTGCTGTCTGGGTATAATATAAGTAAAAATAGTAACGACAGTTATTATTTCGTACCTTGGAGAATGATTCAGACGAACAAGACGTGGGTGATTATTATACCACTCTCGAACTATATGGGCAGTGTGAACCGGGCAATTGTCCTCAACCACATAGACCGGACGATTATCAGGATATCTCCGCTGAATAGCTGGCCACAAATGCTCATCGAGAAGCCTTAGGTATAGGTTTGCATTCAGCTTCCTGGTGAGCATGCACATGCCGCCAGGGCCGTCATACGACATAAAAGCCCAGCAATTCTGAGAGACCTTTCCGGAATCCCGCTTAGCCTTTACGAATTTTTTGTTGAAACGCTCGCCTGCGGGTCTTCAGAATCCTAGTCTCCCTGTTAATTATTAAAAATAAGTAAAAACCTGTTACAGAAAGTAGTAGAGCTAAGAGAGTTCTGGCTCATGAGCCAGAACTCTCCGAGAGTTCTGGCTCATGAGCTAGAACTCTCGTGACTTTTTGAGCCACAACTCTCATACCTTTTTCGGCGCGAGACTCTCATACTTTTTTGAGGTGGCGCAGAACTCTCGTGACTTTTTGAGCCACAACTCTCGTACCTTTTTCGGCGCAGAACTCTCGTACTTTTTTTGGTCCCGCTCTCTCGTACTTTTTTGGGCCCGCTCTCTCGTACTTTTTTGATCCCGCTCTCTCGTACCTTTTTCGGCGCAGAACTCTCGTACTTTTTGAGGGTGAGGGCTGGGGTCGTGCTAGGGGCTAGTCGCTGCTGGCTAGCTGCTAGCTTGATTCATTTTTAATATTTTAATGAATTTTTTCATATTTATTTAATTCATTGATGATATTTAAATTTGAAAATTATTTTTAATAAAATTTTTAAAGAAAAAAAAATCGGTTCAACCGGGATTCGAACCGACGATCCCAGGCACGACAGGCAGACACTCTACCACCTGAGCCATTGAGCTAGCATGCACCGTGACTTTAATTAAACTACTTTTCCAACTGTTTTAATTATTAGAATTCAATTAAATTTTTTTCTTTTTCTTTAATTTTTTCATATTTAATCTTTTTTTCATTTTTCTTTTCGTAAGTTTTTTGTTCTTCTTGAAGCTTTTGAAAGCTTTTATATTGCTCATCTTGACGCTTTTTTTCCTCCGAATAACTTTTAAAACCCGAGGATTTTTCATCTTTTATTCTTTCGTAGCCAGAGGAGCTCAGTTTTTGACCCATCTTGCTCGAAGGTTAGATTAAGACTGAATCTCTTCCCACTCCATATCCTGCCACTCCAAATTTTCCAAAATAACTTTTTTCATAATTCGGGCATTTTGTAGTGCGCATGTAGTTTTTCTGAGAAATTTATGATTCAAGCACACCGTGGCAACTTTGGTTGGTTTCTCAGAATAATCAATGGACGTCACTTCACAAACAGGTAAGTTGAATCTTTCTAACCAGTTCTTTTTCATTTCACCTCTTACATAAATTTTTTTGGCATCCGATAAGTATTCCTTGAGCACGTTGACCACCAGTGTGTAGGGCACTTTTCCGGAACTCCACGACAAACCATGCTTGGTGGTTTCTAGTAAACGATTGATATTTCTGTACTTATTCGATAATCTCTGCCAAGGAAAAGGTTCTTGGAACATGAATACCTTTGCGTCAGAATCATCATGCAATGAAATTATTGCAAGTTCTTTGACAACAAAGTCATTTCCCGGTTGCAGAAATCCTTGCATGTCTACGGCGTACTCCATCATATATTTAATTGCCTGTACATACAAGTTGAATCGTGTGTAAACTTGCCTAAGCCTTTTTCCGTGTATATTTTATTACGACTCAATATTTGTACACTGTAATGTTTTGGACAGCGAGTGTCGTATTTAGAGAAACTGTAATCTCTCAAATGTTTATTGGATATACCAAATCTAATGTTAAAAACCTTATGTTTGATGATTATCTCTACGAGTTCTGACACTGTTATATCCTCAAAAACTTTTTCATCATAAAAGTCACCATATTCATGATGAGGACTTGAACATTTTAAATCATGACAATTTTTCCAACTACTTCGAAGGTAGCCACCAGGTGGATATAAACATTCACGTTCTGTGAAACGTCCGTATATTGCAACATAAAATTTTAAACTATTTTTATCTTTATATAAATTAACGATTTCTAGAACTTCTTTGATTTCTCGCTGAACTGCAGCTGTTTGAATTTGTAGCTTCAATTGTACTAACGTTTGAAGTATTTTATGCCAAGTTAAACCCTCCAATGATTTTTTGTATTCTGGATAATATTCGCAACTAGGAATATTGCAACTGGTTTCTCTACAGCACTTGGAGACTACTTGACTCTTCGGCATCTTGGAGTATACTAAGCGATCTTTCTGACGTCTCCGCTGACAGGATTGTACTCGACTATTCGATCATGTATGATCAAGCAGTAAGCAGTTGTGATTCCTGGAAAATTGTCACTTGATTCAAATTCCAAACGAACATCTACCGGAGCGTTTTTCAGAGATTCGTTCTGTTTGGAGCAGTCCAGAACAATCAGTGGAATTTTCTTGATAAAATTTTCCTTGCTCAATAACGGTTCTGACTCTTTACCATAGTACGAATTCTGAAAATTGACGTACATGTCGTAAAGCATAGCATACTGGTTCTGACCAATATCCAAATTCAGATTACTGTAAGGATAATACTGAGAATTGAGAATTAGTTTAGCATTTCTGATATTGCAATGATCAAATTGGCTCAAGTTTTTGTCTTTTTGATTTTTGCGATTGGTCTGAAATGCTAGAATAACAAAGCGGGGTTTTTCCAATTGATTGGATGTTTTCACTGTCCATACATGTTTCGAAGTACTAGGAAGCATAGGATACTCAAATAATTCCCAGGATCGAAAACTCATGACCACTGGTTTACCCCTTTGCAGATGATTCAACATGCTAATTTTATTTTCGTTGGAGAGAAACACGTATGGCATGAGCCATTCGATTTTAAATAATTGAATTTTTCAATTTTCCCATTTATCTTCTCCCCCCTATTTATAAGATGATGATTTGATTGCATTGACACCTGTATTGGATCTTCGAAGAATCAATTCATGTTTTGTATTGACCACAATCTTTCGATAATCCTCTGCAAAACCCAGAAGCATGCTGAGAGGGATAAATATATCGAAATAACCATTATCAGTGATCTTGATTTTTTCGTCTACATCGACCCATCCAGCATTTTCCAAGGTTTGTCTGGGATTGAAAGATAACCAACCTTTGATGAGTGATGTAAGTCCAACGTTTTTGCAACGATCGATCTCGATTGCATTGATCTCGTATCTAATTTCATCAAACAAGTGACAAATTCCATTGTTAACAAAATCAGTATGAGCTAATACACTATTGTCTTCTTTTACTAATTTTCCGCAAATATGTAGCGAACTTTTAGATGGTAACAAACACAAGTCTTGGTGTTGAATCGATATACGGATTTCATCACTGTTGTTGAAATGAGCACCTGTGTATGGCTGATGAGCGTGTACTTCGTAATGTGAAATACTGTCATCGAACACTACAGGTGTCTCTATACTTAGAATTTCTTCCATTTTTCTTGTAGCAGCAGAAGAATATGCAAGTTATTTTCCACCAGGTTTTACTCGGAAACCGAGACTTTTCAGAAATTTTATGTTTTGTCGTGTTAACGCTTTCAGAGTTCGTTGACGACTGATGGTCGAGCGACATGGTGTAGGCCTTTTATACCCTCGCCCGTAAAAAACGATACCCATCACGTGACTGATTTTATGTGTAATCTAACAGTAATCGTTTCTCCACGAAAATTAACCAAGTCACCGTCCTGATCAACTATACGCAGTTGAATGTAATCTATACACTTGTTTGAAACTGGTAAATAAATTACTTGAGAAGGAGCTTCGATAATTTTATATCCGGGAGGAACTGCAGGAAAAAATTGATGAATTGTGTGAACGCTTTGATTATTTATGTAAGCACCAGTCGTTATATTACACTCGATTCTCAAAGAGTTAACTTTAAGAATTTTAACTGGTAAATCAGAGGTGTGTTCGATGTTAGCAGGAAGTTTTCTTTGAGTAAAACCTAGTAATCGACCTACAGAATCCTTAGATTTCAAAATGACCTCTTCACTACACTTGATCACGCTTGTTAAAGTGTTATTGTTAGGTTTCAAACTGAATGTTATGTCATCAGTAAGGTGATTTTTTATATATTTTTCAATATCTTCAATTTCGTAGCTGCCTGTAGGTATTTTTATCACTTTACTACCAACTTTGATTTTATTATTTTTTTCATCAATATTAGGTATTGAATGAAATGATAAAAATTCTACCAAACCAAGCACGTAGTTTTTGTTTGATGAAAGTTCCAAAGGAGGAAAGTAATGAGCTTCAAGTGAAGAAGTTTTACCTGATAAAGTTAAGGTTATTGACTCCATAATAGCTCAAAGTAGACTGAGGTCTTAAGCTTAAACTTTCTCTTTATATACCTTTGAGTCTGTTGGATAAAAATTGTAGACATAGGTGACCACAATTGTACGTTCCAAAGTCTTGGAATCTTTGAGGATTATATTTGACTTTGTCCACACCTAAATATAAAATCAAATCAAGGGGTGGTCTGAGGTCGCCAAAACTATCAAAGTAGATCACGTCTTTTCCTATTTTGCGGTAAGCCACCCAATGAGTTCCAGGACCTTTATCGTCATCAAGATTTACTATTGCTGATTCATGATAAAGAGGACCATTTGATGGCAAAGAATTTCTCATGAATACACCACGAAAATCAGGTATTTTTAATTTTTTAGCATATTTAATCAAATCAAAGTTAGACAACGCTCTTTTGGGTAAACTTATTTCGAGCTTTTTTTTTTTTTTAAGCTCCCACCCATGTAAGGTTTGAGGTACAGACCATAACCTGTTTTATATGGTTTCAAGTATAACCCTTTCCCGAGAGCTATAGCTTCCATGGTTTGATTATGTCTACGATTTTCTTCCAATTGTTCTTTCGATGACTTTGCTTGATTGATTGCCTTGGCTACTCCAGCTGCTCCACCAGCAAGGGCACCTGTTGCACTTAATCCAGCAAAAAGAGGAATCAGATACGGCAAAACTCCACCGATTTTCTTAGAAACTGGAAGAATTCTTGGAATTATAACATTTTTCTTGCCACCAGCTTTTTTGACGGCCTCCCGTGCATTCTTTATTGCTGAGCTTATAGCTTTTTTAGCACATTTTCCTGAAAAATTTGGTTTTGCAGCCTTGATTATTTGTTTCAAAGTTGCCTTTTTTGTTTTTCTTTTCATTGTTTTTCTTTTCTTGATTCTTCTTCTTTTGGTCTTTTTCAGACCCTGTCCGAGTTTGGTTTTTAAATTCATAGCGTTAGTAATAGCGTACGCTGCAGCTCTTTCACCGATACTTGTGTCTTTTGAAAGTACTCTACCCCAAGCTTTATTCGCAAGGTCTCTATCTGCTGCGTGTCTAGCTTGTAAATCTTCTCGATTCTGAGAATAAGCTATGTCGTGATCCTTGCAAGCTGAGTCTAATAGATTTATTCCTGGATCACCACGGGCCAAACGCTTAGCCAATTTTGTTCCAGGTCCACAATATTGATATCCTGGGAGATGGACTTCAATTGGGAGTTTATTGATTAGCTTGTTTACCAGACCACGACCTTTCTTCTCGTGAATGATCATTACTGTTCAGAAGTTCATGAATGACTGAGTTGAAAACTATATAAGCCCTGTATTTATACCTCCTCGAACCAGTCTTTGTTCAGAATTTAAATGATCAACATGGATTTCCTACCGAGTTCCAAGAAACTTCCCGTGATGAATTTCGACATAATAGTCGAAGAGGAAAAAAAGATTAAGAGACATGGTGATTTACTTCCGGATACGATAAGAGCAGTATTCTGCGGACCTTCCAACTGTGGAAAGACCAATAGTTTATTGGCTCTCATTACGCAAGAAAATGGTCTCAGATTCGAGAATGTGTATGTTTATTCGAAATCTCTCAACCAACCGAAATATAAATTTCTGAAAGATCTTTTAGAACCCATAGATGGTGTAAAATATTTTCCATTTAGTGAGCACGAAGATGTAATATCACCAAAAGACGCTCTCCCGAATTCAATAATGATTTTTGATGACGTTGCTTGCGAAAAACAAGATAACGTAAAAGCATTCTTCTGCATGGGTAGACATGCTAAAGTGGATTCTTTCTATCTTTGTCAGTCATATGCTCAAGTGCCAAAACATCTTGTACGAGATAACGTTAATCTACTCGTACTATTCAGACAAGATGATGTAAATTTGAAACATGTGTACGACGATCACGTCAACACTGACATGCCTTACACGAGTTTCAGGAATTTCTGTTCGGAATGTTGGAAAGATAATCATACATTTGTTGTCATAGATAAGGACAGACCGATAAATTCTGGTCGATATCGCAAATGCTTTGATAATTTTGCTATAAATATAACCAACTAAATGACTGTGTCATCAGTCTACAGTTAGATTTAAAGAGGTCAACATGTCTCATATAGAAAGAGAAAAAAATATGCTGCAGCAGCTTGTCAAAGCACGCCAAGCTGTAAAGCAGAAATACAATTTGGTTAAATCTCAAAGAGATGATACAGAACAAACCTTGAATGAAATGTTCAAACCCATCATTACTCCTCTCCAAGAACTCGTGAATCATAAAAAATCAGATTCTACGATAAAAGAAGAAAAATTAGAGAATTTTAAGAGTGATTTGATTAAATTTGAGGATAATTTTCAGAGTGATGAAGACTTAATTGATGATTCTGTGAGAATTCCAAACAAAACAAGTTTAAATCAATCTATTGAAAAAGACTCTTTTGGAGAAGAAATCGAACTCGTTGCAGCAGAGCAAGATAAACTATATGGAATTAAGAAAAAAACAAACCATGGGTATGAGCTTGGGAATGCAATTTTACGATTTTCAAAAGATAAGATTTTCGTAAACAATAAGTCATTTCCAAGAACTCAAGGGTTGCAAGATCTTATTGTAAAAAAGAATCCTGAAAAATTTTCTATGAAGGATGAATCAAACTATCTAAAAATTCTTGAGGAATCAAATGCTCATAAAAATACCAACGGTCAATTAAAAAAACATATTTCCAGTTGGAAATACAATAATATAATTAAACGCATGTTCGAATCGACCGGGAGTGGACTCTTACCTCGATACAAAGTTGCCAAGTGTAATACCCGTATGGATCTTGTTTACTGGGATAATCCTAATGAGCTCGTGGAACGTCTTCAACTTTTGGTTGCCGAAAGATCAGCTGGTAATTATAATCATGAGAACGAAATTCACTCAATCATCGAAGAACTCCGAGAAGCTGGCTATATATATTGATCTGATTCCAATGATTCTTCATCATTATCAAAATGAGTGTTGACGTGTTCGGACGTGCTTTAAAAAAAAATACAGAGAGCGTTCGAGGTGCTCCGGGTATAGGTTATAAATTAACCGAAACTGGTCAGTTTGATGTAGAAGGCAAACGACTTTGCAACCTAGCTGCACCTGTGGAATCTAACGACGCCGTTAATTTGGAAACTATCAAAAACCTGATTGGATTGGAACTTCAAAGTCTGTACGAGATTACGAAAAAATTGAGAAGTGACGTGGATGATTTGAGTGCTATTCTAAGCAATCACAAAACTGAGATAAACGACAAAGTTCAGAAGAAAGTTGATGAACTATTTGAATTAATTGAAGGTCACAGAGACGACATTGACAAGAGTATCCTGCAAATAAACGCTAAAATTGTTAAAAAAGATGAATAAAAAAGAGGCGGTGGTCGAAGAACTTCACAAGCCTGCTCGTCGTAATTATCCTCGAAGAAAATTCGATGTTCGGGGTATTGATGAAACCTGGCAAGCTGATCTCGTAGAGATGCAACCCTACTCAAGGGAGAACAAAGGATTCAGATACTTGCTTACCGCGATAGATGTTTTTTCAAAGTATGCCTGGGGTGTGCCTGTGGGTGTATTCGGAAACGTCTCCCAGTTACTGCCAGTAACAGAGCTGGCAACACCGCGTCGCGATCGCCCAAAAAAAAAATACGAGCGCGCCACGTGCCGCCGTGCCTCCCACCCCGTGTTCCCGCCCGATTCTTCTAATCTAATCTAATCTTCCGCACATTTTCTCTTCTCTTAGTGCATGAGTGTTACTGAACATTTTTGCGAAGATTATTTATTGGAAAAAGAATGGAGAACATAGAAGAGAAAGTAAGAATTTCTTCATTTATTATTATTAATATTTTAATTATACTTATTCATAAATTTTATTTAAATGCAGTAAAATCGTTCATGCAATTTGCTCGGTAATAGAGGTTATGTTTAAAAACGAGTACAAAAAATCAACATTATTTATTTTTTTAACGGTTGAATAAGTTTGTAGTTATTGAAAAAATTATTTAATAGACACATTTAACAGTAAAATTTTTCCCAAAATTATTATTAGTACTGGTTTTTTTTTTTTTTTTTTTTTTTTTTTTTTTTTTTTTATTAAAATAAACGGGCTTTCAAAGACCTTAGGATACATAAGAGAAAATGTACATGCACATTTAATTTTTTAATTGTTTGGTTAATTTAAGCAGGATCTTCAACTTAATTTTTCAATCCTCCCCAAATCTTTGTCAAAACTCGCATGAATTAATTGTTTTTTTCCTGTAATCAAAAGAATTCAATTTGATTACTATAAACTTTTATCAAAAACCTCTTTTTAGTCCATTGTGTTGATTGTGTGAGAAAACATTATGCAATTATTACAATTCTGTGGTAATTATTTCAGTGGGAGCAATGTGGATGGTGCAAGAATGAAGATGAGAGCAAAGGTTTTTATAGGGCAAATGAGCGGATGTTTCATAAATGCTTCATACCATATAAAAGGTTAACCTCAAATGATGGTATTATACATGTTCCAGTAGATGGTAAAATATTTTAATTAGTTAATGAATTGAATAATGAACTGTATTAACCATTGAAAATATCAATTTGTAGATGAAGGTAATGCCATCATGCTCAATCCAAACTCATGGTCTTATTATTATGGATATGACCCTAGTGATGAGAATTTTCAACCCGTATGGAATGATGTTATCCCCCCTGCACCCATTCCTGATAGAAGAGATGGTAAGCATTAATTTATTTTGATTGAATGAACTGATTGATTTGATAAATTAAAATAGACTATGTAAATTCTAAACTTTTCATGTAAAGTACATTGATTGATATCTGATAAATATGTTTGTTCCAAAGTTTCAAAATTGTATTGTATATTTTCAGAACACAAGAGTAATATACAGAATAATGGCGAGGACCTCCATGACCATGGCAATAAATGGGAGCAATCCCTCGTTCAAAAAAAGAAAAGAAAATCCAATGATGGATGCAACTCAGAACCTGAGTGTGTAACCAGACTTAAAAAACCAACTTTGAAAGAACTACAAGTAATCGATACAGATGGTCAGATATTCAAAGTAATAACAACGGAGAGTGATTATATTAAAGCTATGAATGGTTAGTAAAATCTCTTTTATTATCAAAACTGGTTAAATCAATTTGTCAATTTAAATTTAAAATTTTCTAACACAAAAATTTTATTCTTTTTTTTTTTCAGATCAAGATTTTGCTAATAAAATACTCACAGCATACAAAAATAATGTAGTGAATGTAACCTATAATACGGCAAGTAACAGTGAAGAAGTAGTTGAATCAAGTCTTCAAAACTCACGCGGACAGCAAGAACTACTTCCAACGCAAGAAGAAAAACAAAAAGCTTCGAAAGGTATAATTCTATTTTTTCGATATTACTCAGGCCAAAAAAGCCAGCTGGTGTATCGTTTTGATACTATGTCTTAAATGTTATTTCTTATAATCTAATTTCTAATTTATAAGAGTTTAAAAAAAAAAAAAAAAATTTATATTTTGAAATCTTGCGTAAGCAGCTGGTTTACCGTTTAAATATCAGAGCTGGTTTACCAGCTGGTTATTTTAGTCCGGGGAGTATTTTCAGTTATTCGTTATTGTGCGCACATTATTTTCAAAGTTTAAAAAAATATTTTGAAGTATCAATTTAATAATTAATAAATAAATTTCAGATTCAAAAATAGTAGTGTCATCTAAGACCACCAAAAGCAATATCAATTCTACTACCCGGAAATTGAAGGAACTAATCTTACAAGATATACAAACTAATCAAGTTTATAAACTGATGGTATCAGAAGAACAATTTGAAAAAGCTACAAATGGTAATAACAAGTTTTTTTATAAATTTAAACAAAATGTTGGTTTAATGTAATTTTAGTGAATGTTATATCCAGGTCAAATTCATAAACAGTTTTCTAGTGTCTTAGATTTATTAAACGGTGTTCTTATTGTAAATTACCTTAATAGAGTAACTTCAATCCAAAATTATTAGGGGGGCAATTATTTTTTTCAAATTAATTAAGTTTACATAAACTATTATTCATTTTTTTTTATACAGAGAATAAATTGAATGATGATGAATGTTAAAATCATGGATTTAATTTTTTTGTGGAACAGTTGGAAAAACAAACTTAAAAAATATATTTGATGGAAACGTACGTTAACTAAAATAAAAAATTAGCTTAATAAAAAATTTAGTTCAAGCTTCTTAATTGCCTTGTAAAAAAAAGTTTTAGTTTTTTCTTCACAAACTCAGTATTACACTCTTATATGCCACTTGGTCTATAATAATAATAAAAAGCTGTAATGAAAAGCACACTGTAAATTTTTAAAACTAATTTTGTTATTTAATAGTTATTTTTAATAATAAGAAATCATGTGTTTATTTAACATAAATTTGTAACTGCTTATTAGATGTGATGTTTGCCACGGAGTTGCTGTCTACATTTTTGAACCCTAGTTCAGCGGTCGCAAGTGAAAATAATTTGACCGAGTTTGATAAATATGAAAACTTTGTGGCTACTGTAAATGCCGCCGAAGCCGTGCCCGAAGAGGACGAGGAAAATGTAGATGTAAATCCCAAAGGTACGGATATTAATAAAATTAAATACAAATTTATAATATGAATTAATGTAAAAACTATAATGGACAATTTTTTTTAGCTCGACATTTCTGGACTGATGTCGAAACGAAATGTTTACTTGCTCTTTTTAGAGAACATGAGTATAAATTCCGTGATGGGAAAATAACCCATGCAAAACTTTATAGTCTAATAGTTAGTGGAATGAAAGAGAAAAAACATTTCGTCTCTGCGCAGCATTGTATTTCAAAAATAGATTCTCTTAAAAGGAATTATAAAAAAGTGGTTGATCATAATAATCAAAGTGGTGTTGAACCTAAAACCTGCAAATATTACGAAGTAAGTTTTAGAAGTTTAATTGTTATTAAAAAATCATTATTTTAATTATTTCAATATTTTTTCAGGACTTGCAAGAGTTGTTTAGCGCAAAACCCTTTATAAAACCCTTGAGTCTTGCTGGTACCAACTTTGAGTCCAACATTCAAGAAAATTCATGTTCTAGTAAGTTGCACTGTTTAGTTTAGTAGGTATTTAAAATTATTCAATTTTTATAGCTAACTAAAAATGTCTTTCTTTTTTAGGCTCGTCGGTATCATTAAAGGAAGCAAAAAAAAAATACTTGGAAGAGTCACTTCAATTAAAAAAAGACAGAGCAGAAGCAAAAACAAAAAATGAAGAAAAAAAATTAGATTTGATGTCAGAGTTGCTAGCTCATTTACAAAGAAACAAGCAATGAATAAATTTATATTTGAAGATGATAAACCACCTAGTTAGTTCAAGAAATATTTAATTTTTTAATTTATTTATAACAGTTTAAAGTAACGCATAGTAAACATAAATCAGTATTATCTTCTAATCATTAATAAATAGATATGATATAAAGATAGTACAAAATTTTTAGTTGAAACTAATAAAACTTGAACAAAGTAAAAAAAAAAAGTGATTTAAACAAAAAAAATCCGTAGCTTTAATGTAGGTCTCGAGTTTCTAAGATTTTTCTAAATAGATTTTAATACTGTGATGTTACTTTTATGAATCAGTTCGTAAGTTTATAAGTTATATAATTTTTTTTTTTTATTCTCAACAACAAATTGTTACTTATCAATATGCTTTTGTAAGTTCTGCGCATTTTAAATGTTTCCAACGCTAAAAATGCATACAATATAAATGTGACTTTTGTTATTTATTAATAATATTTATATTTGCAATGTAATGTTCATTTTCACACAAATTTGATTATAAGACATTAAAGCCAGTTTCAATACTGCAACTGTATCGATAGTTTTAAGATTCTAATGTTCCTTTATTTACGCAGTACCTAACTTGATAAGTTTGGTATATTTTTTTATCTTATCAAAATAATGTTACTTAACAACCAAATACTCACAAGTTTTGCGCATTAAACTAAAGTTGTTTCGTAAACGCACAAATTAAAAATGCGACAATTACTTTTTTTTCATCATATTTATATTAGTAATTTTATGTTTATTTCGTTTAAATTTCACAATTCATTCCAGTTTTAACACTGAAACTGTCTCCGTGATTCTTAGAGGTTTTATAAGATTTCAATATTTAAATATTGTGATGTTCCTTTATTGTAAAACAATAAGAACTATTTTTAATTCTGCAACTATATTCGTAGTTTTAAGATTCTGTAAGACTTAAATTCTGTGATGTTAATTTATTTAACCGTAAGTGGATCTATTTTTGTATCCTATCAACAAAATGCGTTGATAAAATTCAACTTGTTAATGTAAAATATTTAAGTCTTCTCGTGTTGAAGTAGTTGCAAAAATTTTAGCTCTGTTACATGTAATATTTAAATATAAATAAACAAAACAGTTTTTCAGTATATTTTTTTAGTTTTTATTACTTAAGTTATCATGTCAACTCTTATCATATATACTACAATATTTAATAGTACAACTTTTTTTAAAATGAACATTTTTTATAATATATACAGCTTATTCAACATTTTTTTTTTAAATTTAGTTATATTTTATAGATAAATTAATTTATGTAATTTACAAACTGATTAATTAAATCTCTTTTATTAACTCCGGCTTGATATTGATCTTCATCGATCATCAAAGGGCCATCGTTATTAACTTCTATTTCCGGTTCAAATACAGGATATTCAAATGAATCTTGTAATTTTAAACAAAGGTTGTGTAAGACACAGCATGCTATAATATAATATGGTATTAATTTTGTTTTTTTCATTCTGAACTTATTTAATAAGGTCCTCCATCTTAATTTTAACCTGCCTATACTTATTTCCACCATCATTCTCTTGGATGATAAACACTTATTAAAATAAGTCTGTTCGAGTGTTAAATGTCCATCATCACGATAAGGCACTATTAAATGCTGTTGGATTTGGTATGCTGAGTCTCCGATCAGATGGCAGTTCAAAGGCACTTCATTGTTTAATATTTGCTGGACGCCAGAATATCTGAAAACTCTGGCATCGTGCACTGAACCTGGGAATCCAGCAAAGCAATGAATGAACTCCAATTTGTCATTGCATCTTACCTGCACAAAATAAATACAAATATTTATAGAAATGTTATACAAATAGTAGAATTATTTATTTAAACTTTTCTGTTTTTTTTTTAAAGTTTATAAAATTAAAAAATTTCTTTTTTTTTCAAAAAAGTTTCCTTAAATTATAATTTAAATGATGATACCTGCAAATGCATTGAGTAATGATTTTTCCTGTCAATGTAACATTGCCTGTCTTTGTTTGGAGCTGGTATAACAATTAATGTTCCATCAACAGCTCCGAAACATCCAGGTAAACCGGACTGCCCCTGGATTCGGTTAGCTGTCTCAAGCATCCCTTGTTGCGTTGGCCATTTAATAAAAACATTTCTAAGCTTATATAAAGCTTTTACCACACGCCAAGTTGCTTTCCAAGCAGTAGAATTAGATACATCAAATTTTAGAACAACTGACCTGTCAATATTATATAAAAATAAAAAGATAAAACCATTAATAATCATAAATTTTTGAGTTTGAGTTTTTAAATAATACTTTTTACATACCTATATGAATCTGGTGTGCCAAGCATCCACAAGGCAATATAAAGTTGCTTTTCAGGAGATATGGGTTTTCTTCCAATGTAAGCTCCTTCCAAAGCTGGACGAAGTAGGAGTAACAAGTCCTCAAAAGTGTTTCGACTCAACCTGAAAGTGAACAAATACAAATAAGAATTAGTACATTTAACAAATTACTAATAAAATTAATAATAAAGTTTGTTTCAGCGTACTAATTGAATCAATTTTATAGTTTTTAATTAGGTATATTGAAAATTATTTAAATTTCTATTAGTAAAACTGTTTAATAGGCATTATTTACCTGAAATTTTCTTTAAATTCTTTATCAATGAATAAATTGACAACAGTCTCAATAAAATTCACTACTCTTGGCTTTTTCCTTCTCTCTTCATCTTCGGAATCAAGCAATTCCTCTTCATCAGACGATGATTCACTTTCACTGGAGTCTATTAGCATTAACAAAACTGCTACTTCTTCCATTGTTTATAATGGAAATTACTATACTTTAAAAGTGCCTAATTGAATCCTGCCTTCTACTCCGATTATTTATAGGTTATGTTTGATATATTTTTATTTTTGTTTGGCGACAGTGTTGCCACATAACTTACTGGCAGTAACTGGGAGCCGTTTCCGAATACACCCTGTAAAAACAAAATCTGGTAAGGACGTTACCGAAGCCATGAATTCTATTCTTAATGAGAAGCGAATTCCAAAGAACCTTCATGTTGATCGTGGAAAGGAATTTTACAACAAAGACTTTCAAGCTCTAATGAAAAATCATAAAATCAACATGTATTCAACTTACAGTAATCTCAAAGCATCCATTGTTGAGCGATTTAATCGAACTTTAAAAAACAAGATGTGGAAGCAGTTCAGTTTACAAGGAAGTTATCAGTGGCTCGATCTATTACCTGAGTTAATTGAAAAATACAACAATACCAAACATCGGACAATTGGCATGAAACCCAAGGACGTCACTGCTGCCAACGAAGCTGAAGTTCTCAAGCGCTTTATGGACAATAGAAAGCTTTCAATCAAGATAAAATTTAAAGTTAATGATAAAGTAAGAGTTAGCAAAATAAAACACTTGTTTGAAAAAGGTTATACACCTAATTGGACAACGGAAATTTTCACGGTTACCAGAGTACTCAAGACTAAACCAGTTACCTATCATTTGAAGGATCACAAAGGTGAACCAATTTCTGGCTGCTTTTACGAACAAGAACTTTTAAGAGTTAAACATCCGGATGTTTTTTTAGTTGAAAAAGTGATTAAAAAACAAGGTGATAAATTATATGTTAAATGGTTAGGTTTTGACAAAAGTCAAAACAGCTGGATACATAAGAATGATTTATAATTTGTATTATATTTGAATAAATAAATTTGTATTATATTTGAATAAATAAATTTGTATTATATTTGAATAAATAAAAACACGATTAATTAAAATAAATTTGTTGGTTTATTAACTAATATTTACATGAATTTGAATTTACTATTTCCCAAATTCAAAATGAATAATTCTAATTTATTCGCTTTAGCTGCTAAATTATGATACATGTCGTCGTTCTCGTAGAGGGCATCAGAGATGCGCGTTGGAACAAAAATTTGGAATGGACTGGAACCTTCGGTGATGACGAAGACCATCTTTTGTCCGTAGCGTGTGGTGACCTTTTTGATCTCGGTGACCATGTAGCTCTCATTCAGGGCCAGGTCGTTCCAGGACTTCCTAGGGAGGTAGGAGTTGGAGGCCAGGTTGTTGAGGCTGTTTAAATCCTTTTTTCTGGAAAATAAATAAGATTTAGAATTAATTTTTGAAAATCTCATTAAACGAAGTTTCAAAGAAAAGAGAAAACCAAACTTACTCAGGATAGTCGAGGTCTCTTGACAGGTGGTGAATCTTTGTAGAAGTCAAGGTCCAACGGGATGTCCAGGAAGTCGTCGTCTGGATACTCTGCAGCGTCGTCTTGTGGAAGTCGGCTATCTGCTGCTGGAAGTAGTGGAGCTGCTCCGTCGTCGTCTGGAAGTGCTGGAGATCTGCTGTCTGCTGCTGGAAGTCTGCTGTTTGGCTCGTTCACAACTGGAATGACTTCGAGAGCCTGGGGTGCCTCTATAAGTACGGTTGTCCCCACTCCTTCTGCCACCTCCATTGGCTCTGCCACTTGGAATTCTTTCTTCAATTCCTGGTACTTCTCAATGTCCTTGTGGCCCCATGGTAAAGTATCGGTACTTCCAGGAATCAAGTACCGCTTGTCATCGTAAGGGCTCAAAGCCACTTTCTCTTGATACTCCGTAGTGACCTGATGTTTCTTGGAACGGATCAAGTGTTGCTGGCATTTGACAATGGTTTTCTCGAAAAGGCACTCCCTGTAATCCTCAAAAGTTAGTCTTCTGAGTGCTGTTGACTTGACCCCTTTGGCTTTCATCACAGGTGCCTCATTTTCTATCAGAAAGCTGTATAATTTACTACGTAACCCAATGAAGTGAGTCATGATTTCGCCGTTGCACTCGTCTTTCATGAGGCCCACCTTCTTCTCGTTATCAGGTTTTATCCCGAAACGATTTTCTGGAGGGTAAGCAGAAGTGTCGAAGTACTCAGGATGCTCTTTCATGACCTTGTATACGTCGGTTCCTTCAATTTCATAGACGAAACTGTCTGTGTCTGTGTACAACAATTTGCACTTGGAACCGACCCACTTCTTCATTTTGTTGTAGTGGAAGTCATACATCAGGGTCTTGGAGATATCAAGCACGCTTAAACCTATGTAGAGCGGCTTATCAATCGTAATTTTACACTTTTTCATCTGGACTAGCACAGCGTCATCGGCAAGTTCCACGAGGCTGTGAAAATTCGGACAAGCGATGCAAGCCTCAGCTCCGTACCGACTGGGCCAAGTTGTTACCACTCTTGCGTCCATGTGATCTCGCTGTGATTCCATTGTCTTGCCATATATTATATTGTTAAGCAGCTTGAAAAAATCACGTTCAAACTTGTTTCTAGCCAACCTCCTTTTCTCAGTGTTGAAGTCTATGTACTTCTTCAACCACTGCGACTGATTAAATTGAACTGCTCGGTGAATTTTCTTGACCTTGAGACCGTGTTTTTGTGCTTGAATCAAAGCCCTGTAATGGATCACGTACTTCTCCTTGTGTAACATGGTCGTGAGTAACTTCTTGTGCTTGGAGTTAGGTGGCGCCATATGTTCCGGACAGAAGGGGAGATCCTGTTGCTCCAGGTGAAGATCTTCTGGGTACTCAATGTCCACTTCCAGAAAGTGGCCGATGTCATTGTCTTCTGGAACGACGTAGAAGTCTGGATCGCTCAAATCATCCACCCACTTGAGCCCACCATAAGGAAGATACTGACACATAGCCCAACTGTAAATAAAACATTAGAAATTAAAAAATGAAAAAATAATTGATAATGACGTCAAAATTACCCGTATAAGTTGTTGGCGTCTAGGTAAACGAGGTATTTCTCGTCCTTGTCAGGGTCATAACCTTCTTTCATGTAGGGATTGTTTGCTTCCGAGTATCGATTGGAGCACTGGCTGATACCTCCTCTGATCCCCTTTTCAATGAAGAGAAGCATATCGATGTCCGTTATCAGTTCCAACTCGACCTCTGTTTGTTTGAGCATGGCATCCCACGATAGGCCAGCTGTGGTGTAATAGCAGGCAGGATCCAGGCTGTAAGCTTCCAAACACGTCGAACGGAAGTTTTCAAAAACGTTGCAGACTAACAAGACATCTGACCTGAGGTAGATATCCGAGTACTCCCCAAGAGTTTGCACGTTAAGTTTGGACCATACATCCTTGGCAAGGGTGTACTCATCTTCTCCAATAGTGGCGTCAGTCAAACTGCTGTAGAATTTTTCTCGTTCGGGAAGCTCCGTCTCATTGAGTTTCTCAAAAGAGTCAGTCTACTCGTAAGGGTAATGACCTTTCACCGTGAGTAACTCAATTTGATCATCTTTCAAGCCAGCTTGACGGAGATTTCCAGTTGCTATGTCCTTGTCGGGGAGGTTTTTGACAAGCTGGTCCAAGGATGACGCCATAAACCGGAACGAGTCCAAGAATCGGAAGTTGATCACACAACCCTCGACATATTTTGTGAATGAAATGTAACGGTCTTTATTTTGAGCAATTACAGACATATCACCATCAAGGATTTTCTTTGAGGCAATTTCCTTGATCAAAAAGTGAGCGTCATATCCCGAAAGGTTGTGGAAAATCACAGGAACAAATTTAGCTGCCTTGAACTTCAAATTACACGACCTGAAAGAAAAATTTTATTTGAAAACTGTTTTACCGACCCAAAATTATTTTAAACTTACCTGTGAGCCGCGCCTCTGTATTTGCCTGTAAAATGGCAGTGGTCCTTCACTTTCTGGTCTGACTTGTTGTAAAACCCTTTGTTGCATAAATAACAAGTCGTGGCTTGATTGAAGTTATTCCAATCCCGTTCAGTAAGAATAATTTCTTTGGGATTTTTATGCAACAGCTCGATCTCAGACGCAATCCTTTTCAACTCCTTCACAAACCATTCTGCTGGTGACTGCTCCCCATCTCCAGTTTGGCGATAACTTTTGTAGTACGATTGGCTATCGTTGTAGCTATTCTTCAAGTAATAACCAACGCTGAAGGCTTGATGTTGTTGTGGGCTGCGTGGATCACCGGTGGGCTTAAGCAGACTTTCGAAATCAGCGTAGATCACATGACTCACTTTGTCCATATTTTTAAAATTTTGAAACTTGAGTTTATTGTCTTTTTCACTCGGAAGTTCAATTTTACAAGTGTTAAACTGTTGACAGATGACTCTATGATCAACCAGTTTTTGTTCAGTGTCATAGTAGTGTAAGCAGCGGTCACAAAAGTACTTCTTACCGTTGTGGTCAGTCAACTGCTTACCAACCAATCGACTCAAATCTTTGATCCAGACATAATGACTCTTCGGGATGTTGTTCATGAGTTCATTGAGTTCTTCATTTTCATCGTAGTAGTGATCTTGAACATGAAGCAAATGAACGTGAGTGGGTTTGTAACAGTCGGTAACATGAGCCGTACACACTTCGAACTGGTTACCACGCTTCTTCAAAACAAAGATGTTTACAGAGACATCGTTTTGTCTCTCAAACTGTTTCACTTGTTTCATTTTCACTGGAAACGATCTATTAAAAAAATTGAGTTCATTATAATATGGCGTATAATTACCAACACGACTAGCATTTTTGTTAACTGGATGTAAGGCGGAAAGAATTGCCCAACGGAAACACTCATCGTCTTCGTTCTCAACATTCACGCACGCTTTTTTCTTGTATATAGAAGCTGGTAACGGAATGTGAGAGCCCGCATGCATCGGTTGGTAGTGCTTCATGCTGACCACCATACTCAGAATCTGCCGCAAGGTCCAACCTGAACTACAACCTTCAAACTCTTCTATTTGATGCAGCACAGGATCAATAACGTTTTGATCGTACCACTCACGCAAATCGGTCGTCTCAAATATAGGTTGACTGGAAGTGTTGAAATGTTTCACTTCATTGGTCTTAATGTCACTTTTCAAAATCACATACTCCGATGAGAGTTCAACACTAACCATTAACGCACTATGAATTTTTAAAGAATCACTAACCTTTTCCTCGAACAATGCCCTAGAGTCCTGGAGGAAAGATTTCACATCTTTATGCACTAAGTTTATTATGATTCCAGATTTAATATGATTCTGGAAAACACTTGGCATTTCTTCCCACTTCACCGTGTCCTTAGGTAACTCAGCCGGTTGTACTTCATCAGGAACCGCTGGCTCTCCTTCAGCAACAGGTTGAACTTTGTCAGGAACCACAATCTCTCCTTCGGCAACAGGTTCCACTTCACCAGGAACCACTAGCTCTCCTCCAGTTACCAACAACAAATTTTCAAGTCTTTTTTTAATGTTGGCAAGTTGAAAGACGTAGGCTGCACACTTTCGCTTCTGATGAACGGTTAAATCCCCAGAAACAAGCAAATTCTGGAGAATACCTTTCATTTCCACAGACTTATCCAACCATTGCTGTAGCTCGACGTTGTCCGCTGAATCAGCATGTTGCTGAAGAGAATTCACGAGAGCCTTAATGTTGACACCAAAGTACTCGAGTGAAGACATGATGACAAACAGGAACACTAATTGACTTAAAGCACAAAACACTGTTTTACTAGAGTACTGGTCGACTCGAAGCACCGAAGTGAACTATTGAAAGAGATTGGAGAGTGCTCCGTTTTATACCCTCTGTGATAAGAGAGGGGAGAGCCAAGTACACGAATCTACTCTAAAATTTTTGGAATCTACAGTGATGAGAATTAAATACAAATTTCGTGGAAATGCAGAGCAGCGGTCACATCAACAACCAAGCACACGAATCTACTCTAAAATTTTAGGAACCTACAGTGATGAGAATTGAAGACAAATTTCGTGGAAGTACAGAGCAGCTGTAACTCCTCCCATAGCAGGGGGTAAGGTATATAAACTGCGACCCTCTTCACTCTCGTCATCATTCCAACTTGGACAATCAACCATGGCTGAATACGTAGTGGACATCCAGTGCTCCAGGAGATCTTCCAACCTGCTCGAGGTGAAGGAATTGGCCATCATCCCCGTGGACGACCTGAGGCTCCCGACCATCTGTTCCAACCATCGTGTGCTTTGGGGAAACTTCTGGAGGAGGAGCAGAGGACAAACCGTTGGTTGGAGAGGCATTACCATGGCATCCCTTGGAGTTCCGGCTTCGTCCCGTACACAGCCTGCACCAGGGTGATCCAGGGTGCCCTCCGAGATGCTACCCGGGTCTACACCAAGGGTTCCGAGAAGAAGAAGATCCTTGAATCCTTCCTTCCCGGAATGTAAGTTCTTTTTAATATCTATCTTACCTGACCTAAGTTAAACTTACCTACCTAACTTATCTGACCTAAGTTAAACTTACCTGACCTAAGTTAAACTTACCCACCTAACTTATCTGACCTAAGTTAAACTTACCTGGCCTAAATTAAACTTACCCACCTAACTTATCTGACCTAAGTTAAACTTACCTACCTAACTTACCTGACCTAACTTAAACTTACCTCTCCTAACTTACATAATCTTACCTACCCAAGCTCATCTTTACCTTCACCATCTTTTCTGTTATAGGTTGGTGGTTGATATGGACGAAATCTGGTGTCCATCTTTGAAAACTCTGGAGAAGACCTGCACATTCTTCTGCGACTACCACCCTCTTCGACCTGGTGCAGTCTGTGCTGTGGCGAATGGTTACGCCTTGAAGACCTGGTTGGTGAAACGTCGAGCCTGGTTGATTGAAGCGAGAGAAGGACGAGACGAAGTGGACGCGATGTATCGTGAAGTTAGCAATGGAACTCAAGATACAAGAACTTTCTAATTTATTAAAATTACTCCATTATATTTAATGTTCGTCATAATTATGATAATATATACTTATTTTAGATTAATATTGTTTTTTAATTTCACATAACCTTAAAATAAATTATGTACTTATACTAAAATTACTAAATAATTTACTTTTCCTGACTACAACAGAGCATATAACTCTATTAGTCCACATTAGTATCAGTGGCTCAGGTGGTAGAGTGTCTGCCTGGCATGCCTGGGATCGTCGGTTCGAATCCCACTTCAATAAAATTTTTTTCTTTGATAATTTAATTTAAAAAATAATATTATTAATATATGATACTAATTAAGAATAAAAATATCAATAAACAATTAAATAAACAAAATAATATTAAATTATTTAAAGTAATATGAAAATAATATAAAACAGTTGGAAAAGTAGTTTAATTAAAGTCATGGTGCATACTAGCTCAATGGCTCAGGTGGTAGAGTGTCTGCCTGTCGTGCCTGGGATCGTCGGTTCGAATCCCGGTTGAACCAATTTTTTTTTCTTTAAAAATTTTATTGAAAATAATTTTCAAATTTAAATATCATCAATGAATTAAATAAATATGAAAAAATTCATTAAAATATTAAAAATAAATCAAGCTAGCAGCTAGCCAGCAGCGACTAGCCCCTAGCACGACCCCAGCCCTCACCCTCAAAAAGTACGAGAGTTCTGCGCCGAAAAAGGTACGAGAGAGCGGGATCAAAAAAGTACGAGAGAGCGGGCCCAAAAAAGTACGAGAGAGCGGGACCAAAAAAAGTACGAGAGTTCTGCGCCGAAAAAGGTACGAGAGTTGTGGCTCAAAAAGTCACGAGAGTTCTGCGCCGAAAAAGGTACGAGAGTTCTGCGCCACCTCAAAAAAGTATGAGAGTCTCGCGCCGAAAAAGGTATGAGAGTTGTGGCTCAAAAAGTCACGAGAGTTCTAGCTCATGAGCCAGAACTCTCTTAGCTCTACTACTACAGAAATAAGCAACACCATTTTCTTCTAACACTTTTAATTTTCAAATCGAATCTGTAAGTGCATTTGACGATTTAAAAATATAAATTTACTTTTTACAAATATATTATACAATTGTATTTTTAGCTCAAATTATTCAAAATTAAAATGATGAATTTCGAACAGAGATATAGACTGTTGTTCATGTAAGTTTTAAACTGTGCATGAAGTATTATTCAAAAACACATTTTTATAACTAATATTTTACCATCATTTATAATAACAAAACTAAAAACTTATGATAGCAATAACTTTAAAAGAAAAAAAGTAATTTGTTACTTGTAGTTAACTTGGAAAAACCAAATAAATCAAGAATTTAATAATAAACTCTTTAATTGTTCGATTGTAACTATGTAATAAAATGTTTATTTTGATTGTTTTTTTTAACCGTGACAGTAAGATCCATTGTTTTAGAAAGAATTTTGATCAAAATGTATGCCACTTAAAATTATTAGTCTAATACATTAATTAAAAATAATTATAAACTTGCCGTCTTTACTGCTACTAAACATTTTCTCATCTAGACATATCGTCCGCTTCCACCGATTTTCCTGCCAATTGACATGCTCCTGTGCGTATTCAAGCAGCCTTGCTTCATCCTCTACGCGCAATTCAGCTTTCTCAGCTGGTCGGCAGAACTTTAAAGTTCCAAGCTTTTTCAGCCTACGACGAATGGTTTTTTCGTTTACTGCAATGTTTAAACGCCGAGGCAAGCTAGAAACTGCATGGAACGGATTTTCATGCATGTAATCCTGGACACGCTTCATGTCAACTACAGAAATTTAACTTGGGGTCTGTCGAAGTTTTTGGCGATCCAGTAAAAGCGGTCCACCCGCAACTTCTACTTCGAATCTAAGTTGCCACTTCTTAATGCACTTTTCGGTACACTGAAATTGTAAAGCGATTTCACGCGTTTCGAAATTTCGCAAAAACAAATGTCGCAAAATGCTTAAATTTTCGGATGAAGGAGTAAAAGGCATTATTAACGTGCGGATCGCGACACCGATTACCACTAAATAAGACACGAGAGGCCGTGTTGGTACGGGCATTGCTAAATAAATGACTGAAAACTCAGGAAAACCAATGAAAGAACAGGAGCCTGGTGGTGGCCAATGACAACAATTGGAACAATTTAAATTACGTAATTACATTTGCCACCACCTGAGGTGCCTGATATCTTCCTGTTTCGTCTTCGGCGCGACATAGGATTCGACCGCCGAATCGGATTAATAAAGTCGTACTGTGTGGTTATCTGCAAATGTAATAATGGATCTGGGTTTGCTAAACCCCGTGGAGCACATTATGACCCTTCGAATGTTTTATCACCCTTGGGTGTGGAACAAGAATCATCATCGTCATCTCCATTACCCAAGTAGATTACAGGATTTCGAGGTGGTTAGCCAATACATAAATGCAGTCTGTGATCCTTTATGGGTTGCCTTCACATTTGAAGGAGTTTGTGATGGTAAGTGTGAATTTCATGTTGTTCATAATTATTAATATTCTTTCTTTAAAGTAGCAAAGATGACTGTTTATAGACTTGCTGATTTAAAGATAAAGTTACTCTTAGAAACGCTCGACTTTTTTGTGCACGCTGGAAAGCAAAAAAGTGGAACAATGTGGCAGTCGTAAGAATTTTTTTTTTCAATTTTCGAGTATTCTTACTCTCATTTAAAAATCATTGCGATTTTTTTCCCCTCTGCTTTACTTAAAAAATAAGTGTTACTTTCAGAAATGTTCCCAAAAATTAGAAAAAATCTTATAAATGAAACCTCATTGTTTCAATTGAAAAATTACTACTAGCAACATTTCAAATATTTACAATTTTTTACTCTTAACATTATGTATTGAGTACTGAAACTGACAATTAAATTTACTAGAGATAATTCATGGTTGATCGAAACTTAAAACAGTTAAGATTTCAACGTGGGCAACAAAGAAGTTTCGATGAGTGTTTGTTTTTTGAGTTCTCTGAAAAAATGTTACGAACATTGCAATTTTTTTAGATATTTTATCAAATACATATAGTATTAATTGTTTAACATTTTTTCTCTGAAAGATTACGACTTTATTAAAAAAAAAAATTCACGATTCCCAAAAGGGCACCTTTTAAAATGTTTAAGCAACAATTTCTAATGTTTGAAATCCTAAAATCATTAAATATTTACTGATTTAGTCATATGTTAAATTCAAAATTTTTAGTAGAAAAATTCTAGATTGGCAGCATTTTCCTAAACTGTTTTATTTTTTTTACAATCTTCGACTGAAAAATGGTGTTTTTACTCATGCAGCTAGTGTAAATCATTTAAAATAATTACAAATTTTCTTTTATTGTATTATTGTATATTGCAAGCCTAAAAATTTTATTAATGTTAAATTAGTTTCTAATTCTGTTCTTATTTTGACAGTAACGGCAGTGAAGATGCTTTGGGAAAAGCTTTATAATTTATATGGTGAGACTCAGCTGAAATTGATTCGAGATGAAATGACAGTAGAGCAACTTGGACAAAGACAGAAAAATATACTGTCCTTCCTATGTTACTTAAGGAAATACTACATTTATCGCTGTGGGAGCATGAACATAAAACACCACTCACTGCAGCTGTAAGTATTGGGAATTTTTTGCTTATCCTATTACTGTGTTTTATTTATTAATTAAAACTTTTTTTCAGAGCTGCTTGGTCTATTTGAAATTTAATCATCTTATAAGATGTTGAAGTCCTTACAATGCAAAAAATTCATACTGAAACTGGTTTTTTTTTTAAGTGAAATGATGTTTTTTTTTAATTTTTTGAGAGTATTCTTACACATGATTAAATATTAAATAAAAAAGAATGTTTTTAGAACTTTTTAACTCTGCCCGTTTTGTAAAAAAAAGAAAAAAGAATAAAAAATTACCACAGACCAAAATTAATTTCTTTTATTTTATGTTTTGTTAAAAATTATTTTAAGTAAATTTTAAATGAAGTATGATAAACAATTACAATTAAAACTAGTTTGTCGTTACTTTTTTTTTTATTTTAAGCAAGACAAATAAAATTGTTATAATTAAATGTAACATTTTGAAATTTTTCATTATCACAGAAATAAAAACTTGGTTAATTAAGTAAAACTTTATTTAGAAAAAAGTTGTAAGTTAAATTTAAAAAATTAGCTTCAGATTTTATATGAAGTTATTAATGAGACTTAATTGTTATCACGCAACACGGAGAGCAAAGTTTGGCCAGCGCTACCAAACAGATTAACCGTCACTACGAAACTGAATTAAGAGGGCGTGTTTGGCGTAGTTTGGGTAATAGCCACTACCAAACTTGGTTTAGCGCTTACTGCGAAACTCTTGTTTGGCGGTCTCAGCTAAATTTTATTGGCTGAGTATATTTTAAAGTATGACAACAATCGTTATATATAATTTTGCTATTGAAAAAGAGACAAGAACTTTTATTTATTTATACTTATAATTACAATTATAAAACACAAAAGTAAACTTTTAAATAAGTAGATATCAATGTAAATTTACATTAAAATAAAGTTATGCAATGTACATTTAAAAAGTAGGTAAATACTAAATTGAATTTTTTTTTTTACATATAAAATTGATTTCCCTAGGACTTTTATAGGTTTTGGTTTATGTCGTGGTTTTACATCAGAATAATTGAATATATCTTAGTTATTGTTAAATTATTTAGAAAATTTGTTGAGTTCGTGAAATAATTTATTAAGAAATATTTCAACAATATTAATGATTTATTTATGGAGTTTGGTTTTTTGAACTTGTGGACAAAAAGGAAATACATTTAAATATTTACCGAATTTATGCAATAATATCTTTAAAAAATACTTTTAAAAAAGTAATATTTACGGCGATTGGTTTTTTAAAAAGGAATCTAAATAAAAATTATACGCTAAGTATGATCTTTAAAAAATACTTTAAAAAAAGTAATATTTACGATGATTGGTTTTTTTAAAAGGAGTCTAAATAAAAAGTTATACGCTCAATATAATAATCTTTTTTTGAAAATGAATTAATGAAAGAAGTGAAATCAAAAAATTTATTACGGACGACTTGAGGCCGAATTACTTATTATTTAAAAACAATTTCTCTTCTAAAAGATGATCATATTATGTTGAATCACCTTCAACATACGTAAAGTTAACAATTTTTCAATTATAGCACATACATGGGAAAACATGCGAATTGCACACAATTCAAACACTTTTTGAAATTAAAATATGTTATGATTAAGTTAGAAATCAACTAAATCACAATGTATGGCTATACTTGACCTGTAAAAATTTAATATTCTTTGAACTAAATTATCTCGAAAAAAATCATAGATACCTGTATTTTTTAAACTATATTTTGAATGCTCTGTGTGTTTCTTAATAACATATTTTAATTTTTAATTTTAAAAAGTGTTTGAGTTGTGTGCAATTTGCATGTGTTTTCCCATGTATGTGCTATAATTGAAAAATTGTTAACTTTACGTATGTTGAAGGTGATTCAACATAATATGATCATCTTTTAGAAGAGAAATTATTTTTAAATAATTAGTAATTCGAGCTCAAGTCGTCCGTAATAAATTTTTTGATTTCACTTCTTTCATTAATTCATTTTCAAAAAAAGATTATTATATTTGGCGTATAAATTTTTATTTAGTTTTTAAAAAAACCAATCGCCGTAAATATTACTTTTTTAAATTAAGTAAGTACTCTGAAATTTTTATTTTTCAAAATGATTAAATTTAAAATTATTTACATTATTATTTAATTATTCCGACCGAATCTGCCAAACTCGCCGGACTACGGGTTGAGTAAAAAGATAATAAACTAACAATGCAACAATTTTTTAGATTCGAATTTTGTTTTTCACCTTTATGGAAAAATCAACTGTCATTTGACTAGGCACAGCTTGACTACTTCTTTGTTATTCATACTCTGCCGTAGTAAGAGGTTCCGTGTTCAAAACAGTTGTTTATAGTTTTCAATACAATGTCCCTAAATTATGGAGCCACAGCCAGAAAAAAATCATCTCTCAGAAACAAGATTCCACTGCTAGGTCCGACCAGGAATAGGTCATCCGATACCGAAAAGAATTTAGCTTGATTTTTTTATAATTTTGAATCCAAATAGAGGCCTCATGAGTCGAAAAAACCATTTGTGAATAAAAAATCAAATATTTAAGTTTATATCCAAAAGTCAACTTGTCTCAGGTTCAGTGTTCCGGGCTCAAATGAGATCTAACTTTTTTTTAAAGAATACTTGCTGGATTGAAAGTCATTTTAATCAAAAAAACCATTTGTCAATTACTTAGCATCTCTCAGAGTCCAAATTCAACTGCTCGCCCCGACTTGATATGGGTGATGCGATACCAAAAAAAATCTAGCTCGATTTTTTCATAATTTTAAATCCAGTGAGAGGCCTCCGAGTCAAAAAAATCATCTGTCAATAAAATAGCAACACTCAACCTGTCTCAGGTTAGGTATTCTGGGCTCAAATAAGATCTAACTTTTTTTTCAAGAAATCTTGGTTGATTAAAAGGCATATGAGTCAAAGAAATCATTTGTAATTTGATTAGCAACCCTCAGAGTTGAAATTGAAATGCTCGCCCCGACCTTAACCTGTCTCAGGTTAGGTATTCCGGGCTCGAATGAGATCCAACTTTTTTATCCGAAATTCTTGCTCATTTAGAAAGCATTTTATTAAAAAAAATCATTTGTCATTTGAGTACCACCTCTCAGAGTCAAAATTAAACAGCTACGCCCGACCTTAACCTGTCTCAGGTTAAGTATTCCGGGCTCAAATGAGATCTAACTTTTTTTTCAAGATATCTTGCTTGATAAAAAGGCATTTGAATCAAAAAATCATTTGTCATTTGATTAGCACCCCTCAGAGTTGAAATTGAAATGCTCGCCCCGACCTTAAACTGTCTCAGGTTAGGTATTCCGGGCTCGAATGAGATCCAACTTTTTTTTCCGAAATTCTTGCTTTATTCAAAGACATTTGAATCAAAAAAACCATTTGTCATTTGATTCGCACCTCTCAGAGTTGAAATTGAACAGCTCACCACGGCCTGAACCTGTCTCAGGTAAGGTATTCCGGGCTCAAATGAGATCAAACTTATTTTTTCAAGATACCTTGCTTGATTAAGAAGCATTTGAATAAAAAAAATCATTTCTCATTAGATAAGCACCTCTCGGAATCCAAATTTAACTGCTCAGCCCTACCTGAAATAGGTGATTAGATATCGAAAAAATGAAGTTTGATTTTTTCATAATTTTGTATCCAAATGGAGGCCTCCGAGTCAAAAATATCATTTGTGAATAAAATAGTAAAAATTTCAGTCAATCTCCAACAGTCAACCTGTCTCAGGTCGGGTCTTCCGGGCTCGAATTAGATCTGCCTTTTTTTCAAGAAATCTTGCGTGTTTAAAAGGCATATAAATCAAAAAAATCATTTGTCATTTGATTAGCACCTCTCAGAGTTGAAATTAAAAAACTCGCCCCAGCCTTAACCTGTCTCAGGTTAGGTATTCCTGGCTCAAATGAGATCTGACTATTTTTTCAAGAACTCTTGCTTGATTGAATGGCATATGAATCAAAAAAATCATTTGTCATATGATTAGCACCTCTCAGAGGTAAAATTGAACAGCTCACCCCAACCTCAACCTGTCTCAGGTTAGGTATTCCGGGCTCAAATGAGATCTAACTTTTTTTTCTGAAATTCTTGTTTAATTAGAAGGCATTTGAATCAAAAAATCATTTGTCATTTGATAAGCACCTCTCAGAGTTGAAATTGAACAACTCGCCACGGCCTTAACCTGTCTCAGGTTAGGTATTCCGGGCTCGAATGAGATCCAACTTTTTTTTCAAGATACCTTGCTTGATTAAGAAGCGTTTGAATAAAAAAAAATCATTTGTCATTAGATAAGCACCTCTCGAAATCCAAATTTAACTGCTCGGCCCTACCTGAAATAGGTGATTAGATATCGAAAAAATGAAGTTTGATTTTTTCATAATTTTGTATCCAAATGGAGATCTCTGAGTGAAAAATATCATTTGTGAATAAAATAGTAAAAATTTCAGTCAATCTCCAACAGTCAACCTATCTCAGGTTGGGTCTTTCGGGCTCGAATTAGATCTGTCTTTTTTTTACAGAAATCTTGCGTGTTTAAGAGGCGGATGTATGACTCGAGCGGGTACATCGGTAACTCCGATTGCAGTTTCGCCATGAATAAACATAAACCAAGATAACCTCCCCTACTCAAAAGCGGGCCGACGCGCGCGACGCGGCTGCGCTTCCTTGCGGCCACAAACCGAATTCAGCGGGAATTATGAATTTTTTTTTTTTTTTTTGTAGCGTTATTATTAAATTTTGTTGTTTACTCAGAGTTACAATTTTTTTTTCGTTTTTTATTAAAAAATAATAATAAAATTACAATTTTCCTTTTTTTATGTAAAAGTGACATCGTTTGTTTATCTTTTTATTATGATTTTTGTAAGAATATTACTCTAGTTTTTTAAAAATTTCAATTTTTTTTTTCTTCATTTCAATTTTTTTTTGATTGTATCAATGTTTTTTTTTTTTTTTTTTTTGATAGAGTGATACTGTTATTATTATTATTTATTGTATTTTATTCATTCCAAATTTTTTCATTGCATATTCACATCTGTTGCATAAAAATAGTTATCTTCCCCCATTTAACCTCAAAATCGGACCTTTGCTCCTCTTTTTTTTTCGATATCTGTGGAGGGAAAATATTTTCGTACAAATGGTCAGCAAGGGATCTTTGGTTACCTCGTTGTAACTGTCGCCTTTTGGTTCGGGTCGCGAAGCTCTCGGAGGCCAAAAAAACCACTTGCCGACAGTATTTTGAAAATTATTGTAATTTCAACAATTTGATAAATGTAAACTTTTTTGTTACGAAATCAATAAATCATAGTGCATCATCATTTATAATTTTATTTCCTTTATATATAAAAAAAAATTTTAAGAATTTTTTTTTTTTTCAGTTAATGATATAATAATAAAATGTTTTCAACATTATTGATACGAATTTCATGTGACAGACTATTAAAAATTTTTTTAGAGAATCCACTTTTTAACAGCATCAAAATGCTTCTGCAATATTTAGTAGATCTCCTTTGATTCAAGTTTTTTTTGTATTTTAATAATAAATTTCCTTATTTACAAACTTGTAGTATATTCATGGTTTTCCAATCAATCACTTTTTGTGTTTTTCACATAGTCATTATTGTCATTTAATTCAATGAATTAATCAAATATTTGTTTTAAATTATATTATTACTTTCTTGATTAAAAAGAAATTTTTTTTTTTTAATTATTTTCATTTTTATTTTAATTTTATTTCATTTTTCATGTATTGTTGTTTACAACTTCAAAGCATCATTTTGAATAAATTTACAGCTCTTGTTGAAAAATTTTAATTGGGACAAAAAACAGTTAATTTCAAAATCAGAAAAAACTATTCTCATTATTTGAACCACTTCATAGTTTCAAAATTTCATGTTTTTTAGAAGTATACACCTACATTTTCAAGTCTCAAAAATTTTTTTATTGTAGTTATTGTACACTTAAATGTGACAATTGTTTAAATTATTCATGTTCATAAATGTTTCTTTTCAAACATTGTATTGCAGTGATCAAACTGGATAGTAATGTCTTGAAAACTCATAAAAAAGATGAAGATACCCAAAGGTATAACACTTCACCTAATGATTTTTTTCATCCATAATTCAACGACATCAGATTTAGGTCCACGGTGGCATAGAGGAATATTTGTACTTTGTGGCTCAATGTGCATGTGTTTTTTTTAAACACTTCATGTCGATGGATTTTATACTCACTAGGCAAATTTACTAAATTTAATACGGGTCATGGTAAATTAAAAATAACTTTTTCATAATTTACTGGTTCTTTAACTGTTCAAAACAATCATTTATTCAGTAACTCAAAGAGGAAATCAATTGATTAGTCAAATTTATTTAGGAATTTATTGATATCTTGACATCAACATTTACTTTAGATTATTCCTTAGATTTGAAATAATTTTTTAAAACAAGAAATGTTTTGGTACTTACTAGCCAAAGTATTCATCTTTTAAGTTGATCATTTTTGATGATGAAAAGAAAATCTGTGATAGCTTCGCTCTTTTCGATTCTTCATTGATTGGCTACATAAAATCAGTATAAATGTATTCACTTTGCTACTTTTATCAATTTACTACCAAAATACCTAGGTCTTCTCAAATTTATCTACACTTGTATATTTATGTTCATCAGTGCACCTGCAGTTGTAAATATTTGCTAAGCTAAACACATGAAACTCACTTGAACTTGTGTTACCAGATTCATTAAAAATTTAAATGTAAGTGTATAATTTAATGAATTTTATTTTATTATTTCTGTTTTTATTGCGAGGTTCACTTTTTTTCATCATTGTTTTTTTAGTATTATACTGATAAAAACATTAGCGAAAATTGCACACGTTGCAGCGAAAACATATAAAAATTTGAAATAACGGTAAATAAATACAAAAAATAAGAGTTTTCGGAGTTGACTGTTGCTATACGGTTTCACAGTATACTAAAAAAAAGACGCGTGCATGTGAAATTGCAATCAGCTGATGTGCACGTTCAGACTAGAACGAGGAACGTCAACCGTCGGATTGTCCGATTCCACGATCTTCTTGACAGTGGAGACTCGGCCATCTTGTTGTACGCCTTTTTTCGTCAAATCAATTACGGACTCTTAGTTTTTTCAAAATGGGTAATTATATTTATCTTTATTATAATAAAAGTACACACTTGTACAGAAATACTTATTTAATCTTTATAAATATAACTTTCAAAGTTAATTTTTTTTTTTAACTCATAAATAAAAGTAAGTTTTTTAAGTGTCTTACACTAAACTTTAAAATTATCTTATAATTCAGATGATGTTGAGTTAATTAAAATGTCATAGTTATCAATAATTTATCAGGTAAAATTTTTGTATTTTTAGAGAGAAGTACTGGTCAAGGTCAACAAGCTGGTCGCCAAGTCATTGCTGAAAACCATGCAGGTGAGTTCTCCCTCCACAGTATCATAAAATGTGTATACCACCAAAAATAAATCAATAAATTTTTTTATTACTTTTTTTTTAGACCAAACAAACAATCAAACTTCTCGGATCCATTTGCAGAGGGTCTAAGTCCAGCCAAGGGAAGTAGACGAGCAGAGTACAATTATTTTTAATTCTAGGATACAATTTGATGGCACATATAAGTACCGAAGTTATAAAAGTAATGGGTCATCTCAAAATAAGTAAAAAAAATGTTTGCAAAGACATTTATCTAATTCATTATGTTAATCATAATATAAAATGGATAAAATTTGTAATAAACTTTTTTAAAGAACCCATAAAGTGTCCCAACTTTCTCAACTTTTAATTAAAAATAAAACACATGTTTATGTCTCTTAATCATTTTAGTAATTTATTTTTAGTTTTTTTCAAAATTTTACAATGTTATGGAATTTAAAAAGACAAATCATTTATTATTAATAACATTAATAAGTTTTTGCTGATTTTCTTAGATCCTTCTAGAACAAGTATAGCTTATTTTACTAAATTATCAAGTTTAATGTAGTTATTTAAACATAATATTAAGACTGCATGATTGCTGTAACTTTCTTTATGAGAATTATAAGAAGCTAATACAGTTTTCATCTCCTTTTGACAAAATTTCAACGATTGGAAATAACATTTTCATTAAATACAAGCACTACTTTTTAAATAATTTTCTGTAGTCCTGTAGTCAAGTCGTCTTCAAGTTCTTCAACTTTATTTAATTCCATCTGAACTATGGAAGTCATGTATGTTAAAGGTGTATACTACACTTCAGGTTCCATTCATACACTAACAACAATTATTTAGTTTGACTACATTTCAAGAAAATTGCTTACTTAACTTTTCTACCTTGTTCTAGCAAAAAAAATTGATGTAGTCCTACCCGATTAAAAAAGTTCACATGTAAATTCACGTGAGTATCCACGTGATTCATCCAATCTATAAATCCACTTGACCAAATTAAAAAAAAAACTAAGCATGTAAACATTTTATAACTTATTTAATTTTTTTACTAACAAAAAAGTTTTTGAAATATGTTAAATGTTAAATGAAATATTCCAAATTGAATTAAGTACTTTGATTTTTTTCTACACTTTTAGAAAATTAAAAATTTTGACACTTATAAATTCTTCGGGACTTGATAAAATTATGAGTTTCGACCTTTTTTTGATAATTTCCAGCATTTAGGATTTTTTAGGAACTTGGAATTTTTCATAGGCTTATAATATAATTATTGTTGACTTAGAAATTTTTCGGTCTGTGGGACTTAAAAATTTATCTAGTCTAAAAGAAATTTTTTTAGTTCTTCCGGACTTAAAAGATGTTCAGTCTGTGATACTTAGCAGATTTTGAATGAGCAGACTGAGAAATTTTTTGAACCGCAGACACTTAGAATTTTTCAATCTCTGGAACTTAGATATTTTTCGAACCGTGAACAATTAGAAATTTTTCAGTTTCTGGGACTTTGAAATTTATTTTGTTTTCGGACATGGAAATTTTTTAACCGCAGTCACTTTTAAGCCTGTAAAACATAGAAATTTATTTTGTTTTTAGACTTTGAAATTTTTCAAACCGTGTAAAAAAATTAAGATCTTAACCCATTAGGTCCCAAGAGTTATGAATTTTTTTTTGTACTTTGAGCTTATAAATCAAAGCGAAAAAGTTGAAAAATAATTTAAAAAATACCCTACCCCCCTATTTTCGGATATGCTCTACACGATGGCATTGTTTAAAATACTCAAAAATAACATTTTAATTTGTTCATAAACAAATTTAAAAAAAAAATGAAAATTTTTACGTCATTTTTTTTTTTCAAGCTGGTGAACAATGCCAAAAAAATTATTTTTGCCCTCAAAAAGTTGACCACGGGTGTTCACATTAGTTGAACTTTACGTGCATATTTGATTTTTTTGGTTTCGATTTTTTTAAACAAAATGGCGGACTAAAAACTTCAACGCCAATAATTGTACGGCAGCGCATGGTTGAATAAATACCGAAAAATTATTTTTTATAAAAAATGACTGTGGTTCCTAAGATTTTTATGGTCGCTGATTATGAATCTGCGATCAGAATATCAAAATTGTAAGAATTGGGCCCAATAAAATAGGACCCAATACTCAAAGTTAAGATTTTATAAAAACAAAAAATATCATCATATTTTACGTAGAATTTCAAGATCAAAGTATACTTGGTCGTTTTTCGAAAAAAATCGTCATTTTCGAGTAAAAAATCAAAAAAAGTTCAAAGTATTGGTTTTACTTCCAGAGATCCACAACAGCTCGTCCCCATGTGCCTGTAACGAATTGAACACAACTTTTGAGATGGCAAAAATATATTTACGAGGTTTTTGGGTTGCTGATAGTGTATCTGAGGTAAAAACATGAAAATCCCAAATATAGGGCCCAATACCGTAGGACCCAATAGTAAAAATTGAGATATCATAAAAATAAAAAATGCCATATTATTCTGCGCAAAATTTCAAGATCAAAGTATACTTGGTTGTTTTTCGAAGAAAATCGTCATTTTCGAGTAAAAGATCAAAAAAAGTTCAAAGTATTGGATTTACTTTCATAGATCCACAACAGCTCGTCCCCTTGTGCCTGTAACGAATAGAACACAACTTTTGAGATGGCAAAAATATATTTTGGGTAGCTAATAGGGTATCTGAGGTAATAACATGAAAATTCCAAATAAAGGGACTCAAGCACATGCAGCACCACGTGGTTTTAAAAAATTTTTTTTACTTTTTGTTTTTTATTTCGTCGATCTTTTTATACGACGTAACTCACGTGAAATGATTAGAATGCAGGATCTCTGCACAGATTTTTTATCTCATTTTTTATTTTTATGATATCTCAATTTTTACTATTGGGTCCTACGGTATTGGACCCTATATTTGGGATTTTCATGTTTTTACCTCAGATACATTATCAGCAACCCAAAAACCTCGTAAATATATTTTTGCCATCTCAAAAGTTGTGTTCAATTCGTTACAGGCACATGGGGACGAGCTGTTGTGGATCTCTGGAAGTAAATCCAATACTTTGAACTTTTTTTGATTTTTTACTCGAAATTGACGATTTTTTTCGAAAAACGACCAAGTATATTTTGATCTTGAAATTCTACGTAAAATATGATGATATTTTTTGTTTTTATAAAATCTTAACTTTGAGTATTGGGTCCTATGGTATTGGGCCCAATTCTTACAATTTTGATATTCTGATCTCAGATTCATAATCAGCGACCACAAAAATCTAAGGAGCCACAGTCATTTTTTATAAAAAGTAATTTTTCGGTATTTATTCAACCATGCGCTGCCGTACAATTATTGGCGTTGAAGTTTTTAGTCCGCCATTTTGTTTAAAAAAATCGAAACCAAAAAAATCAAATATGCACGTAAAGTTCAACTAATGTGAACACCCGTGGTCAACTTTTTGAGGGCAAAAATAATTTGTTTATTAACAAATTAAAATGTTATTTTTGAGTATTTTAAACAATGCCATCGTGTAGGGCATATCCGAAAATAGGGGGGTAGGGTATTTTTTAAATTATTTTTCAACTTTTTCGCTTTGATTTATAAGCTCAAAGTACAAAAAAAAATTCATAACTCTTGGGACCTAATGGGTTAACCTGTCTCAGTTTAAGTATTCCGGGCTCAAATGAGATCTGACTTTTTTTTCAAGAGTTTTTGCTTGATTAAAAGGCATTTGAATCAAAAAAATCATTTGTCATTTGATTAGCATCTCTCGGAATCCAAATTCAACTGCTCAGCCTGACCTGAAAAAGATATCCCGGTATTCATAAATGTCGAGCTTATGCTCGAGATCCTAATGCATACACTATTTTTTTCCAAGTTTTTACAATGTTCAAATTTAACGAGAAAAAATTTCAAGTCGATCCATACAAAACTGTTCAAGCCACATAAGAAAAATGCATATTTTTAATCAGTTATAAATAACTAGTTTTTTAAAGTTTTAATCAATTTTATGCCTAAACCTGTTATTTTTTTCTAATATAAGGGACAAAAATTATATAATAACACAACTTTTTTCTATTTTTAACTTATTTAATACAAATTACATAGAAAACTTAAAGGATTTCATGAAAAGTTACAATTTTTTATGGTAATAATTGAACTTTTTAACGAGAAGAAAAACGTAAAATTTTTAAATTAATTATACATAAAAAAAACTATCATCATAATCATATTTGAGAACACAAATAAATCATTTAAATTACACTTCATTGAATTTTTTTATCCGAGAATTCTAATATTTTGTTGCTCCTCCTTTGGCTTTCCAAATTCCAAAGAATGAAAAAGATTAGCGCAAACATCGAATTTAACCGCAAGATCGTTCATCTCGTCTTTGAGCCAATCAAAATTCTGATCGCCACTGAGAGCAGGTACTTTTTCTGCTGATTCTTCATTATTTGTTTTTAGTTCTTTCTGTGATGTACTTAGGCATACTTTTTTTTCAATTTTTTTTAATAATTTTTTATCGTTCATAAGGGCAATTTTATGTTTTAATTCTTCTTCTTTCTTCTTTTGCGATTTGCCTTTTCTTGAATTTTCCTGTTCTTTGAGAAACTTCAAAGAATTAGCATGAGCTTGAGCGTACAATTTGTCCATTTCTTTAGTTAGATAGCCAATATTTTCTAAAGTTAAAAAATTTTTTTTTAAACCTAACCTCAGATGAATATGTTTTAAATTTGTTTTTAAAGTAATTAAAAAATTAAAGATTCAATAGAAAATAACAATACAAAATAAATATTAGTTTACCTGAAAGATCAACGATTTTCCCGGTAAAAATTTTTGGATCTTTGGCATGCTCTGGCCAGAAAAAAGTGACATTATCTCCGATCTCAGAGCCATCAGTGATAAATGAGCGCTTAAATACAATACAGAATGATGTGTCCGTACAAACAATCAAATATTGAGTTTTACTACTCATTTTTATTTTTTTTATTTTTTTTCAACAACTAAACTCACTAACTTTACGAAAAAATCTTACAGAATTTTTAGCAATAAATTCTGCAGAAATTTCTGCAAAATTTACTGCAGGATTTTTTGTGGAAAATTGGCGTCAGGTTTTTCTGCAAAAATTTCTGCAAGAATCTTTGTAGAAATCGAATCATAAATTTTAGTGCAGAATTTTTTGTGGAATTTTTGTGCAAAATCACATGACTATATACAGAAATTTCTGCAGAAATTTTTAAAAAATATTTGTGCTGAATATTTTAAAGAAGTTTTTTACAAAAAAACGAACAAAACAAGAGAGATTTTTCTACAGAACTGTTCTGTAGAATTTTTTATTGACATTCCAATTAATGAAAATAAGAATTTTTAATTGATTAACTGCAAAATCACATGACTATATACAGAAATTTCTGCAGAAATTTTTAAAAAAAATTTGTGCTGAATATTTTAAAGAAATTTTTTACAAAAAAACGAACAAAACAAGAGAGATTTTTCTATAGAACTGTTCTGTAGAATTTTTTATTGACATTCCAATTAATGAAAATAAGAATTTTTAATTGATTAACTTTTTTGTTGGTTTTTCATAAAAAAAAAAAAAAAAAAAAATAATAATAATAATAATAATAATAAATTGTCTCAATATTGATTTATTTTTTGATAATTATAATATTGGTTTTACGTTATCAACGACTCAAAAAAAAATAGGTAAGTTTTTTTAAATATATAAATAAATATATAATTTTTTTTTATATAATCTCTTTAAATATAATGTTTTGTCATGCTCAAGCTCAAATGCTAATTACATTAACTGAGACAGTAATTCTTCATGTTATTGATTAAAAAGTAAATGAAAATGTTTAAATTCTAAAAATTCATGTCTGATAACTTTTTGGCTTCTTCGGGGAAAGGACTAACAAAATTGCTGGGTTAATAATATAAAAATAATTTATTCTCATAATATATAAATAATATATTCATGATAATTTTGACAAAGGTTATCGAAAAATATATGCTGACTAAACTTCTTAAATTAATTAACTAAAAACAATATATACATAGAGAAAAATAAAACAGGGTGACCTCAATAAATAAATGATTGAAATTATCATTTACATGTCATAAAGAGCCAAATTATACAAGCATAAAAAGTTATTAATTCTAGTTCTAGCTTCAATTAAATATTTACATATATTTATAAATTATTTATATTAAAGTTTTATTATAAACAATAATAATTAAAGTTATAATGTAAATTCTACACTAGTATGTGTTACACAAATCTTAAACGCTAGAAATATAATATATTTCACAGAAATATAATTTTTCTTCCCAGTTCTTAATCTTCATTCATAAGCTCCAACTTCATCTGATAATTCTCTGCTGCGTGGATGCGGTTGAAAATATTCCTTATTCTTGCGTTCATCCTCGCTTTAACTATTGCTCGATCTAATTTTTTAATTTTTGAAAATATAAAAATGATGTTATCTGAAAAAAAGATAAAATTAAATTACAAGTACATTTATAAAGAGAGTATAAGTTATATACAGTAAGAAAATATTACCTTTCAAACTTCTCATCTTTGCAGCATCAATTTTTGGTCTTTTGTTCACATCCAAACCCTTTGCTTTGTTTGCATTTGACTGCTGGCCAGTCAACGAGTGTTTAGCAATCTCTTCATTCGTAAAAACTTTGAACAACAAGTATTCAGTCGCCTTTTCAAGGTCACTGTGCTCCGCTGTTTTTTTTTAAAATGGAGTCAGCAATAGTGAATCTTTGCTTTTCCTGTAAATAAAAAAATAAATAAAAAAATAAGTCTTTTTATTTTAAAAATGATAAAATTTACTTAATGCTTACTAATGTTGGAGTCATGATGTCTGGTTTACTTTGTAATTTGTTTCCTTGATCAGTAGGTACAAAATCGTGTATATTGTCGTCGCTGTCTATTTTTTCAGACAGACCTAGAGAAATACAAAAAAAAAAACAAATAAAAATTAGTATTCTTTTTTTTAAATTACTATTCTTTAAAAGTATAAGTTCTTTATCTTTACCTTCTTCGACATCTTTCAAGCTGAGTGCTTTACTTTTTTTGCTTCCGAACTGGCTCGTGTTGTTCACTATATCATCAATTTCTGAAAAAATACGTATTTGTATAAAATTGTCTTTAACAAAGATGCTAAAGAATTATATTTATTACCTCTCGCACTTCTTCGCAAAAAATTGCTCAACCTTTTAACTTCTTGCTGATAAATCCTTAGCTCTACATCTTTTCTGGAACATTCGAAGCAGGCTAACCCATGCGTTTCCTCGTACCTTTCAGCGTTTATTGTAGTCAAGTTGGCTGCATTCTGATAATTTTTTTCTTTTAAATTATGTGAAAAGTCTGTAATTTCTTGAGTTGTCCGACCATTGATTTCTGAGACTTCATTATTCTTGATGCTGGAGTTTTCTGCTGGTTTAGTAGTTTCTACTTCTTGATCGTCGGCATTATTTTCTGATTCTGGAATATTCTTTTCTGTCACTTGAACATTTTCGGCTTTTTGATCTTTTTCTGGCACTCGAAAATTTTCTGCTTCTTGATGAAGTGCGCCATCATCATCTTCTGAATCAGTATCTAAACTTATTTTTTCATACATCTGCAATCAAAACGAAAATATATTTTAAAATCAAATAAATGATATAATATTAAAAAAATCAAATAGATAATGTAAGTACTAACTTTACTTTCATCCTTTTTCGCTTTGGAAGAATCAAATCTGTCTTTGCTACCTGTCACGTAAAAAAAAAAAATATCTATTATTATAAAATATACTTTACAACATACATTTAGTTCATTTTTAAATGTTTTACTAACTTGAAATTAATTTTTTTGACCTCTTCTTTTTCATGGCTGGCTCCTCAGATGAGTTTTTTTCTAAAGGAGCTGGTCTCTTCAGTCCTGCTGTTCTTTCGTCTTCGTTCTTATTACGAAGTTTCCCTAGTTTTTCTAAGGACTTAATCTGCTCCCTCATTTCAAGCCAAGCTAAATATTTTTTAAATTAATGAATTTTTTAAAATTAAAATATTATATATTGTTGGTAAGAAAAAAAAAAAAAACAAGTTATAAATGAAAAATTAACTCACTGCCAACTGCCAAAACTCGTATGGGATGTATTTCCCATTCAATGGACTTGATCTGTCGGTTCATAATGCTTGCTTCGAACACATTCGAATTTTTTGGCCATTGACAGCAAATAAGTTTTTTGGTATCAATTATCTGCTGCAGTTGCTCTTTATTTTCTGGGCACGGACTCAGCCAGTTGAGAAAAATAGGACTTAAAATGTTATCTTCGTTGGGGAATTCCACCACCAAGCACTCGTTGTTGTTTACGGGTAATAGATGAGACATCCTTGATCCTAGCTGGCAAATATGATGCAAAATTAGAATGAAATCTTCCTTAACACATTGAAGAAAATAAATAAATAAACAAAATTAACTTTTGTATTAATTTTTTTCAATAACTTGCACTCAAAACGACAGGTTTATGATTTATAAGTGATCAAAGTTCAAAAATTCACTATTAAAATTGGAGTCATTAAGATTATTTTAGTGGAAAAAAAAAAAAAAAAAGAATAAAAAAAATCAAAAAATAATATATTTGAATTATTATTGTCACAAAAATTTTAAGTAAATTGGGTAAAACTAATGAATTTTTTAAATAAACATTAAAGTAAGTTTTTTTAAGGTGACTTCCACTGAAATTTCAGCCTCGTCCAAACTGGTGGTTGAACGAGTGCTCAGATAAACCACGAACATATAAAAAGTATTAACAAAAATTTATACAAATATAAGTTTAATTAATTAATAAAAGTCTGACTTTTTGTCATCTGAAGTTCTGTTAACTGCAAAATATAAATATTTTATTTTTTAATTTTTTTTTTTTTTATAGCTTCGGGGCGTTATTTCGAACAACTTGGCGCATGGATTTTTTTAAATTTTACTTAGGTCAAAAATTATAATCTTTTAAAGTTCCAAAAATTATTTTACGTATTTTATGCTACCCTGTATAAAATGTCTTTATTTTAGAAGTGTTTTCTTAAATTTCCCTCCCTCCATATATTATTTCTTCTATAGGCTAGTAACTTACTCGGGTATAGTCCCCTTGACTAAAGTCGTAGTTCAACAACCGGTGTAGGTAGGTCTAATAGTAAAATAGTTATTCACGGCTAAAATTTTAGGAATATAAACAAAAATAAAAAAAATTCTTTTTTTCTAGCTTTAAAGTGTCAAAAATATTAATGCTTCAAAATTTCTACGATTTTAAAATCTTAAATTATAAAATTACATATAACAAAAAAATTTTTTAGTCATGTCATTCTAAATACTTTAATATACAATGAGTATCCCAATTTTTTAGCCTGGTACAATTATCTTAAAATGACTTAAAAAAAAGTTTTCAAGGAATATTTTTTAGAACTCAAAAACCTTTTTCTTACACAAGACTTAGATAGAAGGCAATTAGTTAAAAAAGAAAAAAAAAATTATAAATAAACTAAGCCCTTCAACGCAAAAACAATTTGAAAATTTTTAATAGTGAAATTACGCCTATTATTGAAACATTGAGAAAAAAATACAAGTACATTTGTTTAACACAAAATTTTCTTTCGATAATTATAAATACCCGAAACCAAATTTTCAATTCTTTATTATGCCAGCTTTATTGAAATTAAATTTTTACGTTCAGTTTTTTTTTTGGATCAAACAAAAATTTGAAAACTTTCTTTTTTTAATTTTTGTAAGTAAACGTATAAATATCTCTTTTTTACTCACTTTTATTAATCCTCAGTAAAAAAATTACACTATAACACTGCACTATAACACACTTAGAGTTGAACAAAAATCTGCATGAACTGCAAGATTAGCGCAAGTTGCATCCGTGATCCGACGATCCTTAATGATGTAATTCGATCGACTATGGTAGTCGATACAGTAGTGACGCACTTATAGACAGCGGCGAGTCGCGAGCGCACTGATGAAGTGATGACAGGCCACTCAACTGGGGGTGCACCAAGACACTGTTGTTGATTGTTGCCCAAACGAAAACAAGCCGCGGGGGTCGCACAGCAGATCGTCCTCCCTTCCTCAGTCCCACCAACGCAGACGTGTGCCGACGCATCCCCTCCACCTTCCAAAGCCGCGTGGGTCTTCTAGTCCTTCTCTCTCTCTCTCTCTCTCTCTCTCTCTCTTTGTCACCCTCGGCTTAGACCTGCAGCCCTCGTTGCAGACGCTTAATTGCGTCGAGGCCAAAGTTTTACCTGTACTCTTTCCGTTTCCCTTCTTTATTTCTTTTTCCCGTATTTTTCATATCTTTTGTTGGGATCGGTCCGTCTGCGTCGGTGACGCTCAAACTGAGCAAATAGCTAATGGGCCCAATAGGTAATGCTCCGGACTTAATCCTAGCAGGCCAAAACTTCATCACGAACTCTTTATTTCAAGGCGACGAATTTATGGGAGGGTGTATACTGCATATTTCCCCACCAAGGATTTTTTCGTACATGTGGCCCACGTGCTGGGATTTACTAGTTCGAAAATTTCAGCTTTCTCTTTTCTTTTCCGGATTTTTTGAAAAAAGATTACCTCAGGTAAGGTGGTCATTACAAAAGGTGGGAGGGGCTGCTGCTGCTAAAACGAGAGCAGGGGCCCGTGCCAACAAGATTTATGAGAGGTACCTCACTAACGATATACTCTATTCACATTTTTGGGACGCGACGTCCAATAAAAATTCGATTTGGACCGAACCCGTCCTGCGAACGCGCTTGGTTATTTTTGTGTCAAAGGTTTTTAAACAGTAAAACAATATTCAGTTTGCAGAACGATGGTCTCTTACTAAAATAACCGATAAAATAAAAACTGAATTTTTTAACAGCTTATCAAAATATTTTTTTGTTTTTCGACCCAAATAGTAAAAAGTTAAAGTCGGGCCGCGTTCCTTGTACAAATAGGCAAACCTCAAGTGATTGGAAAAAAAAGGTTTTTACTGTCAAAAATGACACAGAAAAATTTTAAGGTACGATAAAAACAACACCAACATGGCTTAAATACCTTTTATTTGATATAAAAATAAATCAAGTTTTAACAAAAACTCCTTGATACTAATGTCTTTATAAAAAGTTCTTAATTCGATGAGTATAAAGTGAAGTGCGAGGGTCGAGTCTTCGGGTAGACCGCTACGAGGGCTAGAAAAGAGATTTAAAGGAAACTGTCTTACAGTTCAAAACAATTTTTTTTTACTAAATAAATAATTACCAATTTTTATTATAGTTTGGCTTTTTTAAATCTCAAGAATTAATGCGACTTTTGAATCGCCACTCTAACATAAACATTACTGGAATTTTTAATTCGAATTCCCTTTAGAGTCTTTCAACATGAATTTTCGGAGTCAAATTGATAAATATTCTTCTAAATTCTTTTGACTCATTTTTGGGTCCAAAGTTATGAGTTTTTGGATTTGAAAAAAAATTAGTCCAAGTTCGAATACTCGATACTTTGTCTAACTGAGCTAATAAAAGATTTCTCAATTAGGCAACATTTAAAAGGAATAGCGATCAGTTACTACAAGGATCTTGTAGAATAGTTAATTTTCATGAAAATTTGCAAAGGTAGACTCTTCCATGACACATGTTTATAAGAAAGTTTTGCAGCAATCCATCGGCACAGGTACTCAAACTGAAAGCTGTGCTCATAAATTATTATTTTTTTACAGAAAAGAGATTTTATTTTTATTTCAGAATATGACAACTTGAATTCAAATAGAAATTATGCAAAAATTCTTTAATTTCAGAATTTTTTTATTTCGTCATAGTAATATATGAATGAAAATTGACAAGCACTATCAGCCGTCAACAAGCGCTCCCCGATTATGATTATACTGTATATATAGTGTTTGGCGCTTACACCTTTTTGTCATTAAAAAAAGGTATTTAGAATCAATAGTGAACTGAAATTTTATATAGGTATTATTGAATAGACCTCAAATAATTGGTAAAAGTTTTAATAGTGTCCCGACAGGCAAACGCAAACCGGGATAGACTCTGGGCCCGGACGGGCTGAACCTCTAAGAGGGCGTGAAAAAAATAAAAATGAAACGTGGCGCGAGTCTGGGCCAGTCCGGGCTTTCTGGTTTGCTGCTATACATATATAGATATACAACTCTATGCGTAGGGCTTTTATGCGCTTCTTTATCATATGTTGAAATTTAAAATTTAGAGTCTTGTTATCATCCAATCATATCACGAGTAAAATTCTAACACTAAGCTTAGATCTCTATTTAAACACTTAAAGAAACTTTTTGATTGAAAAACTTAATTTACATATTTAACAGTAGGTCCTATCTTATGTCAAAATTAAAAAAAAAAGAATCAACTCCAAAATACAAATGTTATCTATGTTATCAACAAGGTTATCAACGTATGATCTGATAGCTAAAATTTACTGATAAGTAGAGAAATAAGGTAGGTGTACCTAATATGGCCCCCCCCCTGTCATTTTGAATATGCTCGATATGCGGCATCTCTATAAGGTAGGAAGAAGTCAAAAACACTGAATTATGAAGTTCTGAGTTGTTTAGAAGATTTGAAAATTATTTATGCGCCCACCTTATAGCTAAAACTCGTTTCGTACACCTTCGTTAAGGTAAATGTCCCATCTTAAGGAACGCTTTTTAAGTAGTCACAGACTTTCAAATGCAAAAAAAAAAAAATTAAAGATCCGAATGAGCACAAAAAAAGTTTTATTGGCTTCTCGTATGTTTTAAGTTTAAAATGCAATAGTTTATTTTTACAATTATCGTCAATAATTTACAATTTATAATGAAAATTACCGAAAAATGAAATGTCCCTTTTTAACGAACACTTGACTTAGCGATGTCCGACGTTCGTTCGAGGTTGTCCCCCCCATTGCAAGTATCCTCGGTGAAATCACCGATGAATTCATCGGTGAATTCATCGGTGAAATCCTCGGTGAAATCCTCACTTTTTGCGGTGAAATCCTCGGTGAATTCCTCGCTTTTTGCGGTGAAATCCTCGGTGAATCTTAACAGTAAAATCCTCGGCAAAATCCTCGGCATTTTAACGGGATCGAAAACGAAGGGGTCAGGGCGGACACCTGGTGCAACTGGTGATAAGTACGCCTTGGAGATGACATCCCCAGGAAGTTTTAACTCCGGATGGGTCAGGGCGAGCACCTGATGCACCTGGCGATATTTACGCCTTCGAGATGATTTCCCCAGGAAGTTTCGACTCCGCATGGGTCAGGGTAGACATCTGGTGCACCTGGTGATACTTACGCCTTGGAGATGATTTCCCTAGGAAGTTTTGACTCCGGATGGGTCGGGGTGGACATCTGGTGCACCTGGTGATACTTACGCCTTGGAGATGATTTCCCCAGGAAGTTTCGACTCCTGAGGGATCAGGGCGAGCATCTGGTGAACCTGGCGATACTTACACCTTGGAGATGATTTCCCCAGGAAGTTTCGACTCCGCATGGGTCAGGTCGGACATCTGGTGCACCTGGTGATACTTACGCCTTGGAGATGATTTCCCCAGGAAGTTTCGACTCCGGATGGGTCAGGGCGGACACCTGGTGCACCTGATGATACTTACGCCTTGGAGATGACTTCCCCTGAAAGTTTTGACTCCAGATGGGTCAGGGTGGACATCTGGTGCACCTGGTGATACTTACGCCTTGGAGATGACTTCCCCAGGAAGTTTTGACTCCAGATGGGTCAGGGCGGACATCTGGTGCACCTCGTGATACTTACGCCTTGGAGATGACTTCCCCAGGAAGTTTCGACTCCTGAGGGATCAGGGCGAGCATCTGGTGAACCTGGCGATACTTACGCCTTGGAGATGACTTCCCCTGAAAGTTTTGACTCCAGATGGGTCAGGGTGGACATCTGGTGCACCTGGTGATACTTACGCCTTGGAGATGACTTCCCCAGGAAGTTTTGACTCCAGATGGGTCAGGGCGGACATCTGGTGCACCTGGTGATACTTACGCCTTGGAGATGACTTCCCCAGGAAGTTTCGACTCCTGAGGGATCAGGGCGAGCATCTGGTGAACCTGGCGATACTTACGCCTTGGAGATGATTTCCCCAGGAAGTTTCGACTCCTGAGGGATCAGGGCGAGCATCTGGTGAACCTGGCGATACTTACACCTTGGAGATGATTTCCCCAGGAAGTTTCGACTCCGCATGGGTCAGGTCGGACATCAGGTGCACCTGGTGATACTTACTCCTTGGAGATGACTTCCCCAGGAAGTTTTGACTCCGGATGGATCAGGGCGAGCACCTGGTGCACCTGGCGATACTTACGCCTTAGAGATGACTTCCCCAGGAAGTTTCGACTCCGGATGGGTCAGGGCGGACACCTGGTGCCCCTGGTGATACTAACGCCTTGGCGATGATTCCCCCAGGAAGTTTTCCAAAGAGGCCAGGGTGGGCACCTGGTGCAACTGGTATTAATTAAGCCTTGGAAATGATTTCCCCAGAAACTGAGGACTCCGGAGGGGTCAGGGGAGATACCCGGTGCACCTGGTGATACTTACGCCTTGGAGATGATTTCCCCAGGAAGTTCTGTCTCCAAAGGGGCCAGGGTGGACACCTGGTGCAGCTGGTATTAATTACGCTTAGGAGATGATTTCCCCAGGAAGTTTGGACTTCAGAGGAGTCAGGGTGGACACCTGGTGCACCTGGTGATACTTACGCCTTGGAGATGATTTCGCCAGGAAATTTTGACTTCGGAGGGTCAGGGCAAACACCAGGTGCACCTGGTGATACTTACGCCTCGAAAATGATTTTCTCCGGAAGTTTTGATCCCAGTGGGTTTACATCATCAGGTTGACGATTAGGATAGCATCTTCAGAGTGTAGTTATTACTGGGCACACCAAGTATTTTCCCTGACTCCTACGTAGTTAAAATTTCCTGAAAAAACATCTCGAAGTTGTAAGTATCACCAGGTGCACCAGGTGTCCACCCTGACCCCTCCAAAGTCCTAACTTCCTAGGGAAATCATCTCTAAGGCGTAAGAATCACCAGGTGCACCAGGTGTCCGCCCTCACCCCTCCGAAGTCCAAACTTCCTGGGGAAATCATCGCCAAGGCGTAATTAATACCAGTTGCACCAGGTGTCCACCCTGGCCCATTTGTAGTCAAAACTTCCCGAAGAAATCATCTCCAAGGTGTAAGTATCTCCAGGTGCACCAGGTGTCCACCCTGACCCCTCCGGAGTCCTTAGTTCCTGGGGAATTCATCTCCAAGGCGTCAGTATCACCAAGTGCACCGAGTGTCCACCCTGACCCCTCCGGAGTCCAAACTTCCTGAGGAAATCATCTCCAAGGCGTATCACCAGATGCACCAGGTGTTTGCCCTGACCCTCCGAAGTCAAAACTTCCTGGAGAAAATCATCTCCAAGGCGTCAGTATCACCAGGTGCACCAGGTGTCCGCCCTGACCCTTCCGAAGTCCTAACTTCCTTGGGAAATCATCTCCAAGGCGTAATTAATACCAGTGGCACCAGGTGTCCACCCTGGTCTCTTTGGAGTCTAAACTTCCCGGGGAAATCATCTCCAAGCCGTAAGTATCACCAGGGGCACCAGGTGTCCGCCCTGAACCATCCGGAGTCAAAACTTCCTGGGGAAATCATGCCCAAGCCTTACGTATCACCAGGTGCACCAGATGTCCGCCCTGACCCATGCGGAGTCGAAACTTCCTGGGGAAATCATCTCCAAGTCTTACGTATCACCAGGTGCACCAGATGTCCGCCCTGACCCATGCGGAGTCGAAACTTCATGGTGAGTTCATCTCCAAGGCGTAAGTATCGCCAGGTGCACCAGGTGCTTGCCCTGATCCATCCGGAGTCAAAACTTCCTGGGGAAGTCATCTCCAAGGTGTAAGTATCACCAGGTGCACCAGGTGTCCGCTCTGACCCATCCGGAGTCGAAACATCCTGGGGAAGTCATCTCCAAGCCTTACGTATCACCAGGTGCACCAGATGTCCGCCCTGACCCATGCGGAGTCGAAACTTCCTGGGGAGTTCATCTTTAAGGCGTAAGTATCGCCAGGTGCACCAGGTGCTTGCCCTGATCCATCCGGAGTCAAAACTTCCTGGGGAAGTCATCTCCAAGGTGTAAGTATTACCAGGTGCACCAGATGTCCGCCCTGACCCATCCGGAGTCGAAACTTCCTGGGGAAATCATCTCCAAGGCGTACGTATCACCAGTTGTACCAGGTGTCCGCCCTGACCCATCTGGAGTCGGAACTACTTGGGGAAATCATCTCCAAGGCGTACGTATCATCATGAGCACCAGGTGTCCGCCCTGACCCATCCGGAGTCAAAACTTCCTGGGGAATTTATCCCCAAGCCTTACGTATCACCAGGGGCACCAGGTGTCCGCCCTGACCCATCCGGAGTCGAAACTTCCTGGGGAAATCATCTCCAAGGCTTACGTATCACCAGTTGCACCAGGTGTCCGCCCTGACCCATCCGGAGTCAAAACTTCCTGGGGAGTTCATCCCCAAGCCTTACGTATCACCAGGGGCACTATGTGTCCGCCCTGACCCATCCGGAGTCAAAACTTCCTGGGGAAGTCATCTCCAAGCCTTACGTATCACCAGGTGCACCAGATGTCCGCCCTGACCTATGCGGAGTCGAAACTTCCTGGGGAGTTCATCTCCAAAGGCGTAAATATCGCCAGGTGCACCAGGTGCTCGCCCTGATCCATCCGGAGTCAAAACTTCCTGAGGAAATCATCTCCAAGGCGTACGTATCACCAGTTGTACCAGGTGTCCGCCCTGACCCATCTGGAGTCGGAACTACTTGGGGAAATCATCTCCAAGGCGTAAGTATCATCATGAGCACCAGGTGTCCGCCCTGACCCATCCGGAGTCAAAACTTCCTGGGGAGTTTAACTCCAAGCCTTACGTATCACCAGGGGCACCAGGTGTCCGCCCTGACCCATCCGGAGTCGAAACTTCCTGGGGAAATCATCTCCAAGGCTTACGTATCACCAGTTGCACCAGGTGTCCGCCCTGACCCATCTGGAGTCGGAACTTCCTGGGGAAATCATCTCCAAGGCGCAAGTATCATCATGAGCACCAGGTGTCCGCCCTGACCCATCCGGAGTCAAAACTTCCTGGGGAGTTCATCCCCAAGCCTTACGTATCACCAGGGGCACCAGGTGTCCGCCCTGACCCATCTGGAGTCGGAACTTCCTGGGGAAATCATCTCCAAGGCGCAAGTATCACCAGGTGCACCAGGTGTCCGCTCTGACCCATCCGGAGTCGAAACATCCTGGGGAAGTCATCTCCAAGCCTTACGTATCACCAGGTGCACCAGATGTCCGCCCTGACCCATGCGGAGTCGAAACTTCCTGGGGAGTTCATCTTTAAGGCGTAAGTATCGCCAGGTGCACCAGGTGCTTGCCCTGATCCATCCGGAGTCAAAACTTCCTGGGGAAGTCATCTCCAAGGTGTAAGTATCACCAGGTGCACCAGATGTCCGCCCTGACCCATCCGGAGTCGAAACTTCCTGGGGAAATCATCTCCAAGGCGTACGTATCACCAGTTGTACCAGGTGTCCGCCCTGACCCATCTGGAGTCGGAACTACTTGGGGAAATCATCTCCAAGGCGTAAGTATCATCATGAGCACCAGGTGTCCGCCCTGACCCATCCGGAGTCAAAACTTCCTGGGGAATTTATCCCCAAGCCTTACGTATCACCAGGGGCACCAGGTGTCCGCCCTGACCCATCCGGAGTCGAAACTTCCTGGGGAAGTCATCTCCACGCCTTACGTATCACCAGGTGCACCAGATGTCCGCCCTGACCCATGCGGAGTCGAAACTTCCTGGGGAAATCATCTCCAAGGCGTAAGTATCGCCAGGGGCACCAGGTGCTCGCCCTGACCCATCCGGAGTTGAAACTTCCTGGGGAAGTCATCTCCAAGGCGTACGTATCACCAGTTGCACCAGGTGTCCGCCCTGACCCCTTCGTTTTCGATCCCGTTAAAATGCCGTGGATTTTGCCGAGGATTTTACTGTTAAGATTCTCCGAGGATTTCACCGCAAAAAGCGAGGAATTCACCGAGGATTTCACCGCAAAAAGCGAGGATTTCACCGATGAATTCACCGATGAATTCATCGGTGATTTCACCGAGGATACTTGCAATGGGGCCTTAATAACGAACACTTTTTTGTAATCAAAAATTTAATAATATCAATGTATTTTAGGCATTCAAACACCGTTTTTAATTTGAAACATAAAAGCGAAAAGATTTATTAATAATTTGATTCAAATAAGTAGGTTTGAAAAAAAATAATGAAACCTTATCAGAAACAAATTGTTAGGTCATAAAATCTAATTCATGTCCATCGGTTGAACTTAGGAGCTTTTTTGTTAAAATTTTTCCAATTAATTGCTTAAGCAATTTCATTAATTAATTTATTGAACAAATTTTTCAAGATCACTGATTACAAAAATAGTACTAATAAAAAAAGCTGAAATTGTACAGATGTTAGAAGCTTCAATTCAAGATTTTGACTTTTAATTAATATTAACATACACATTTTATTAAACTCTCAATTTCTCAGTAAAATAAAATCAAAATACATTAATTAAAATTATTATCATATTGTTAACTTCAAAGCATTAAAATCTAAAGCGAGAAAGTATTTTTAATGTAAATCACTAGTCTTTTGATATTTAATTTATTTTTAATCTGATGATCTTTATGAATTATGTAAAAATAGTTCATGGTTTCAATAAATAAATTTTTATTCAAGTAAAATTTTATACTTTTAATACCTCTGTAAAGTCATGTCAAATAACATGATTCAAATGAAAATTAAGGCACATATAATTCTAAATTTTGAAACATTTGCATCTTAAGCGAGTGAGTATTTATTGTGTGAACTGATGTTTTAAAGTTTTATTTAATACATTTCAAATATCATGGATCCTTATGAATTGTGTATAGATAATTATACAATTTTTTTATTGATATTCACACTGACACTGAACTAACACAATATAATTAGAAATTATATTTTATTTTCTTTTACTTTTTTTTTTAATTTATTCATTTCTTTGAAACTTTTTAAAAGATACAAAAAAAAAGAAAACAAAAATACTTTTTATTCATCTTTTCAACAAATTTATTACATTTTCTTGAAGTACAAACTTTTATTTCATGTGTTCAATTTTATGTAAAAACTAGTCAGATATGAAGCAAATGGTCAAGAACAACAATATTAAGTAAGTAACTATTATTTATTTTATTTTTTCAAAAAATAATTAGTTCATATTTTTCAAAATTGTTTGATAAACATTGTTAAAAAACTATAACACTTCACAGTTAAAATTTCATTTCAATCCAGGTATCAAAATAAAGATTAAAGTTTTTTTGTTTAAATAAATTTTAGAATAATAAAGATTTTTGCTTATTCCTTTTTTTTTTTTTAATATTTTAGTATAAATTCACCACTACCATCTTCATCATCCACTTCTAATCACAACAATCACAACAGACAAACTTTTTAGGTTATGTGTATCAATCATATAAGAAAACTAATTAAATTACAAAGTTTGCGAATAAAAAACTTTCCAAAAACTTAAAAATCGATCAAATTTTGAGATCACTGATAATTTTTCCTCAAAAAATTAACATTTTAATTGAAAACTGACTTTAAAAAGTGTTCCTTATGATGGGTCATGTGTACACTATTAACGAACAGAGAAAATAACGTGTTCGTAAAATCGGTACAGCATGTCCCTTGTAACGAACATCTACAAAAACTCTTATTAAACGAGAAAAGATTGATATTCAGTGTAATTTTACGGTAAATATAAATTCTGTGAGTCCCAAACTTAGTGTCAATGCCAGCTGCATACTATTTTTCAATAAAAGACTATGTTACAGCAGAAGTTAAATGAGAGTGTTTTTGCTTTTTCGACTCATGAATCTGAGCGGCCTATGTCAAATCAACGAACTCGTTCAATTTTATCTTATTTTTTGCATAAAAAAATTATAATTATAATGAGCTTTGGTAGTTTTGGAATCTCTAGATATCCAGCTTTGCTAATAAATTTTTATTTCATGTCAAGACTAACTCAAGAAGTTTTTTTTTATCGATTTGTAAAAAAGTGTTCGTTAGCAGGGTCACCGTTCGTTATCAAGGGACGTTTACCTTATTATTTTACGTTGTGATTAAATGGTCTGCCAAAATATTTAGACACATCTGACCAAAATTTTCATAAGAAGCTTCGATTCGTTATTGTCTCAGCTTTAAAATGCGATTTTAGTTTTTGTTCAACTTGTTTTCTAGCGGGTTTTATTCTTAAATAACTTTTTACACTGCAATGTACCTAATATGGCCCCCCGCGAATTAGTAGAAATACCAATATTAAGAGTCTTTAGTTTCATATTTACTTTTTAGAAAATCCTATCCTAATGTTATTTAAGAAAAATAAATTTAATTGTTTCAAAGCTTTTATTCATTTTGTAACTAAAAAAACGTTCTAGCTCAGAAATCAAACTTTGATAAAAATTTAATGTTTTAATTTTTCTATTCGTTGCAAAGCTTTCAAAAAAATTGTAAAAAAGGCTCAATTTTTTAAAAAATAATTTTTAAAATAATGAAAATTTTGAAGTTTTTTAAATCTCATATCCTGATTGATTTAAAAAATAGGAACAAATCGCAATTAATAAATAACTTCAAGGGGGCCATATTAGGTACACAAATTTTTGGTGTCTTAAAAAAACGTGTTTTGGTAAGTCCTCTGGCATTTCAAGCTCATTGATCAAAATTGAACGCGTAAGGTCTCATTTTAAAGCTCTTGAATTAACCTCTAAAATGAGACCTTACACGTCAAAAAATATTGGTTTGATTCGCCACAACGTCGATTCTCGCTTAGGGGGCCATACTAGGTACAGGTACCTTATATATACATATATATGAAAAAGGTGTTAAAAAATTAATGTTTGAGGTTAGGAAATAGTATTTTTCGTATCTAGAGCGTAAAATTTTACTTTACGCTCGAGATACGAACATTATTTTTTTTTATTGTTTTGAGGTTTGGAAATAGTATTTTTCGTATCTAGAGCGTAAAATTTTACTTTACGCTCGAGATACGAACATTATTTTTTTTTATTGTTTGCGAACAGTCTTCTTTTACGCATTGATTTTAGTGCGTAAATAATCCCTTTACGCACACTTAGAAAAAATTAAAAAATACAAAAAATAGCAGTTTTAAAGCTGATGAGACCACTCAAAGGTCTTGTACTTTTTTTTTACTTTAGATGGATTTTGATGCTTAATAAGTTGTTATAATTCCCTTTATAAAAGAGAGCTATCGCCATCTTGCGTAAGATTTTTATTCGTGAGCTGATTGGTGAACAAGTTTTTAAAATATTCGAAAAGTGCATTTTGAGGTTACTCTTATTGTTTTTTCCTATGCGCGCTTGAAGCGCGCTCAGAAGAGCTAGTCCCTTTATAAAAGAGAGCTATCGCCATCTTGCGTAAGATTTTTATTCGTGAGCTGATTGGTTAAGAAGTTTTTAAAATTTTCGAAAAGTGCATTTTGAGGTTACTCTTATTGTTTTTTCCTATGCGTGCTTGAATCGCGCTCAGAAGAGCTGGTAAAAGATAAATTCTTTAATGAAATTATTTGAATGAAGAAATAAGGTTAGAAATGAAACAGGTTACAATAGGATCTTATTCTTACTGATTTATTCATATCAGTAGCACTGATTAGTAATCATTGATTAGTATTTTTTTTATTTAAGTTAATTTTTTGTAATTACAAACTATTGAAAATTAAAACTTAAAGCTACAGTTTTTTATTACAATCATTTTAATCCGTTTCAGTCATATTTACAAGAGGTACAATGGCAGCTTTATCTTCAAAAGTCATATAAACACATTTACTCTTTATTTCTGACACTTCTAGAATTTTTAAATTATCTGTTTTTTCTCCTACATATATGAAAGAAGAAGTTGAAAAATTTTGAACTCTACATAAAGTAAATCCATCTAAAATATTAATTTTTTTAGCAAATATCACAACTTTAGGATCGGAAGACTTTTTAAGTTGTAGTTGTAACAATTTATTAATCAAATAAAAGTTGTTATCATTAGTCATTATGCAGCTATTGTTCCTTCTTTTTAAAGCTTTGTTGTTTATAGAATGAAAGAGATTTTTTTTATAAATGAATCTATCGCACCCAATTGTTTTAATCAAAGTATCATTGAAATGATGTTTTAAAAGAAACTCTTCAAGATCTGTTAAAATGTATGGTTTTCGATTAAATAAGTTTAAATCTTTATCATACCTAATACAGTTCTTTACCCGACACTCTTTCATGAATTTTTGGAATAGTTTTCGAACTTTTAAATTACATCCTTCGAGTTCAAAAATATTACTTTGACTTTTTATAATCTTTAAACGATGATAACTTTTACAAATTTGATCTGGAATGAATTGCGTTCCATGAAACAAATTTTTTATGACACTATTATAATGTTCAAATGGAAAGGCAGACCAAGCCCACAATGATCCAAACAGTTTTACAAATTTTGTAGCATGCTTTAACGAATGGACATTAAAGGTCATAAATCTCCTTCCATAAAGTTCTTCTATTTCATCATGAAATTTTATCAATGATTTTTCGGCTGATTTTAACTCCTCTGAACTTCGATTTTCTTTTAAAAAAATGTACATACTGTGAACATATAAGAACCAATGATTATAGTATTTAGGAGGCAAAATATCACGTAATGCAATTAACGAGTAATATATAGTAAAATTTTTCCATTCTGAAGCTTTCCATTTGTTTCCTAAATTCTGTGGGCATCTCGTTACTTCACAAGGAGGTAGGATTTCGTGTAATCTTTTGTTGATTTCGTCAACTCTCGTACCTAGATACCAGGGCTCTTGATGGTTTGAACTATCGATCCATGCTTCTGGTATCATTCTACCAGGACCTAATAACTAGGCGTGCAAATACTCTGGTGGGTAGCACAAGAAAAGATCTAAGTTTGGAACCTCCGCCATAATTGATGTACCTTTTACACCTTTGAATATCTTTTTTTGGCGAGTTGCTAGTTCCACATGTATGTCATGTATATCATTTCTGCGTTCTTCTGAATCTTTATTGGGGTACACTCGAGATGTTCTTGCTCCATCCAGTTGTTCTCCTTCTTGCAAACAGTAAGGACAGCCGTATTTACCATTGAATTGAATCATGTTTTGAACTGTTGGTCTTGCCACCGTGTCAACAGAACATAAAATAGCATGAACTTTAAATTTAATGGGACTTTCACTGAAGTATGTGGGGCATTCAATTCCATCAATATATAAGTTTTTAAGCTCGTCCTTGAATGGTTTCAAAAATAGCTCCATAATTGGTTTACGCTCGTCGTGCCACAGGCCGCACAAAATGATGTTATCCTTACTTATTCTGTAAGGAAGCTCATTTATTCTAAGAAGAATAGAATAAGTAGATTTTTTCGAACTTTTATGTAGAGCAATTCCGTCCACATTCCAAGTAATTGAAAGGTCATTCGGACCAATAATTTTTTCTTTTATTAAATGCTTATAGAGTCGACCGTTCATAATATCTTTACAATTTTTATCAATTTTTCTATAGTGTTTAAAACTTTTGCTGTTAACAAGATCTATAAGCTGATTTTTTAAAGGAATATAGTTAAAGTATTTTCTTTCACTTTTTCCATAACATTTACCACATTTTTCACAATTTAATTCATTTGATTCAGAAAAATTCAAAAAAACAGCACAGTCATAACAGTAGTAGTATTTAACAGTTTCTGGTTCTTTATCAAAGTGGCTGAAAAACTTGTACTTAGAGTGATGAACACGTTCAGGTAAATGAATATCTAAAAGATCTATACAGTCCCCTATACCTGTATCTGAGGATTTATTTTTCAATGCATATGCAAGAAGGAGCAGTCTACTTTCTTCGTTAGATAGTATACTTCCATCGTGCAATGGTCTTCTAATCTAGAAAATAAATAAATGATAGCAATAAATAAATGAGGGAAAATGCATTATTTTAACTTAAGAAACTGTTAAAAAATTTATTAACGGCTGTAACAAAAATCGCGTGAACTCTAAATAATATTGTGTATTATTCAAAATAATAATTTTGGAATAATTATGAAGTTCATTGCAAAGAAAGTAATCACTTTTTTTCTGAGAAAAGTTAGCGAAAAAAAAAAAAGTTTTTTACGAATCCAAACAATTTAAAATGAATCAAATCAATGGTTAATTTGATTAAGAAATAAATAAACTTTGTTTGCCCAAAACTGTTTCATTAGGCTATGCAAATAAACTTTACAACAAAAAAACTTACATTTTCGTCGTCTTTCTCAATTAAAACGTCATCATCGAATAATTCAGTATTATCGGCATCGGAATCATTTTCAGATGTGTAACTATCATTTTCATCTGATGCATAATTATAATCTTCATTACAATCATCTAAGGAAACAGTAAAATTTTCAATCTCTTCAGGTAAAACATCGTCCAATTCATCCGGCTCAAGATCGAATGACTTTTCGGAATTATTTGACTCCTTATCAGATTGATTGTCCGTCATTTCCACACCGTCAGAATATGCGGGTGTTTCAGTAAATATTTGTTGCGTGTCAAGTAAAAATTCAGTTGCAGACGAAATATCCAAAATAATCTTTAGTAAAAGGTTTAATATATCATATTAATAAATAATATATTGATTAGATATGTTAAAAATAGTTAAACAATTATTGTTGAAAATAAATTGATAGTATGTATCATATAATTACTTCAGAATCCAATCGTTTAATCTTTGCTCTTAAAGTTGACTCAGGCATACTTCCAACATCATTTTTATTGTACTGCTTATAGCGGCCTCTTTTACGTTTTTTTGGTTTATTGGAGCCACAAGCTTCATTCATCTCAGCCATGACTGAACTGGTTTCCCCTTATAAAATACAGCTAGACTATATTAAAAACAAAATTTATTTCAAATTTTATAAATTATCATTATACGTATATAATGCGTGCATTATAAAAAAAAGCAATTTAGTTGGAGATATATGGGGAATTCTCAAAAACTTTTAAACTCGGTAAAAATTCGTGAAAGTATAGTAAAAATTGGAGCACACTTTCGAAATTTTGACAGCTATTTATGATTGTAATTTCTGACTTGATCCAATAATAAAAAATTTATTTTTTAGTTCGCAGGCGAAGTTATTGCAAAATGAAACTATCATGAATGCTCTGGCTCCGTGATCAAGAACTGTTTTTACAATTTCAATGATTTTTTTCACATAACCTAAGGCTTTAAATAAAAAATATCCAAGGACACTTTTAATTTTGTTTTTCCTGCAAAATATTAAACCATTTTTTACAGTGCAAAATTGTGAAACTTTTGAAAATGTTTAAACAATATTATTGTTTAAACAATTTTTTCCCCATGTTTACCTTACTATTTTGATAAAAAGTTATAATGGAATGTTTTTATCTTCTTTTTTCCCTCTGGATCGGATGCCGTCATCATTTTTTGAATTTTTTTATGTAT